>QDHC01004736.1:340170-434546 GCA_013186455.1 Papilio dardanus tibullus | reverse complement strand
CTGTCCTATCCGCATTCTCTCAGCGGCCGAAGTATAACGCGTTGTGTTATTGCTCGAAATTAAAGATTAAAAAAATCAGATAAGACATGACATATCTCATACTGACAGCGACTGAGACACATTTATACGAAATATACGTATCTTGACAAAGACAGTAGACATAGATATTTGGTCCCTTTCTCCGTATACGATTTCGTTAGTTTGGGTCCAGGAATAAGATCCAAACAAATATGACGTATTTTGGCGCTCCAAGCGTATTTTCGGTAACATAATTATTCTTACGTCCCAGGCAAAGCCTTAAGACGATGATATTATTGGTTTAAAACTGTAAAGTGATGCACACACAACATACTCGTACGTATGACGTTGTCTAAGGCATTTTTTGTCCCTCAACCGTATACACTCTAACCATTTCTATTTTCTTTCTCTTTCTACGCTCGAAATAAAGCAAAATGTCTTGTCCTGTGATAGTACGTGTATAGTCCGGGCAAATTAAAATTTCGAAGAAATTAGCTGTCTCCTTTTCTATGCTTAAGTTTTAATTATGCTATCCTCTTCCAACCGCTTGTCGTAAGTGTAAGAAATATAAAAAATGCTTGTGTGTGTCTATGGCATGAAAATTCATTGTATATACCTATATCAATAGTAATGTATATTTTTTATAATACAAAGTGGCAAACTAGCAAGTGGCCACCAGGATTCGCTGAAAAATCCGAAGCGACCCCTGCTCATAGACATCTGCAATTGCAAAAGCGTTGCCTACCCTTAATCTACGAAGGAGGAGACGCACAGCAAGGGGATAATACCTCTTCATATGCGTCCCCTTACCGGTCTTAAAATAATGTTTCGAAACGTTATTTCTTAAGTGCCTTTCCCTTTTTGTCCGTTGATTCAAATGTCAAATAAAAAGCCCATAACTCCCAAAGGTATTAAAACATATTCAATTCATATATTTTTTGTAATACAAGAAAATAGGCTTTTATGAAATCGAAAACATCAAAGCATTTTCTTTTTCTCAGCATTTTATTCTTACAATTGTAAAAAGGACAGACCGTTAACCTAACTTTTATTTTCGTAATATTTTTTCTATGAAATAAAAAAAAAAACAAAATATAATTGTCAGTTCTTAAGAACTGGGGTGTTAACCAAAGCACATTCGCTACGAAGCGATTCTATAGCGAACGTCAAAAATGTATGAAACTGACATTGACATTCGATAAAATCAAGTCATTGTCACGCGTGAGATATCGCCCGTTAATGTCAGTTTCATACAAATTTGTCGATTCCATCAGCGACATCGCCGATCGAAAAGCATGTTGGGTAAGCCCACTGACATCATCGATATTTCATACGTGACAATCATATGACTTATCGAATGTCATTATCAATTTCATATTATGTCGATTCCATCTTTACTTAGGTACTTTAGGTAGCCCCCCTGTTCGTTCCAAAAATACTTTTACTTTTCAGCCTTAAAGCCTTTTCGTTCTTAATTATTTTATCAAAACCTTTCAAATTCTTCACAACATTCCTCACACGCCACATAGTCATTAAGAGTCGGAAAAAACATCAATCTGGTCCATTAAGGGGAACAGATCGTGGGTCCCATAGGAAATGAACACTAAAATAATACTAAACTTAAGAGTACATAGAAAGCGAAGCTATAGCTAGTTAAAAGCTTTCAAAAAGCTTAAAATAAATTAGGTGAATGTAGGTGTTATATAGCTACATTCAATATTGTAAGTGCAATGTTAGATCTACTATGACAAAGTAAAGAATAAGGCCTCAGAAGAACTTTTTTTCATACTTATTACTTGTATAATTATTTTCAAAACGCAAACCGTCTGGGTAGTTATTTTTCCTATTTTATAATATTTAAGAAAAATAAATTAATAATAATTTTTATTATGTTCTATATTTTTTGATCCAATAATTTTATTAGTAATTAATTATTAGGGACATTCGTGTATTCACGCAAAATACGCGCTAGTCGTTGAGTTGCGGAAAATGGAGCCCATTATTGATCGAAACGTTTAACCTTTTTTTATTAGGGACATTGTCCAATATTAGACAGTAATATTTTTAATAACACTAATGTAATTAAAATAAGTGCTTCTCCCTCAAAGGCCGGCAACACATTTGTGGTTCCTCTGGCATTGCAGATGTCCGTGGGCGTCGGACCAATTAATTTACTTGATGCGCTGCTCGTTTGCCCCCTTCTCCTATAAAAAAAACGTAATCTAATAGTATAGCACACACTGGATTAAATCATAAAAGCTCTTTCTCTACTCGCCACGCACACAAATTAGCACATACATATGATAGAACTTCCCTTGCCAAATGTAGACCATAATGTAGGACCAAATTCTACTTCCATTATGATCTCTAATACAAGGGGATAAAGTCTAAAATTTGTAAGCTAAATCTCGAATGCAAAAGGGGTTTTTGTTGACGTTATCTCAGGGGTGTTCTCATTCAGTACGGATCGAGTTTTCGTCGGAGAACGTCGTGTTATTTGTTAAACTGAAGTTTACGAACGCGATCTTCATTTCGAAGTTAAAACAGAATTAAGTGACATTTTAGTGGTTTAATGTTATAGTATTTAATTGGGATATTTTAGTTTTTTTTTGTCGTTTTTATTTTAATTTTAAAGTTAGTGCTTTTTTGTTAAGAACTATTTTGTAGGATTTAAATTTAAGGTAAGTTTATTAATTTATTACTTACTTTTTTATTTGTATTTTTTTACAAAATGATGTCATTTTTTGTGTGATTTTATATCTGTCATTTTTACATAGGTGCTTTTGTTGTCCTGCCAAAATAGATTCATGATTTTTACTTTCCCTAATATCAAGGAAATATTAAACAATTATTTCTCTTATCTATACTATTATTATAAAGAGAGAAACTTTGTATTTTTGTTTGTATTGAAATAACTCAAAAACTACTAGGCCGATTTCAAAAATTCTTTTACTCATAGAAAGCTACATTATCGCCGAGTCACATAGGCTATATTTTGTAATTCCACGTGGTCGAAGTCGCGACAAACAGCTAGTTATTTATATTATTGAAGAAATTTTTAATCTATAGAGGTACTTTACTTTAAAAAAAATATATACTTTTTGTTACATCAGACGTACCATCTAAAAGAAACTTTATAGCCAGCTTTTGCAAGAGCTTTTCAAGACTGCTTAGTGTCATTGCAACTTGAGTAATCTTGCTCTAAGACAGTGTTAAATGTGACTCCTACTCGATAAGACGGAGTCGCCGCGAGTTCAGCTTCACTTCCTTGGTAACAATGCTTTTTATTATGACGTAGATTAAACTTTTTAAGGTAACAAAAGCTTGGGGAAGCTTGTTGAAACAATTCGATCATGAAAAGGTTACTTTAAATACAAAATAATAAAAACAGTCAGACGTGTTTTTAATGCTATATTTACTATATATTATTTTTGTTACATTCTACGTTTTTTTTTAAATAAAGAGGTTTTATTAAAAACCTATATGAGAGGAAATATGCTTGTATTATGAAGTTTGTTGGCCTTTTTTAAAAACTTTTACGAATGGAACGATCGACAGAAAAATAAAATTATAAATACGAGTCCCTAAAAACTGATTTATATGAAATATAAAAACGTATAAAGCTGGCTACGATCGTTCAGTTTTGACTGAACAGTTTTTGAGAATTTACTAATATTTCCTTTAACCATTCCAAGTGAGCTTAAAAAAGCTCGTGTTAGGATATGGTTCACGACACCACTCGAATGTCGGGATTCGAACCCAAGACCTCGAGATCGGCAATCCGTACCCCAAACCATCAAGCTATTGGCGCTTATCAGTTTTAACTGTACAGTTATCAGTGTTGCCTACACACGTCAGTTTATTGCGCAGTTCAATTGTACAGTTAAAACTTTGCAGTTAAAAGTGCGCGTCAGTAACCAGCTTAACTTACGGCCGGTTTCAATATGCAAACATAATCCGATTTTATTAACCAGCAGTTGATTTATGAGTAAGACCTCTTTGTTTAAAGTATATAAAAGAAAAGGAAAATGATATGACAGTTGTCAACAGAAATTGATGTTTTTCTAACCCTGCGGCTTCATTAGATCGAGTTCGCGGAAAAAACAGAAACTTTGCTTCAACGTATGCCCGTTCTCTGCGCGAGATTGGTCTAATAAAGTGAGGTAATGATTTTAAATCAAACGTCAATCTAATTTTGAAAAGATCTGGTGTTGTGCGATTGTTGTTATTGGAACACCGATTGTCTCTACTCTGGAGATCGAATAAAATCTTGGATTGCCACAATGTCAAATCGATCATTCGATAATAAGATTTTTTTATGTAACCTAACCTAACTATGTGATACATAGGCTATTGTCTCTGAAGTTATTAACGACTTAACTGTAAGTTATGAAAAAAAAAACTATTTCCATATTATCTCGAATCATTGGCCTACATTGCATAATATCTATTAAAAATTCTTAATTAATTAAGGCATTGTAGTTGAAAGAAAATTACTCTGCATTTTGCTTAAGTTTAAAACTTTAATTAAAATTGTATAAAAACTCGATTGGTGTTAAATTAAATTAAAATTAGGCGAAGAAATAAAGATATGTGTAAAGTCACGCAAAATACGCGCTAGTCGTGGAGTGAAGGAAACTGGAGCCCATCATGGGTCTAACTACATTACAATAGATATCAGTAGACAACGTCTAAGTTATTTGAATTTAGTCGGTAGTCGCGAAACCATACTCCCACGTTAGTATCATTTTGTATTAGTCGGACCAGTGGAAATAGAATACATACAAATGACGCCCGTATGCCACAAACGGCCTAGTGAAAAATGGTTTTAAACCCAACCTTTTTTAGTTTGTTATTTGTAAGTATCATAAAATACTTTGTAAAGTCAAGAAATATTACTAAAGTTTAGAAATAATTGTTGTTTTCATAAATATTAAAATATTGTTGATTATTAATCAAACGAAGTTTTAATAGAATTCGCAACATTACATTGAAACTATTTCTGAATATTTAAAACTTATTATGAACTTTTAAATTAATTCTCTTTAATATGACTTTTATATTAAGAATTTTAATATTTTAAATTCTACTATCTTTGTATTCAGTTCTACGTTACTAAGATTATATTGGAAAAACACGAAATGGAAACGTATTGTTGTCTCTGTTATCTCATTCAAAAAGAAAGAGAGAGCTATTTCAGATGTTTCTTATAAGGTTATGTTACGTTCTTGAGTTGGCACGTCGAGAACATAAGTTCACTTCAACTTAACGTGCCAACTCAGCACCAATACATCAACGCTTTTGCGTAAAATAATAAACCATACAAACCAAAGTAAAAGCTTAACAAAAAGGGTTAACGAATCATGATGAAAATATCATAGAATTAATCCTAACGAAGGAGCTAATCTAATGAAATCCAAACCCAATTACAAGTAAATCGCAAATGAGAACAAAGAATCTTCAAATAACACGGACATCTGGATTCAACGGGCCCTTAACCAACATTCGTACGTGCGGTTTTATAACGAGCGTTAAAAAAACGTTAAAATAGAACAAAAGAAACCATGTTCATGCGGCAGCGCTTGTTGGATGATAGATTGTATTGATTGTAGGCTGGTGATGGTGATGAAAAGGTAAAGATAGATGCAATGCATGTGGACGCGCTACGTGCCCAAGCGCAACTGATATCGCGGGCTGAAGACCCCGCGCTTGGCTCCCGCGCTGGCGGTGAGGTAAGACGGAACAGCGCTTTTAAACCGCGATGCTTTTCACGCAGCGTTGCATTTTGAGCGCTCGACGAACGAAACGAGCGATTTTGAAGTGTATGACTGAGGGCGTTAAGAAACCGCGAATACCGAGCGTTAAAAAAACGTCCGTGTGAATGCGAGCTTAATTAGTAGGATAACGGGCACACGCTCCGCCATCATCCGACGTCGGTTTTAGATTAAAGGCTGTAAAATCTCCAATTCAAATAGCACGACGGAATTTAAATGAACCGTCGCCCCTACTAATGTTTCCGATCACGTATTTTATTCGCCACTAAATAGAGCAATATATTTTAAACTAATAACACTAAAAAGGGATCGTTAGACATAAAGTAACAGATGTTCGAATTGTCTTATTAACTAGCTATTGTGCGCGACTTCGTCCGGAATTAAATAATATAACCTATATCACTCGGGGATGTAGCATTCTAATGGTAAAAGAATTTTTGAAATCGGCCCAATTCTTCAATTTTTTCATTATATATAAAAATACAAAGTTTCTCCCTTCATAATATTAATATAGATTATAATTTTAAGTAAATGCGACAACTTTCCAAACCCATTGATGTTTAGTCTCGTTGTCTATATATGTGAAAGTATTCAACAAACATTCTAAATATGGACGTAAATATCGAATAAAATTTACTAATGGAATAATTTGTAAATACAAAAAATACTAAAAAACGGTATTTTGTAACGCTTCATTATAGGTAATCTTTGAAGATTATATAAGATAAATATCTTCGAGATTAAGTCACGAGTTTATCACCTATCTATTAAACTCGAATAACAATAGTAGGGGATACAAGCCACATCGTCCAGAATAATGTTCAGCAGTTGAATTTAAAACGAAAACTTCTCGCAGATCGCTCCCGACCGTCTTGTGCGAGATTTATTTCAGCTTTCGCGTTTACTCTGTGGAGGTATTTGGCAGACAATCTGTGGTGTTGATTGGCTGAATAAAATCAAGAACGTATTTGAATTACAAAGGGATTTTAAGAATTTTATGTGATATATTAGCATTTATATTGTTGAATATTTAAAAGCTACTATTGTAGCTTGAACTTTTTATGCATTGTTTATTTTTGAATTGCAAATTGTATTTAAAAGTATTGTGACTTTAGTGATTTGAAAAGCGTCGTTACAGAATTGGATTTTATAGTTAAGCAACTAATGAACCCAAATAGCTGTCTAGTTAATAATTAATAAAATGTATCAACGTTTTTTTGTATTGTCATACTTTTAAAAATATTAAAACTTTATAATTATACAAACTATATTCGTTAACTTTTTTTTACTGTATCGAATCTGAATTTTGTTCGTAAAACTGAATTTTAATCCTCGCGTAACATTTCTCGGCGCTCGTCATTTTCGGATTAAACTACGTTAATTACCAAACTTTGTAGGTGCGTTCATTCCGTGCGTGTAGGCTGTAGGCTAAGGGTTTCAGTGTACAAACTTTTCGGGCTAAAAATACGAAATAAGCTTTTTTATATCGAGCTTCTGATACTCTAAGGTATGTTAAAATTTTAATCACCTAAAGTTTTATTAGTTCTATCTTTAGATTGCTACTACATTCGCGCAGAATTAAAATATAGTAAATAGAGTCCTTTAAGAAGCGAGCTTATCGATTCCTTAAAGACCAGCAACGCATTTGCGGTTCCTCGAGTGTTGCAAATGTCCATGGTCGTCGAAGATCACTTCGGTGATCCAGCCGCTCGTTTGCTCCTTCTCTTATAAATAAATAGCCTGTATTCTTCTACATCTGTGTCATTCCTCGAGATGTTCAGTTGTTCTGGTATCTTCAAACATCCATACAAACTTTCTCATTTATATTATTAGGGATACAGTTAGCTAACACATCTTGTCCGACAAATACTCTGCGGACATGTGAGTAAGATTAATTGATACGTCATCAATAACGTGTCGTCATTCGAGAAGCGATTAACGCTATGTTGGCGTTGCGTATACCATCAATATTGATACGTAACTAAACTATAATTAAATATATATAATACTAACTGTTCTGCGCGACTTCGTCCGCGTGGAATTAAATAATATAGTCTATGTTACTCGGGGATAATGTAGCTTTCTAATCGTGAAAGAATTTTTTAAATAGGTTTAGTAGTTTTTGAGTTATTTCAATACCAAAAATACAAAGTTTTTCACTATATAATATTAGTATAGACAAGCTTTTGCTAGGCTGCTAGATGTTACCCGCGAATTCGTCTGCACTAAAAGTAGCCTTTGTGTTCTTTTAGATTCGTCAAGCAGTTTCGTAGATACTTTCAAACAAATATCCATACATCATTGTCATTTATAATATTAGTATCAGTGTAGAGTTTTATAAAATACGCTTACCTGTATAAATTGTGAAGGATTTGTGAAGCTTTGAAATGATAAGTCAACAGCATGTTGATTCAAGTTTCATACCAAGATTTTCATATCTCCGTCTTTATTATTAGAACGAGAAAGACAAACCTACGTTTGTTGACTTATTAAAACGAGAAGAGAAGTTTATATAAAGATAATTCAGATATTTATAATGAGGGTAATCAATTGAAATTAAAAAAGTTTTTTTATTACATTTACATTTAAGTGGTGCGAAAAACTCCACCGTGTGCATATATGTGGTGCGAAAAACTCTACTGGGTGCATATAAGTGGTGCGAAAAACGCCACCGGGTAGTATTAAATAAATTAATTTATTTATTTCCTATCTCTAAAGGTAATGTTATAGTCAAACTTTTAATTAAAATCCCACAAGACTGTACATAGGTGACGAAAATTCATTTGAAAATTTAAACGTAGCTCTTACGTATGTTGCTACGCCCCGCTACGGCGTAGCTGTGTTACGATGTCGCTACGCACGTCATTTTCGACGTAAACTCCGTTAATTACAAAAGTTTGTTGCATACATCAACTCCTGTGAAAGCTTTAAAGCCTAGTTATACCTTGAAGAGTAAAGCACAATACCAAGGGAGTTAATAAAAATAGGGTAAAAAAATCAACACAAAATTAGGTCACTAAATTATCAGTTAAATGTTCAAACGCTACTCGCTTAAAATCTAAGTTGCGTCAAAATTAAACGCGATTATTGTAAATTTTGGAGTTTAAGCGTAGACTTAACATTTAAGACGCTCTTAAACATTTGAATGGCGTTTAAAAATTCGGCCGTGAGTGACATTATCCTAGCTTACATTTCTACTCATTCTTCTTCGCTACATACTTTTTTGTCGATTCCACCAGCGATATCGTCAATCGAAAAGTGCTTTGGGTAGCCGCGCTGTACGTAGGCGCCGTCGATATCACGTATGTACTGTTTACGTAGGTAAGGTAAGGTGCGACCCATGATGGGCTCAATTTTCCGCAACTCCACGACTAGCGCGTATTTTGCGTGAATACACATATCTTTGAATTTCTTCGCCGATATGTGCAGACATCACTATGTTTTCCTTCACCGTAAGCGCATCAGGTAAATATGTACATAAGAAAATCGAAAAACACATTGGTACATGGCGGAATTCGATCTCGGGACTAATAGATTACAAGTCAAGAAACCCCTGAGCTACCGACGCTCTGTTTACTTATCCATTGACCGTTTTCTCTTTAAATAAAGCATTCCATTACATATAAAGCACGCAATACGCTTGTAATTGTTAACGCTCGACTGTTTATTGACGGAATCATTAATCTTGTTCCGATGTCCACACACTGAACGATTCCCAGCTTTTATTGAAGCCGACACGTTACGGAAAATTACTTATGTATCACGAATATTTTAAAGGATTTTCAACCTTAAAGTTAGTCATTGTCTTTAAATACAGTGAAACTTGGATTAGCAAGAGTCCCTAATCCGTTATTTTTTTATAATACAAAGTGGCAAACGAGCAAGTAACCACCAGGATTCGCTGAAAAATCCGAAGACCCTGCCCATAGACAACTACAAATGCAGATGCGTTGCTTGTCCTTTATCTACGGAGGAAGAGACGCATATCGAGAGAATAATACCTACGCGTCCCCTCCAAACCACTTCCCCTTTCTTTTATCTCGCTTATAGAGGTAGCTCGTCGAGATCAAAGAATGAGTCTCGCTAATAGAGGTTTCTCGCTTACAAAGGTTTCTCGCTTATGCAGGTTTTACTGAAAATAAGCATAGCTAGATCCTATTATCAGATAAACATTAAAAAAAACTCACTAAATAAGTTATACCTCGGCATTTTACAGGGCTTGTGAAGATTTTTTTTTTTTTTTTTTTTTTTTTTTTTTTTTTTTTTTTTTTTTTTTAGTTTTCGGCTACTTATTAGAAACGTTGTTTTATTCTTAAACTTAGTCAATCAAGAAAACGTCTACGATGAGATAAATCGTCTATTTTCTTTGAATTAACGTCATCACCATCATCATCATCACCAGCTCACTATACGTCCCCACCAAGGGGCACGGAGCCTACCCCCTAAGGGGTGCCTAGACCATAGTCAACCACGCTGGCCAAGTGCGGGTTGGTCGATTTCACACATATCTTTGAATTTCTTCGCCGATATGTGCAGGTTGCATCACGATGTTTTCCTTCACCGTAAGAGCGACGGGTAAATATGTACATATGAAATTCGAAAAGCGAAAAACACATTGGTACATGGTGGGATTCGAACTCGGGACCTGCAGTTCACAAGTCACAAGAGCTAAACCACTGAGCCACCGTCGCTCCTTTTGTTTACAAATAAAAGTACCTCAGAAACGACGTTTATCATTCTTTGATACTAAACAATGATGTTCTTAGAAAGTTTATAAATTTATTGCAAAAAGGTCAAAGGAACATAATTTTTTTGTTATAACTTTGAAAATTCTACAAAGTAGCGAAGTGACCCTTAGACATCTATTGCAGATAATCCTTTAATCGACGGACACACAAAAGAGGATATTTCTCCTTCCTATATGTCCTTAATCAAAATCCACCTTTTCTTCCCATTATATCTTTATAAATAAGGAATGGAAGGGGATGAGTTAGTATTTTTTGAATTAATTAATAGTTACTAGCAATTAATTACTAGTTACTAAAAAAAAGGAAAGATTTGTATTTTTGCATATATGGAAATATCTCAAAAACTACTTGACCGATTTCAATAATTCTTTCACCGTGAAAAAGCTACTTTATTCCTGAATAACACAGGCTATATTATTTAACTCCACGCAGACGGAGACGCGACCAACAGCTAGTTTGTGTAGGTCGATTAATTCGTGCAATAAATATCGCTTAATTTGTCGACTCATCGCAGTCGGTTGCTAATCGTCGCTCGAATGACGGGTTATTGATTATACGTCGATTAATCTTACTCCTCTGCCACAAGTGTAGTTTGGACCTACATTTTTGGATACGTGCCAGAATAAATCTGAGGTGTTTTGACTTAAAACGTACTGTTAAAGGAACGTGGTTTTATTTTGCTGCTGTATGGCAAGCTTCATTTGTGTTTTTTGAATTAAATTTAAGATTAACTAATATTTTATTTTAACTAAATGCCAGGGATACAAAGCTCTGGACCTCTACCCTATTCTATTTTCCTGATAAAACCTATAGGTTATGAAATTTCGCATGTTTTTAAACATGGTGTACCTGGGTTGCCAGATCCTAAAACTAAAAAAACTAACCTAAATTATCATATCTTCACTGGAAAATAAGGTAAATCAAGTAGTTTTTGAGTTTTGTAGTTTCTGTAAAGTTTCTGCTGATTTTAAAATCTGATCAGCGGATCAAAAATTCGATTCAAATAGAGTATCTAATACTCGCTCGAAGAATGACTTCCAAAGCCAGATTTATATCTTTTTCGAAGTTATAACTGTATAATAAATGCTCTTACCTTTTTTCCATTTTTTATCTTTTTATACCTTTTAATGATCACGAATTTTACGTAACGTGTAACTGTAAAGCTTGAAGATGCAAACAAAAAACTGGAAAAGGACGTCTTAAAAAAGTTGAAGAGTAGATCTCGAGGTATAAGCTGCACTTACACCACTAGAGGGCGCTTTGAGACAAGATGAGACCAACGCTTCCTATAAAACTTGAAAACTTTACTAAAGTATGTTGTTTAAAAATATTAATGTTGTTTGTCCTCTATGCGATTTTATGATAAACTAGATTTTGCTCCTAACTTCGTCCGCGTGGAGTTAAAAAATATAGCCTATGTTACTCGGGGATAATGTAGCTTTATAATTGTGAAAGAATTTTTGAAATCGGCCCAGTAGTTCTTGAGTTATTTCAATACATACAAAATACAAAGTTTATCTTTTTATAATATTAGTACAGACTAACTTATACAAACGATTTAGTCCGCTCGTAATAAAAAAAAACTTAATCAAAATGTGTTATTCCCTATTATATCTATGCATTTCATAGTTACCTTCAGTCTTTGCGGACATACTTTCAAACATATATCCATTCTAAGTTAAGATTAGTATGAAGTATAATTGTCTCTTATTCTCTTTGAGGAATTCATAACAATTAAAAGTATTTTTTTAATTATGAAAAGCAAGAAAAATAACAAAATACGAGTCGAGAAGGCAGGGTGAAATTTCCAACAAACCTTGTTGGGTGATGTAATATTTTTGCGGGTTTCTGAGAAGAGATTTCAAAAGCCTTTGATGTCAAATATTTACGGAGTAAATTAAAAAATAGAATCTGTCACATTTTAAGGTTTTGAAAAAAATATGCTTTTCTTACACCACGTAATTAACGTGTTTGAAAATCAAAGTATTTTACAGGAAAAAATATTATTTTTTGGTTTCTTCATCTCATTATGTTTCTTGATCGTGTCACCTTTCACCTGTCTAAAAAAATTACATTCTAAAGAATCATGTTTATACCATAGATGAATAGGAAGTAGATCTGACATTTATATATCATACAGAGAGCAAGTGAGACACATTTATACCAAATCTACGTAACGTGACAAAGACAGTGACATAGATCTTTGGTCACTTTCTTTGTATGCGATTTTATTTGATTGGGTCCAGAAATATGTCCCAAGCAAATGTGACGTATCATATAGTATTGTGGCGCTCCAAGCGTATTTTCGGTAAACTAATTTTTCATACGTCCCTGGCAAAAGCTAAAGACATGATATTATTGGTTTAAAACCGTAAAGTGATGCACACATAGCTATGACGTATGTATATGGTGTTTTTGTTCCTCTACCGTATACGCTATGACCACTTCTATAAATTTCTCTTTCTATGGCCTATCCCATTGATGTGAGCTATTATGTAGTTCGAGATATGTCAAGTATCGACATCAAAGATCAGAACCTGACACTTGCTTTGACAAACCCTCGATGTTATTGGAATCTGTAGGTGACCTAAATAAAGTTGATTTCGTGTTGCTATTTCGACGCCCGAACCGAATAATCCAGTAATCGCAAAATTAAAATTTTACAGGAGAGCAAAAATACGTTTATCTTCTTCAATAGTGATCAGTGAGTGAACAAACAAGTTTATTTTTATAATATCTCCGTAAATATCCGTAGGACAATTCTGGGAAAAAACAAAGGTGTATAAGGGTCTGTAGATGCCGAAAATGGCATAACAGCAAAAACCTCGTAATAGCACATTACCGGACTATTCGACGGGGACGTCGATTTGCTTTTCTATGATAATTGGAAATCAATACATTTCTGAAATGATTGAAAATCTATACTAATATTATAAGGAGGATAGATTTGTATTTTTGAATTTTTGTATGTATGAAATAACTCAAGAACTACTGGGCCGATTTCTAAAATTCTTTTACCATTAGAAAGCTACATTATCCCCGAGTAACATTGGCTATATTTTTTTATTCCGTGCGGACGAAGTCGTGAGCAACGACTAGTCATAAATGAATCGGAAAGCGAAAACTGTATACCTTTTTAAGGAAATTGCGCGAACAGAGTATTTGACACAGTTGAAGTTGCAGAGAAATGCATTAAGATCAACAAAGAGTTTTATTTAAAAACTAGCTGTTGTGCGCAACTTCGTCCGCGTGGAATTAAATAATATAGCCTATGTTACTCGGAGATAATGTAGCTTTCTAATGGTGAAAGAAATTTTGAAATCGGCCTAGTAGTTCTTTAGTTATTTCAATACATACAAAATACAAAGTTTCTCCCTTTATAATTATTTAAATTTTTCATACTATTTAGAATCTTTACATTTTGACATCTTAATCGCTTTGAAAACAGTAAACAGGTGTTTTGGCACTAACAGATAAATGCAAAAAAAACTCTGAAGGAATATAAAAACGCGATACGAGAAAGCTTTTTAATTAATGAGACTGGAATATCCCTAGCGTAAGGAGTACTCTACCAAATTAATAATACATACGCTCGCACTCGACTGTGCTCATCCACACGTGACGAGCTGACATGTAGCGAATATCTGCTTGTATTGAAAAACTGGTAATCCCTTTCCTAACATAGTTTAAAACAATAACGCTTTTTTATGTTTGTCCTTATATATGCTTGAATCTTTAAAACTACGTAACGGATTTTGATGCATTTTTTTATAGATAGAGTGATTCATAAGGTAGGTTCATGTATAATACATTCACAATATAGTAGACTAACACTGATAATTTAGAGGTTTTTAATATGATGTCGTAAATTAACACATTTTTGTATTGTGTAATGATGCAAAAGCTGCGAACGTTGTACGAGTATATACAAACATATTTTTGTAGTAAATAATTATTTAGTATCAGCAAATTTAGAATAGATGTGGTACTTTCTGTGTGAAAGGCTTAGCTTTTTCTTTAATTCCGAATGGAGTTGCGTGCTACACCTAGTATATGTATAAATTAATCCAGTGTCCTATCATTTAAGATTCGGCATTACGCCTGTATCACACGAAGGTAAGCAATATACGAGAAGGAAGTAGAGCAGTGCATTAATAGTACTGCATAGTCTACTGCTCTGGGGTCTCCCAAAGTATCTTTCGATTGGCGATATCGCTGATGGAATCGATAAAAATGTATGAGACTGACAAACACATTCGATAAGTGATTGTCACGTGTGAGATATCGAACGTCATTTTTCATACATTATTACGTTCGCTATAGAATCGATTCGTAGCGAATGTTTTTAGGTAGCCCCTTTTACACTTCTACCTTCGTGTGAAACAGACAGTCCACTAATCGCCTCACACGGACGTTATTGATCGTCCCTCAATTTATCTTTCTGAGCTGTCTACTCGTACCCATTCACTTTTTAATCTGACCGTAACAAAATATTTCTGTCTAATTTACGAGTACGGTCAGAAAATAAATCTGTATTACTCAAGTGAAGAAATTATTATTTCAAAGTACTATCGCCTTGAAATTGCTACAATAAGTTTTGTATACTAATATTGTAAAGGAAAGATTTGTATTTTTGTATGTATTGAAATAACTCAAGAACTATTTGGCCGATTTCAAAAATTCTTTCACCATTAGAAAGCTACATTATCACCAAACCACATATGGTATTTTTTTACTATTCTACGTAGACGAAGTCGCTAACAATAGCTAGCTAATTATACTTTAGTACATTTTCATTTTCACTTAGTATACTTCGTATGATTTTAGCAAATAAAAATCACCAAAGATAGGCTCCGAAGCCTACTTTATGATTAGTGATTTAGTCAACCACGCTGGCCCACTGACACCTTGATTTTTGATTATCGGTTGAAAAATACAACCAAACTATTCATCATCACCATCTTACTATTCGTCCCTAAGGGGTGACTAGGCCATAGTCAACCACGCTGGCCCAGAGCGGGATGGTTGACTTCACTCATATCATTGAATTTCTTCGCCAATATGTGCAGGCATCACGATGTTTTCCTTCACCGTAATAGCTACTAACCAAACTATTAATAATTTATTAACATACTAGTGCTAAAAACAAAACACTATCAAGCATAAAGGCTCCATTCACTATGATGTAATATATCCAAGGTTCATTTGACAATAAAACCCTATGCCATGACCCTTTTATTTAAATGCGTTAGAACCTCCAACTTCGCACGCAAGGGACAAGCTCAAACGAAACTTTCAACTCTTGGGAACATATTAAACTCTGTCACGAAAGTGCAATATCAAATTTATAGCATAAAACAACTTTATCTAATACTTGCTGTCGTGCGCGACGTCGTCTACGTGGAATTAAATAATATAGCCTATGTTACTCGAGGATAATGTAGCTTTCTAATGGTGAAAGAATTTTTGAAATCGGCGCAGTAGTTTTTGAGTTATTTCAATACATACAAGTACGCTTAAACTCCAAATTCTACGGCGATCTCGTTTAATTTTGACACCACTTAGATTTTAAGCGACGCTTAAATTTGAGTGGCGTAAACATTCGGCCGATAATCTCATATGTTGGGAATTGGGATATTTGCAGGGACCTCAATAAGATTGTACGTAATTTCTCAAATCTTGTGCAGCACGAAGACATACTGTCTTTCTTCTTCTTTTAGAATAAAACAGAGATAACGATATTATATTTTCGTATGTGTTTACACTAGCAACTCGCGGCATAGTATTGTGAGCACTGCACCTATCAGTTGCAACGTGCAATCCTTTGTCACAATAATTGGATCTCACGAACCTTTGTACTCTTTTATAGTGATTTTACAATTGAACTTATATTTAACTTATATTATATTATATGAGAGGCTCAAAAAGCATCCCAATGAACTGGAATCAATACTTACGAGTAAAAATTACACAAGCCGGCTGAAAAAGAAAGACATTCTCCCATATACAAGATATTAGCACCTTTAGGAACTGTACGTGATGAGTAGTTGCACTCACTGGAGGGCACACTCGAAAAAAGAAAGGGAAGAAACCTACACCACATCTGAAAAAAATATTATACTGATGGCAGATCAGATTAAAACACAAAAAAATATAAATTATATTACAAAGCGAGAAACTTTGTATTTTTGTTTGTATTGAAATAACTCAAGAACTACTGGGCCGATTTCAAAAATACTTTCACCATTAGAAAGCTACATTGTCCCCGAGTAACATGGAATATTTTTTTTTTTCGCGCGAAATAGCTAGTAAGTTTTAACAGTGGTAGAGCCCGCTTTAACATCTTCGCACGAATTGTCCGGCTCGCCCGGTGAAATACCACGACCACGCAGAAGACAGGCGAGAATGGAAACAATTCCGTGTTTCGTCTGATGAGTGTGGTGCCGGAAGCCTAATTTTAATTCACTTGCCCTTCCTATCCTTTTCATATAAGGAAATGATGGAAAGAGGAAGTGGATTTTCCGGGGGAGGGGACGCATAGAGAGAGGAATTATCCTCTTGCTATGCGTCTCTTCCTCCGAAGGTTAAGGGTAGGCAACGCATCTGTAACTGCAGATGTCTATGGGCAGCGATCCAGGTGGCGGCTTACTCGTTTGCCACTCTATAATGTAAAAAAAAAAGTTAAAACCGATCTATACTATACGTTAACAGAATGTATTTTTTTATAACACAATATGATTAGGTCGTAAATTGTCGAATAAAATCTGTATTTTACGGTCTGTAAAGGAATGTAGTTTTATGTCTTATCATTGTTGTGAGGATTTTCGTGATATTAAGTGTTTATGACGCTTTCTACTTCTAAAATATATATAATACAATTGTCTTTCTATGTAAAAATAAAATTTTAAACGAATTTCCAATCGATATTATTCCAAGTCCAATATTATAAAAAGAGAAACTTTGTATTTATGTATTTTTATATGTATTGAAATAACTCAATAACTGGGCCGATTTCAAAAATTCTTTCACTCATAGAAAGCTGCATTATCCCTGAGTCACATAGGTTTTTTTTAATTCCACACTGATGAAGTCGCAAGCAACAGCTAGAAATTAATAATTTAATTATTGTTACGAAGAAAAACATTGTATTTTTTTCATATGTCACTTATTATCACACACAATGTTGTTTCTTCGTTAAGTAATACCCTTAGTTAACAATTAACGACTCTACGTGTAGTAGTAAGTCTTACATTGCATTATGAAAGTAATTTAGGTCAAGTAATTGCCTGGAAACTCATGATGACTTGTTACTAATTCAAGACCTAACCACGACCAACCTGTGCTCTGTCACGACCTTGCAAAGTTACATTATTATTGAACGACATCATAGATTAAAAGAACCAGATGAGACATGACATATGTCATACTGACAGCGACTGGGACACATTTATACGAAATATACGTAACGTGACAAAGACAGTGACATAGATCTTTGGTCCCTTTCTCCGTATGCGATTTTGTTTGTTTTGGTCCAGAAATAGGACTCAAACAAATGTGACGTATCATATAGTATTGTGGCGCTCCAAGCGTATTATCAGTGAACTAAGTTTTCTTACGTCCCAGGCAAAGGCTTAAGATATGATATTATTGGTTTAAAACCGTAAAGTGATGCACACACAACATACGAATGACGTATCCTAAGGCATTTTTGTCCCTCAACCGTATACGCTATAGGCATTTCTATATCTTTCTTTTTCTAACACACAAAGTTATATTCATTTATTTCTTTAAATTCATAATAAGAACGATTAAATATAAATTAAATTACTTTAACACTATTTAATTGCGTATTTAATTACTAAAAAGTTGCCATATTAAATTCTCGTCAACATAACGTATGGGTTAAACTCCGTTAATTACAAAAGTTTGTGGGACAACCGCATCTGTTTGTACAACGCAGTTTCGGGAACAAACTAAATGAACCCTCGTAACATCTGCTCAATAGGATTAATCTTATTGATATTATTGATAATTTAAATACACAAATGTAAACTTACAAAGCATACGAGTAACAAGTTGTCTGGTTCGAATCCCGCCATGTACCAATGCGTTTTTTGATTTTCATATGTACATATTCACCGACGCTCTTAGGTGAAGAAAAACATCGTGATGTCTGCGCATATCGGCGAAGAAATTCAAAGATATGTGTATTCACGCAAAATACCCGCTAGTCGTTACCCATCATGGGTCGAAATCTTTAACCTTTTTTTAAACAAATTATGAGACCTTATTAGCGCCTTTTTTATGCTAATTTTTATAATAAGGTCACAGGCCAGAGTTGGGCAAAATGTAATCAAGATTGATGATTTAGGATTGCGATTTCATTATGTAATCTTCAATCATGATTACAGATTACGGCAATTAATCAAAAGAGAAATCATATCGGTGGTTATTGATTATTAGTCTGTTATTATAATTTAGATTACTTTTTTAATTGAGAATATAAAATACTAGCTATACTAGTGAAAGAAGGGAGAGTGGCTGGGTTAAAGAGTTACGCTTTATTCAACTTTTTCTTGGTTTATTCATGAATTTTACTAACACTTTAGTATACGATGACATAATTACGTTTCGGGTGATAAAAACTACATTAAGTAAATTTTAATAATTTATATTAAATTGGGAAAAAAGTCAATATGAATTGGCAATACGCAGTAACGTGAAAAAAGATAGTTTTACCAGATATGCAGTTTTCAAGCGAACGAACATTTTATGTGGAATTTTTTTTCATGCAGTTTTTATTAATTTTTCCCAATACCAATATGACAGTAGCACGTCGATATGATTGCTTTCCTATTTGTTTGATACGAAATGGATTACTTTTTGGTACCAAAATATTGAAGTTTTTAATTTGATAGGAATATTTTGAATGAAAATTAATAAATGATTTTTAGTCCACTTTCTCTATCATTTTCTTATAAGGAAATGATGGGAAGGGGAAGTGGATTAGCGGGGGAAGGAACGCATAGGAACAGGTATTATTTTTTCTGTGTGTCCCTCCTCTTAAGGGTAGGCAACGCATCTGCAATTGCAGATGTCTACGGGCAGGGGCACTCCGAATTTTTCAGCGAATCCTGGTGACCAATTGCTCGTTTACCACTTTGTATCATACAACCTCCTTCTGTTGGAAGTCGGTTAAAGAAAAAGATTATAAATGATGGTCAAAGTCGAAAAACATCTGTATTTTAACGGAAAATGTTTTGTTCTTTATTTAAATTAAAATATGCATAATTAAAATTCCTTTTCAAAATTATTATAAACAGATACATCCTTTTGACTTTGTAAAATGCATTCATAATTTACACTTACAAATTCTTTCAAACGAAATTGCTGAAAAATATTTTTCCTTGCATAATACCGGCTGAAAACATCGTGCTGTCTGCGTGCATTCGGCCATTTTGTATGCAAAAACTGCACGGGCATATGCTTTATTCATTTTTGCGAACACACGTACGAAGTACAGGCATTTAGTGTAAACACAAGTTGCACGTTGGATCATAATCAAGGCAGATAAAAAAATGGAATAATCGAACTGTTAGGTTGCATTACACAAAGAGACATAGAAATAACCAATAAATTTATAATATTAACTTAATCCAGTGATGGCCGCAATAGGCAATGCCTGTGTCGCGGACACCGATATTCAAAGTTACAAAAGTTCCTTATACAAACAATACTAAACCCACTTTTATGGCGCTTATATTTAATGTAGTTATATTGCCCAATAAATATACAAATGGATATATAGATTAAAATATTAATAAGACTCTAAGTATGCATGTTTTTAATTAAAATAAAACAGATAATGTGTGTTTAACCGCCAAACTAAAACATACTTCCTATCCACGCAAAGCGGCACTCATTATGACGCTACCAAACCATTGAGGTTTTCATTAGCGTGTAAGATATATTAACTAATGTAACATTTTAGATGATAAATAACTAAACAGTTAAAAGAACGATTATTTCTTATTTTCGAAGTAAGCACCTTAAAGTAACTATAATATCCGCGACTGCCTTCGTATGGGTGTACTGCTGATACTAAATACATAGCCGGGTCAGGTCGCTAGTTACATAAAAACCTTCCTCTTCTATCACTCTATCTATTAAAATAAACAGCATTAAAATCCGTTGCGTAGTTTTAAAGATATAAGCATACATATGGAGAGAAATAGACTTTGTTTTTTACTACGAGTATGTAGTGATATTAATTCCCCTGAATTCCAATACATTTTTCCCTTTATTTAACGATTACGAAAGGAAAGTAATAAAGAGAAAATTCATAACACTATAAGTATGTCGTAAAACAAACGTTTGACCTTCGGGCCTCTGAAGCGCCTTTTAATATTATATAAGTCATAAGTCGATGAGGTTTTATGTGGTCGTGTAATGAACAAACATTTAGTAAAGTCGGTTTATCGCCCTATAAAAGTATCACAACATGAACTGAAATATAATGATAAATGTATAAAACTAAATGAATAATGTAACTTAACATTTGAAATAGCAAAATTTGGAATTGAAAGATTGCTATTTAAATGTCCTAGGCGTTTAACAATTATAATCTTTAGAAATCTTAAAAATAATCGTTTTCAAAATTTTAACGAGTAAAGTTTTGATAAATAAACATCTTAAAATTACTAAAGTAGTCTCAACCTCAGCTTTCTCATGTCAAGAGTTTGTTTGAAGGACGGTCGACATGCTAGGGTGCATTTTAGGTTAAGTTGGATATTATTTTCAATGCAATATTCACCTTTCTAGGACTGTCTTTTATTTTTTACCAAGCTTCAAAAAAATGTGTGAAAAAAGCAATATAATATTTTTGCGCTAAAAATAATAATGTCCGGTATATAGAGGTAAAATAAAAAATATCTAATAATCGATCTTTATTAAAAACTATCTGTTGTCCGCGAGTTCGTCCGTATGAAATTAAATAATATAGCCTATGTTACTCCAGGATAATGTAGCTTTCTAATGGTGAAAGAAATTTTGAAATCGGCCCAGTAGTTCTTGTGTTATTTCAATACATACAAAAAATACAAAGATTCTCTCTTTATAATATTAGTATAGATAATTTAATAAAGTTTAAAGTCACACCCTTAACTTATATTTTTCTGCATTTATGTTATTACCAGTATTAAATTAGTTTTCTTTGTTCCAGGAAAAGGATCGGAGATGGCCGGCAAAGCTATTATATTATTCGCTTCGATTTCGGCTTTGAGAATAGGTAAGTAAATAATAGATTTATTATTAGTACAGAATCCTCTTATCTTACCAAATAGATATTCCCTTGTTTGACTTTTTAAAATGAAATCTAACTCCCGATGAATAATATTTACTGGCCATTAATGTACCATAAATAACATTAATTTAACCATCCTGGATCAATCTGAGTATTTAACTCAATTCTGTGATATTATGTTGTCTGTGACGCTTACATATACGAACATCTCAGCATCATAATCTTCATCAGCCTATCGTCGTCTACTGCTGAACGTAGGCCTCCCCCATCGATTGACACAATGCCCGGTACTTTGTTGCCCGCATCCTGTTTTAACAGTGGTAGAGCCCGCTTTAACATCTTCGCACGAATTGGCCGGCTTGCCCGGTGAAATACCACGACCACACAGAAGACAGGCGTGAAATGGAAGAAATTCCGTGTTTCGTCTGATGAGTGTGGTGCCGGAGGCCTAATTTTAGTCCACTTTCCCTTCCTATCTCTTATAAGGAAGTGATGGGAAGGGGAAGTGGATTTGGCGGGAGAGGGGACGCATAGAAAGAGAAATTATCTTTTTTCTGTGCGTCTCCTCGCTCGTAAAGGGTAGGCAACGCATCTGCAATTGCAGATGTCTATGGGCAGCGGTCGCTTCAGGTGGCCGCTTGCTCGTTTGCCACTTCATAGTATATAAAAAAAAATCCAGTGCTCCCGTTAGCATGCCCAGGACTAACGTCTATAAAACTGTATTTTGTAAGTCGCTTAAATAAATCGGAGATATGCGTAGCTTTATTAGTTTCCTTTAATGACCAATTAATCTGTGTGGCAGTTGAATCATTATCATCATCATCAACCACTTACTACGTCTACCGGAGCGCGGATCCTAACCCTAAAAAGTGACTAGGCCATAGTCGACCACGCTGGCCCAATGCGGGTCGACTTCACACATATCTTTGAATTTCCTCGCCGATATGTGTACGTTCAATCAGGTAGTTAGATGTTAGATATAAATCAAAAAGATTACAAATTATTGTCTGACTACCGTTAGATATAATTTGTAAACTAAATTCCAAATTAATTTGTCGGCGTAATTAAAACTTGAGGCGCGTTCGCAAAATTGAAACACCGTAGTTAAGGGAGCTATGCAAATGTAACGGAATTAATACAACTTTTCCTGTTTACACGTATAAGATAACTAATAATAAATACACTACGCAATTGAATAACAAGGCTGTGTGGGTACCTTTTCAATTTAGTCGTATTTGAAGTCAATATTTTACTTGATTGGGGTTTGTTTATCTGTGGACGTCAATGTTTAATTAACGAATCTTGTATCCACCAATTGCACCAATGATTGCCAGAATAATTGCACTAATGATTGCCAGAATTATTACACCAATGATTGCCAGAATTATTACACCAATGATTGCCAGAATTATTGCACCAATGATTGCCAACTTTCGAACAAGCTTTAATTTTAGCTTGCGTTTTCATTGTGTTTGATATGTCAAGAGTAAAAGTTATTTCATTAAATTCCAACAATTTTTACGCAACAATGAAGTCGGGTCTGTTCGGAACTTCCGAAGTTTATAATTACAGCGCTATTAATTTCGGATTAAGTTCAAGGCATCACTTTACAATTCTATTTTAAATTCCTATTCACAAATCGAATCGTTTTAATCAACAAAAATACGAAAATCAATTGAGAACTAGACCCTTTGTAAATTTGGATTAATTCAATTTAACTTACAATAAGGTAGGGTTTTATTTGAAGTGATTTACTTCGGTAATCCTAATTAATAGTTTATTTGTTTGCAGTTTGGGGTTGCATTGGAAATAAAAGGTGTAAGTTTCACCAACCGATTTTGGTATACTCCATTGTTAGCCTTTATTTTGATATAAATATATATCAATACAAACTTGACTAATTATCATTTGTGGGTTGTCTTATTTTTCATAAATAGTAGTTGTATTGACTATGAACGTCGCACCATTGGTCGTTGCTGTCAATTTTACCTTCACTCGGTCCAATATAAAAACTTAAACGTCAGTCCGGAGGATCAGTCGAGAAGGGATAAAAGTAGCAGAAAGAAGTCTCCCATTACCAAGTCAGTAAAGTAATGTAAAAATAATATTATAATCTGTATTTTTAAGACAATAATATTTATTAAAAAAATGGCATTAATTTTGTAAAAAGTCTTATTAAAATACTTCAAACAAGTTTATATTTTCAAACACAACGTAACTTTGATGGTACATTCAAAAGCTAACCCTGAAACAGTATGAAAAGTAACGGAATATATAAATAAATGCGACTTCCCCGTGTATAGAATACACTCGGTCGCTCATTAAAATACACCTTTTTTATTCTTTCAATGATACACCTTCTGTTTAAACCTTTGTGGGTCATATAGAAAAAGTTGAAGAGGTTTTTCATGTTTTTATCTTCTAGAAATACACCAACCCGTATAGTGCCATAAAATCTAAATAAAACGTGCTGTCGTTAATTTTTTTTTATATGAAAAGGGGGCAAACGAGCAGCGGGAACACCGAAATGATCAACGACGCTAAATCTGCAATACCAGAGGAACCACAAATGCGTTGCCGGTCTTTGAGGAGATGCGCTCGCTTTTTGAAGGACCCTAAGTCGTAAAAATACTACAGTGGTAGAGCCCGCTTTAACATCTTCGCGCGAATTGGCCGGCTTGTCCGGTGAAATACCACGACCACACAGAAGACGACGTGAAACGGAAGAAATTCCGTGTTTCGTGTGTCGAGAGTGGTGCCGGAGGCCTAATTTTAGTCCACTTTCCCTTCCTATCTCTTTCATATAAGGAAATTATGAGAAGGGAAAGTGGATTGGGCAGGTAAGGGGACGCATAGAAAAAGGAATTATACTTTTTCTGTGCGTCTCCTCCTCCGTAGATTAAGGCTAGACAACGCATCTGCAATCGCAGATTTCTATGGGCGGCGGTCGCTTCGCTATTTCAGCGAATTCAGGTGGCCGCTTGCTCGTTTGCCACTTTATAATATATACTAAAAAGGTTTAAGTAGAGATGAGTTGCATGAAAGGTGATATGATTAAGAAGGTACGTCGTCAAACTGAGATGATAGAATGGAAGGATAACCAGGTGGGCTACCCAAGGTACCTTTCGATTAGCGATATCGCTGATGGAATCGACAAAGATATGTTCAGTTCCATACATTTTTGATGTTCGCAATAGAATCGCTTTGTAGCAAATGTACTTTGGGTGTCCTCCCTGGTGCGCTCATACATAGAGCAGATTAAGTTTAAAGATTGGAACCACACTTCGGCTTAACAACAATACAATAAAGTCCTATATCCCCGAAGTAGGGCAGAGCGCCGCCAGCTCGCTCTGTCCTGGGCTCTGCGTATGATCTGGGCCACGACAGTCCGATGGTCTTCATATCGGGCGCCACTGAGCGCCGCGATTTCTGTTTAGGGCGGCCACGCTTTCTTGTGTCTAACGGAACCCAATCCAAGGCTTCCTTGGAGATGTAACGTATTTCTGGCTTACTTCAGTGTAAAATATATTATTATATAAACAGTACTAATATATTTACATGGAAAGTGTGTTTAATTTTTTTTAAGCTATATTTCTTATTATTCTTCAGAAAAGTACAATACTCGTATATTAACAATTGTCTATGATCATTTGTGCATCAATCAACATTGGCGTTGACAAATCGATACTGGTAAAAACGATTCGACCGTTGTTCTTAAAGAGATAAATCTTGCTCCAATATTTAATGGGAACATTGTTAGGTCAAAGGCGATTAGATATACTTGCTAATTCCCGCGATTGTGGCTTCATGAATTGAAAATAACCTATGTTATTATACTTAGTAAAGATTTAGCTTTCTAACAGTGAAAGAATTATTGAAATCGGTGCAATACTTTTTGAGTTTTTTCCTTAAGTATAAAAATTCCTCTTTATAATATTAGTGTATATTTAAGGCATACATGTTTACTTTAATATAAAGCTTTAAAAAGTATAGTTTACTCGAGTAATTTAATTTAAAACTCGGTTCAAAGTCAAAGAACTTTTGTGTTACGTGTGCTTTTAACAAAGTATGATATGGGATAAAGCAACAAAGACTTTTCTGCTATAGAAGAGGGGTTATATTTTCTTCTTTCATTAAAATGTATGAACAGATGCAACGGATACGTACAGACGGATATCCTGTTAAAATATATATGAATAGAATTCGTAAAGTCACAAAAGGATTTCAAACGATGGATGTTACGAAATTCAATACATTTTTGATACGGAATATTTTAACTTCAGAGATGTATTTTTTATGAAATAATAATGTTCTCCCAAATAAGGAGACCTATGTTAGTGCGTATTGTGTTAAATAGAGTAGAACGTACTGCGAATAAAACTATTTGAACTAATTATTGACTGCAAACAAAAAAAAAACAATTGACAATTCATTGTGCCTATGACACTCATGTGAAAAACGTAAATCGAATGACACCTCCCTCATCAAAATCGGTTCAATCGTTTAGGTTTTTTTTATAATAGCAGGTGTAAACGGCTGGATCACCGAGGTGATCTTCGACGCTCATGGACATTTCCGCAAAAGCGTTGCTGGCCTTTAAGGAATAGATAGGCTCGCTTCTTGAAGATCCCTAAGTCGCAGCGGTTTGGAAATACCGCCGAGGACAGACCATTCAACAAGGCGGCTGTGGGTATTACAAGAGTCAACGAATATGACCCACATTCTCTTGCCAGTAGATTTGAAAAGTCGAACTTCATTGATTGTCATTGATTAAAATCCACGTGGAAAACCAACTCCTAATCAAAAACACAGAAACTCCGAAAATAGCCCTTTGTTGACTGCCAAAGTGTCTGTCAATGTTTTCACTTGACGTGAGAGATCGTACAACGTGCAGTATAAGTACATAAAATAAGCAAAGCGGTAATTAAGGAAGCGCTTCGCAAACTTTATCCAAGCCGACACTTCCAAACGCACTGTGGCGAATAAATTTTAATGAGTTTACCTTAGTAGTGGCTTTCATAACTTCCTATCTCTTCTTTTTACAATTATTTCAAGCGTACACAGGATATCTTTTTTGATACGTGTGAATATAAATGTGTAGAGTGAATTTGAAACTTTATGAATGCATTAAAATTTTAAAATCAATGGCTTCTACGGGCATGAACTTACAATTTGAGCTTTTAAAATATGCTAAACGAAATACCTATAGTTCGATATTCAACCAGTAGGTAGGCCTCCTACAAAATGGACCGACGACGACCAAGCACCGTGCACTGGATACGGGCAGCGCAAGACCGGGCATTGGGCAACCGATGGGGAGGCCTACTTTCAGCAGTGAACGATGATAGGCTGATAATGATGATGCAACAGAGCTAAATATGTTTTTAAAATGGTGAGAGTTTAAATTGGATACAATATTACAATGGAAACTTCTTTGACATCAACGTAGTTCACAAAAAATCTTCCAAATCAAGAGCCTTCAATACAATGAAGTCAGTAGCGATATATTACTTAAAGCTCTATATATTTTTGCTTTATTTTAAATATATTTTTATAAGGGGCTTTGTCGCTAAGCGCGACCATATCGCCCAATGAGTGTAATACATAATTCTATTCTTAAATAACTATAAATAATCTCTTAGACTAATGTTGGCCAGCTTGAACACTATCCTGGCCACGTCCGAAGACGGGTAGGCCAGACTATTACTAAGATGGTCGCTCCGGACACATTCCAACACATTGCAAAGATCTATATAAAAATATATATTTGTATATTAGATACAATGTACTTTAATTTAAAACGAACAAACGTTCCGAATTTAATTAAACAACTTGTTTTCACAAACTTTGTTAACTAACAACTTTCTAATACAAAGAAATCGATTTCGTTGTTTGGACGTTAACGGACCTCGTTCTATTAGAAGAAGAAAAACTTTGTTTAATTGAAAACAGTTTATTTCTCAAGAATAATTGAAGCACGTGCAAATAGAAAGCAACTTTGATTCCTTGGGAACCATACACGTGTACCTTATTTTGAATCAAGTAGTTTTCAGTATTGAAATAATTACTAAAGTAACAGTGGTAGAGACTTTAAGATCTTCGCACGAATTGGCTCGCCCGCTGACATACCACACACAGAACACACGCGACAAATGGAAGCAATTCCTTGTTTCGTCGGCAGAGTGTGTTGCCGGAGGCCTAATTTTAATCCACTTTCCCTTTCTATCCTTTTCATATGAGGAAATAATAGGAAGAGAAAATGGATTT
This sequence comes from Papilio dardanus tibullus, assembly GCA_013186455.1. Taxonomy (NCBI): domain Eukaryota; kingdom Metazoa; phylum Arthropoda; class Insecta; order Lepidoptera; family Papilionidae; genus Papilio; species Papilio dardanus. The sequence continues at coordinate 406,437 of QDHC01004736.1, read as the reverse complement.
GGGGGGGATGCATAGGAAGAGGAATTATCCTCTTGTTGTGAGTCTCCTCCTCCGAAGATTAAAGGTAGGCAACGCATCTACAATTGCAACAATGATATTTTATTTTTCAGTTGAAGATATCATTTATTAAAAACCAAAAAAAAAACTTATTTAAATAAAAAAAATAAAAAACTAAAAAGTACAAAATAACGTAGTATAGAATAAATTAATTTTATACACCTCTTATGCAAACCATTCAGACCTTTAATATTAATAAAATACTATTATTTGTGAGCTATATCTATTTATTTATAGGTTTGAGGTCGGAGCCAATCAATAGGGATACATAACACCTACATGCGCTGTGAGTTGGTTTGTTTACGTTGGCTAATCTCTAGTATACAAATTGTATTACAGTAAGTAAGCTGTATATAATAGTACGTTTTATTTTGTTTAAGGCTTGGCTCCGCCTTCAAACCTATCAATAAATAGATATAGCTCACAAATAATAGTATTTTATTAATATTAAAGGTCTGAATGGTTTGCATAAGAGGTGTATAAAATTAATTTATTCTATACTACGTTATTTTGTACTTTTTAGTTTTTTATTTTTTTTATTTAAATAAGTTTTTTTTTTGGTTTTGGAAGGCGGTTTTTTTAAACGCAGTTTTTTTATTTTATTTTAAGCTTTTTAGTGTGTTTAATAGGCTGTTCTGTAAACTACAGTAGAATTTTTCTATCACACCATATACATTATAACATTCCGTTGTGTTTTATTATCTTAATATATGAAATAAATAGTTTATTTTAAAAATTATAACTACGAAATGTGAAACAAACAAATTGAAGCTATTTAATACGAGTACTAGTTGTTGCGGGAGACTTCGTCAGCGCAGTTATTTATAACAAAATACTTAATATGTACTCATATTGCGGCCATCCTTATCTGATTGGTCTACAAGACAACTATTATTATATCTTAATTTAATTATATACAATAGTCAAGAAATATATGTCGTGTAAATACTATTATAACAAACATATTACATCGCCGCGAGCATATAAGTATTTCTATGCGCCCGCGCGCTTCTGTTGCATTTTCGAACGCGCTTAGTTTGTTTTAATTATGTAATATCTTCTAAACAATTGGTCAGAATCTTATACTGCAAAGGGCAATTATAATCTACGTTCAATACTCTAACGCAAAATCATATTTATTTGGATAAGGATTCATACCGAATACGAAATAATAGCGTCGTAACTTGCAAAATGCATTTTAATTGATTTTTTTTGAGAAAAAAAATATTATTGTGATGCAATCATAGATTATAGATAAATGCCACCAAAGACAACTATGTAGCCAATTTCATAATCTATTGAGCGCACATTTTAATTTTTATGTAAGTCTTATAGTTAAGGCTGTATACGGCAAGAAAACACTTGTCTCGCTCAATTTGGAACGTTTTTGTAATTTTTCACGTTCCGCGTGGTTTAAAACCTTCATATCATCTAAAATATTGGTCAAAATGATTACCTTCAAAGATCAATTATAATCTGCATTAAATTATCTTGATGTTGAACATATTTATTTGGATAAGGATTCATAGGGAATTCTAATAATAGCGTCCAAAGTCGAGTAAAATTTTCTTATGAAAAAATGTTTTTTGTGAGAAAACCATAAAAGATAGATATATGCCATCGCGGACTTTAAATTAGCACATTTAAAGAGCTACAATCTGGTGATACCCAAATTTTCATAGGACCTATAGTTTACGCTACGTAAGCCGAGAAAGCAAAAAAGTCCCATTTTTTTTCATGTTTATTAAAAATAACTCAAAAACTACTAAATAGTTTTTTTTAAACGTAAATATGGGACCAAATGGCAGCTATTTTGCATCGAGCAAAAAAAGAATCACGTAAATCGGTTCAGAACTCGCTGCTCGACGTCCGAACATACATAAAAAAAAAAAAAACTCATTGACTTGATAACCTCCTTCTGTTGGAAGTCGGTTAAAAAAGTTAATGATTACTAAAGCTATAAATAAAATGCCAGAACTCTACCGGAATGGTTCAAAAAACTCTTTGTCTTTAACAACTCTTACAAAATCATTGAACCAAGGAAATTTTAATGAGCGTTCCTTTATTACCTTTTCTCAAACTTGAACTACAATTTATATTTAAGTTAAATATTAGTGAACAGATTGTATTGCTCATTTTCTAATTATATTTCGTCCTTTAAAGGTTAAAAGGTTTCGACCCATGATAGGCTCCGTTTTCCGTAACCCCACGACTAGCGCGTATTTTGCGTGAATACACATATCTTTGAATTTCTTCGCCGATATGTGCAGGTTGCATCACGATGTTTTCCTTCACCGTAAGAGCGTCAATATGTACATATGAAAATCGAAAAGCGAAAAACACATTGGTACATGGCGGGATTCGAACTCGGAACATGCAGTTTACAAGTCAAGAGAAAAACCCCTAAGCCACAGACGATTTTTTATATTTTGTCCTTTATAGAAGTACCTTTTACTGCCACGCTTCATTTTTACACTAATATTTTAATTAGGAAAGTCTGGATATATGGCTAGGTTGATGACATTTAGCACAGATGTAGACCATAGTCTGTATAACCGTAAGTTACTCAACAAGCGTACGAAGTCTCGGTCATAAACTAGTATTTATTTATTGAGCCCCTCATTCCAGTTGGACGCCTTTCTGGGTAGCCTCCTCCAACCTCTTCTATTTGTCTTTACCCTGTTCAGACCAGTCTGTACCCACAACTTGTGTTATGTCGTCTTCCTTACGTATTTTGTAGTTTTATTCACGAGCGTAGTCTATATCTATACTAATATTATAATAAACAAGAATACTTTGTATTTTTATATTTTTGTATGTATTGAAATAACTCGAGAACTACTAAGCCGATTTCAAAAATTCTTTCACCATTAAAAGCTACATTATCCCCGAGTAGCATAGGCTATATTATTTAATTCCACGCGGACGAAGTCGCGCACAACAGCTAGTATTTGATAATAAAAGAATTAAATACACATTTTCATATTTTCCTATAAAAATACATACAAAATCACATGCTATCTTTGATTTATGTTCCACACATTCGCTGTCAATTCTTAAATAAAATTCTGTCGCTCGCTTTATGTTGGGCGTGACGTTGACTGATTGAACGGGACTTAGCTCGTGCTGAAGTCGCTTTCCACGTATTGTAGGTAACGTTTGAATAGATCAGAGACATGGTTTACGATTTTAAAGTGGAAAGATTTGTATTTTTGTAAATATTGAAATAACTCGAAAACTACTGCTCCGATTTCTAAAATTCTTTCAACGTTAGAAAGCTACATTATCCCCAAGTAACATAGACTATATTTTTTAACTCCGCACGAACGGAGTCGCGAGTAACAGCTAGTGTATATGACGTAAAAAGATATTTAATTAATAAAATGTGATTAAAAGGGGCTCAGGTTTTTTACCTCTGTTGTATAGTTGGTGTGAGTGTGGATTTGTGTGTAGTTAATCTTTTTGGTAATTTGTGTTTTTATTTTCGTTTTTTAATCTAAAAATCTTTACTGATATTTCAAACATTTTTTTCTTTTTTTTTTTAAATGCGCGGCACTATACCGCCCTCTCGTCTACCCCTGATATGAAAAAGGTCAGGGACTTGGGGTGCCTGTGTTATTTTATTTCTTTTTTTTTAAACTTTAAAATCAATTCTTTTTTTTTATTATTCAAAGTGGTAAACGAGCAAGTGGTCTGGATTCGCTAAAAAATCCGAAGCGACAGCTGCCCATAGACAACTGCAATTTTAAAACAACGGAGGAGGAGACGTACAGCAAGAAGAGAATTATAAAACATAATCATATCACGTATTCTAAATTCAAATAATTTATTAATATTTGATTGTAACATTTTTATTTAAAGAATTCAGTTGTTATTTAAAATGCAAATTCTCTCTAATTAAGCTGAGCTCAGTGATTGGCTGTTCGCCGAAATCTGTCCAGAATTTAATCCGGATTTATGTAGCCTAACGTTTTCGGTCCTTTGTGGGAATTATATTGTAACAATGACAAATAATACATACAATTTTGTATGTTTTTTTATAACTGCATCATACTGAAGTTCCACTTAATTTTTAGTACGAGAATTTATTTAGAGCGTCGGTGGCTCAGGAGTTTAGCTCTTGACTTGTAATCTTCAGGTACCGATTTCGAATCCCGGCATGTACCAATGTGTTTTTCGATTTTCATATGTACATATTTACCCAAACCTCTTACGGTGAAGGAAAACATCGTGATGCAACCTGCACATATGAGAGAAAAAATTCAAAGATATGTGTAAAGTCACACAAAATACGCGCTAGTCGTGGAGTTGCGGAAATATGGAGCCCATCGTCGAACTTACTTATTTAGTATAAAAAATGTGCATAATTTTTTTTTCTTGATGACGCTTTAATAATATTAATATTAGCGACCCGTCCCGGCTTTGAACGGGTACAAAGCGCTAAAAATGTGTTAATTTACGACATCATATTAAAAACCTCTAAATTATCAGTGTTACTCTACTATATCGTGAATGTATTATACATCTATTTATTAAAAAAACCGCATCAAAATCCGTTGCGTAGTGTTAAAGATTCAAGCATATATAGGGACAAACATAAAAAGCGTTATTGTTTTATACTATGTAAGGATAAGGATAAGGATTAAGTTTTTCATGAACTGCTTATATTTAACAATTTTATAAATATTTTCTTTGTTTCTGGTTCCTTCTTTGTCTTTCATTTATTTGTTTTTTTTTTATTCTTATTAAACAAAAAGTTATATCTAATTTAAAACACTTTATATTTGCTAAAATTAACGTTTGCAAATAAATTCGTTCTCCTTTAATTACGTAGAATGTTACCCAGCTCATTAAAATGTATGAAGCTACGATAGTCTGCAATCTGCGGGCGTGCGGTAACATACAGCTAATGTGCGACTTGTATCTACAATTTAAACTCTTAGAATCAAATATATCGTGTCTCTTGTGTATATAACTTTAAGACGATTAACTGTTAAACGCAAACGTGAAACTGAACGTCTAAATGACGTAGAGAACCGTTCAAGTATTAACCAATTTGATTATGAACCCAATTTTGAACCCTTTCTGAAAACGTACACGAAGGAAAGACGTTCAAGATGTTGGCTCAGATGTAGATGTAGAACGTAGACGAAGACGAAGACGTAGACGTGCGTAGAAAAAACCGTAGGTGTGCGTGTCTACGCATTTTTGCATATCTACGACTTTGACTACGCACAGAGATGCGCAGACAAAGTCGTAGACATGCGTAGAGAAACTCGTAGACGTGCATAGACTACGTCGTAGACGTCGTGTAGACTTTACTAATTCGAATTAACATAACAAGACTCGATTTAAATAAACCAATTAGCATAACGTCAAAATTCACAACAACAGTGAAGCAAAAGTTAAAACTAGTTTCGCAAACTTAATTGACATTTGAAATAAAAATGAAATTTCGCATCACACACGTGCAGTTCTCAAATTTGCATACAAGGATGCTCATCAAAATGTATGAGCACCGTACTCATTCCATGAGCCACATGCTGTTACAATTCGTTTTAACATTTACACGGCTCTTTCCCGTTGGGCAGTAGGACCACTGATCAATCACCTCAATAGATTTTTACCAAACAGAAAAATCCACACACAAAGTCTCTTATTAGTTACTAAGGCTAACTGGAGCTTTTTTATTTTTTTTTAAAGTACAAAAACAAACGAGCAAACGGCCACCTGGATTCGCTGAAGTAGCGAAGCGACCGCTGCTCATAGACATCTGCAATTACAGATGCGTTGCCTAATCTTAATCTACGGAGGAGGAGACGCACAACAAGAGGATAATTCCTCTTCTATACGTCCTCTCTCCCGCCATATTCACTTCCCCTTGCCGTCATTACCTTATAAGAAAAGGATAGGAAGGGAAAGTAGACTAAAATCAAGCCTCCGGCACCACACTCGTAAGACAAAACTATCTTTATCCCTAAGAGAGCACTTTACTCATCATTAAAGCACTCTGTGATGGAAATACTAGTATGCTTCTGATTAGATAAAGCTAGTATATATTGCATAGTTTGTATGGTGCTATCCTGCACCAAATACAAGCTTTGCTTCATGCATTTTAATGAGTGGAATCTCGCCTTGTTTACATACATGAGAGATGTATTTGGAACACCCTGTGTAGTGTATCTCGGATGCATTTCAGTTGATTTCAATGTAAAATTGATCATACTTTTGTAACAACGAAATTTTGTTTTGTTTTTGGCTTTTATTGAACCTAAGTCTAAACAAAGCCTTGTTATGTCTGGTTTATCTAAAACAATGAGAGGAATGTTTGAATGATTTCAAAAATCCTGTAATCCTGAAAATTCATTTGTTGCGAAGGACGTATTTTTCAAATTCATTCGAACAGGAATTCGATTTTCAAAAGACTTTGTAGATGATACAATTGTCAAAGACTTCTTTATATTTTACATATTGTAGCAGAAATGTAGAATGTAACCTCCTTGATTGTTGTTTGTATTATTTTTAAGAAAGATATTTAAATTTGACACTTTTATGTCAGTTGGAAAAAGTAAAAATGAATAAAAGTATATTTTGCAAAATACAGTCTTTCTAATTGCTGAGACAATATTATTTCCCAGCAAGACAACCCGCCACAATATTCTATTTTGTGTTATTTCAATGTTTAACCTGTATGTAATAACTACTATTTGTTATCTATGTATTACTAAAACCTACCAAGGTATTTGTAAATTATGGTAGGGTTTAAATATTAATAAAAAAAATGATTATTGAGGGTAGACCACTGGTTAGAACATCTGTCGTCGGACGCTAGTGCTGCGCGCCTAACCTCTCACGAAAGCGGTTTCATTTTCCAAACCTCTCCTCATGGCCGCCATCCTCTACAGACTTAAATCAGTAACGTATTAGTTATTTAATATTTAATTGTTAAAACTTTAGTGAGATATTATACTTTGCTACTGACCGCGACCATCGTAAAATAAGCACTCGCCCTGATGGACTCCCGAATCCGAAAGTAGTCGGTACCGTGACCGACTTAAATAAATTATTGTACATGTTTTTAGCCGTTTTAAATAAACAAAATATTTGAAATTAGTTTGACACAGTCCTTATTAAAGGTATCAAAAATAAGGAAGGAAAGAATAGTACTTTTAATATTGCTATTTTGTCAAAATGTTTTCTCTGCCGTGTGTTTCTGAGTATATATCGTCTACGCTCGCTTGTATCAAGCTGCTACATTTTATGTGTTACTTTTTATCCAAAACCCTTTTAAAATACGTCAAAGGATATGTTCCATCGCGACAGTTTTGTTTTACACTTGATATTTTTCTGTGAACTTTATAGCATTTTTTTTCGTCGTTATGTCTACGTTTATAAATATTTTAGTGGCTCGAAGTATACTATACGTATATACTTCGAACCACTAAAACGTGTACACATAATACTTTTTTTTATTACAATATTTAGTAATATAATTATCAATATTGCCGTCTCTGTTTTACCAAATAGAATGGAATAGGATGGCAGTATGACAAGTGTCATTCCAGAGTTCTTGTCTGAGATATCCATGTAAATTATTACAATACTAAATGTTGTTCGCGACTTCGTCCGCGTAGAATTAAAAAGTATACCCTATGTTACTCGGGGATGACGTAGCTTTTTAATGGCGAAAGAATTTTTGCGGACCAGTAGTTTTTGAGTTATTTCAATACAAACAGCAATACAAAAAATCAAAAATACAATGTTTCTCTCTTTATAATATTAAGTACAGATTATTTTAGTAATAATATTATCAATATTGCCGTCTCTGTTTTACCAAATAGAATGCAAAAGGACGGCAGTATTGTCACTGCAGAGTTCCAGTGTAAGACATCCATGTAAATTAATCCAGTAGGCGCATTCCTAACATGCCCTTTGTAAGCTATACCTTCCTTTGTCACAGATGCCGCGCTCGACGCAGCCCACTCCACATACACACGTGCCGAAGATAATTCCACCTCCGTAATGTGAGTATAAACTATGTTAACAACTATCTATAGCTCTCGACTTCGTCCTGAAGGAAGTAAAGATGGTAAATATTTTGAAATCGCACTCTAGTTTTAATACTCGTACGAATTGGCTCGGCAGGTGAAATACCACGACAATACAGAAGACTGGCGTCAAATGGAAGCAATTCAGTGTTTCGTCTGACGAGTGTGGTGCCGGAGACCTAATTTTAGTCCACTTTTTAACCGACTTCCAACAGAAGGAGGTTATCAAGTCAATGAGTTTTTTTTTTATGTATGTTCGGAAGTTGAGCAGCGAGTTCTGAACCGATTTACGTGATTCTTTTTTTGCTCGATGCAAAATAGCTGCCATTTGGTCCCATATTTACGTTTTAAAAAAAATATTTAGTAGTTTTTGAGCTATTTTTAATAAACATGAAAAAAAAATGGGACTTTTTTGCTTTCTCGGTTTACGTAGCCTAAACTATAGGCCCCATGAAAATTTGGGTATTACCAGATCGTAGCTCTTTAAATGTGCTAATTTAAAGTCCGCGATGGCATATATCTATCTTCTATGGTTTTCTCATAAAAAACATTTTTTCATAAGAAAATTTTACTCGACTTTGGACGCTATTATTAGAATTCCCTATGAATCCTTATCCAAATAAATATGTTCAACATCAAGAGAATTTAATGCAGATTATAGTTGACCTTTGAAGGTAATCATTTAGACCAATACTTTAGAAGATATGAAGGTTTTAAACCACTCGGAACGTGAAAAATTACAAAAACGTTTCAAATTGAGCGAGACAAGTGTTTTCTTGCCGTATACAGCCTAAACTATAAGACCTACATAAAAACTATAATGTGCGATCAATACATAGTGAAATTGGCTATATAGTTGTCTTTGGTGGCATTTATCTATAATCTATGATTGTATCACAATAATATTTTTTTTCTCAAAATAATTTCAATTAAAATGCATTTTGCAAGTTACGACGGTATTATTTCGTATTCGGTATGAATCCTTATCCAAATAAATATGATTTTGCGTTAGAGTATTAAACGTAGATTATAATTGCCCTTTACAGTATAAGATTCTGACCAATTGTTTAGAAGATATTACATAATTAAAACAAACTAAGCGCGTTCGAAAATGCAACAGAAGCGCGCGGGCGCATAGAAATACTTATATGCTCGCGGCGATGTAATATGTTTGTTGTAATAGTATTTACACGACATATCTTTCTTGACTATTGTATATAATTAAATTAAGATAAAATAATTGTTGTCTTGTAGGCCAATCAGATAAGGATGGCCGCAATATGGAGTACATATTAAGTATTTTGTTATAAATAACTGCGCTGACGAAGTCTCCCGCAACAACTAGTACTCATATTAAATAGCTTTAATTTGTTTGTTTCACGTTTCGTAGTTATAATTTTTAAAATATTTCATATATTAAGATAATAAAACACAACGAAATGTTATAATGTATATGGTGTGATAGAAAAATTCTACTGTAGTTTACAGAACAGCCTATTATAGACACTAAAAAGCTTAAAATAAAATAAAAAAACTGCGTTTAAAAAAACCGCCTTCCAAAACAAAAAAAAAACATATTTAAATAAAAAAAAAACTAAAAAGTACAAAATAACGTAGTATAGAATAAATTAATTTTATACACCTCTTATGCAAACCATTCAGACCTTTAATATTAATAAAATACTATTATTTGTGAGCTATATCTATTTCTTGATAGGTTTGAAGGCGGAGCCAAGCCTTAAACAAAATAAAACGTACTATTATATACAGCTTACTTACTGTAATACAATTTGTATACTAGAGATTAGCCAACGTAAACAAACCTAACTCACAGCGCGTGTATGTATCCCTATTATATTTTGCTTGGCTCCGACCTCAAACCTATCAATAAATAGATATAGCTCACAAATAATTGTATTTTATTAATATTAAAGGTCTGAATGGTTTGCATAAGAGGTGTATAAAATTAATTTATTCTATACTACGTTATTTTGTACTTTTTAGTTTTTTTTTTATTTAAATATGTTTTTTTTTTTGTTTTTCATTCCTGTACTTTTCTTATAAGGGAATGACGGGAAGGGAAAGTGGATTTAGCAGAGGAGGGGACGCATAGGAATTGGAATCATCTGCAATCGCAGATGCATTGAAAAACGATCGCTTCGATTTCAGCGAATCCAGGTGGCCGCTTGCTCATTTGCCAATTTATAATATAAAAAAAATAGTCATTTTTATCGTAGACTAATTTATATATTTTTTTAAAAACCAGAAAAGCGTTTGTAAAACATTATTTATATACAGGGATATAATCAAACAAGTCCGTGAACATAGTTCTTAGATGGTATTAGATTCTAAAACTGTGAAAGCTCTAAGAATACAGCTTCAGGAAACATAAGCGGATTGGGAAAAAAAGTTGCAAACTTCACTCTGAAAGCTAATAGGATTACTCTGCAAAGATTGAGCTCAACTTTAACTTCAACATTTTATACTCTGTGACCACGACTTTGATATGTCTATATTTAAAGAATTACTTACTCTACACCAGGGATTCCCAAAGTGGTCGACATCGACCGTAAAGGGCCGGTATTGTTTTCCTAGGGGTCGACATAATCGAAATTTTGGGGGCCGTCGAGGTCTAAAAATCGACCTTAGTACTCAGGTATTTTGTACCAATAAGATAAAGCAAAAGATGGGCCTCCTTATTCATAATAGTCTGGTAATTTAAAGCATTGTTAATTCTAACTCTGCCTTCTATTGACCTAAGTCAGGATGAAAAATAAGACTCTGTAGCAGCTGTTTTAAGTTAGCGCACCATTATGAATAAGGGAGTCGATCTTAAAAGTAGGTAATTTGGCCATGAGGGTCTGAGGTAACAGTTCATTTCGGAAAAGGGGTCACTTGGCAAAATAGTTCGCTCATGGCTCGGGCACGGATCGGACACGTCACGATGTAGTGTGAGTCATCTTTTACTACTACTAATTGCAACAATCAAGTATATTTTGCAAGCCTTTTAAGGTAGGCGATGATTGGTTTTGAACTAAAAGGTGGCAAGAGAGCATCCTAATTTCGCTACAATAGCGAAGTGACCGTTGTCCATGCACATATACGACAAGATAAAAAGTAGCAGATGCGTTGCTTGTACATAGAAGAGCAACCTTAGTTTCCCTAAACTTTCAACTACATTTTCCTTTCGGATTTTCCTAAGTAAAAAAGAGAAAAAGTAGTGCATATTTTGTCCTTCTTTAACATTTTTATTTCTTGTTTTCAGGTCAAAAAACAATGAAAATTCATGGATTGAAAATGGTAAGTGCACAAATATTACATTACAATATAATAGTCATTAAGGGTGTTTCTATAGCTTTAATTAAAAAAATATCATTAAATTACTCTGAGAGGGGAGTTAAAGTATACATATGTCCAAAGCATTTAATTTAGATATTTTTTCATGGTTCACCTTTAAGACATTAATAGCCAATTTCGACTAAAAGCCAAAAACTCTTATCATATAATTAAATCAAACCTTTACTTGGTTTGCTTGACCTACAAAGTTCACGAGGTAACTGGCTGGGTTGTTGTTCAGTAAAACTATGTACATAGTCAAGGAAATTAATTTCCTACCCATTTTAAAGAATTATGTATATAGAAAATATGTCATACTGACATACATATGTACTAAATAATTAATTTATCTACACAATCTATACTAATATTATATAGAGAGAAAATTGTATTTTTGTATTTTTGTTTGTAATGAAATAACTCAAGAACTACTTGGCCGATTTCAAAAATTCTTTGACCATTATAAAGCTACATTATCTCTGAGTAACATGGGCTATATTATTTAATTCCGCGCGGACGAAGTCGCGCACAACAGCTAGTAATATTATAAAGAGGAAAGATTTGTATTTTTCTATGCATTGAAAATAACTCAAGAACTACTGGGCTGATTTCAAAAATTCTTTCATTATAAAGCTACATTACACCCGAGTAATATAAGTTTATTTTTTTTAATTCGACGCATACAAAGTTATGTAACATTTATAAACCAGAGAATAATTTAAAATAACAAGTCATTCGTAAGAAATTATTTACAAGGACGTATTCTCAATTCTAAACAACTTCTTAAACTTTGGAAGCTATAATTACATTTCCAAGTTTTTAATCACGTCTATGGAAGCCATCTTTGTTTATTTAATAGCGATATAGACACAAACAAGTAATTGTGAAATAACGTGTAAGTTTATTTAGTAAGTTACTAGCTGTTGCTCGTGACTTCGTCCACGTAGAATTAAATAATATAGCCTATGTTACTCGGCGATAACGTAGCTTTCTAACGGTGATAGAATTTTTGAAATTGGCCCAGTAGTTCTTGAGTTATTTCAATACATACAAAATTACAAAGTTTCTTTATAATATTAGTATAGACTACGCAACTCAGTCCTTAAATGATTACTTAAGCAATTACTTAGTCTATCTGTGGGCCTTGAACGATTTGCGAGAATCTTTTAGTAACGTCATATTTGTATGAAATTTGTTGATTTCTTTTCATCCTCTTTTATAATATAAGTTACTTAAACTATAATTTATAAGCAAAATAAATTGTTACCATATTTTTCTGCAATATTGTGTAGGATTTTATACAGCGTGTCCCGTAAGGCGACGCCAAAACTGACACAGATATAGCAAGTCCTAAGAGACACCAAAATTATATGAAAAAATCTATCTTATCTTATATCAACTTATAAATTTAAACAATAGGTTATACAAACACTATTCAAGATTAGATACGGAAAATAAAATTTAAAAAAGTAAAGAGTTATATCTACTGGAGCTAAAAAACATCACGGGTTATACTTTTTACCGCAAATTTAGAAATTGGTATAGTTCAAAAACTATTAGACATAGATTTTTTTAAATTTTTCTGGTGTCTCTTAGGATTTCCTATATTTGAGTCAGTTTTAGCGTCGACTTACGAGACACCCTGCATGTGTTAATTCTTAACCAAGTTACTAATTTCAGATGCCTTACTTGTCTACAATACGCGACATTCATCCAAGCCATACACATCGCGCGATAGAAAAACAACATTAAAAATGTAAGTAATTAAATAATTAATAAGTTCTTTATATACATTTAACTTCGGAGAAATATTAAGTCATTTGAGAACTTCTTTTTTTTAATCTACTATCTATTTTACCTGCTTATCATTTAGAAAAGAGTTAACATATTAGACAGCTTAGATTTATTGATAAATTTCAAAAACTATTCCCGAAACAGTTGAAGTTTAAAAAAAACAATATAGCTTCTAGAAGTATTTTGTATTTCATTTGCCGATGTCTCATAATTTAACGTAACTCAATACTAGTTACTAACTAAAATAAAAAAAAAACGTAAATAGAAATTTAAAAGTGGAATATAAATTCAGTAAATCAATGGAAGAAGAATGAACGTAAACGAGTCCAGGGGGAATTCCTGCGCCGTAGTTTAGATGCGGAGTTACCCTCGAGAGAGGTATTACGACCCAATTAAAAATGCATCTCTGCAATTTCTAAATTAAGGAAAACTGGGAATTTTAATCTCTTACTATAGCTTTTGTGATAAAAGAATTCACTTATTACTTATCAACTTTTAAATCTGTAGTTGAAATCCCGTTTCTTTCAATTATATTCAAAAGTGTGTTAAAAAGCAGTAATTTTTACACCTCTTTTAAAAACTAAAAAAAATTGAATGAAATTCACTTTGGTTTAAATGAATAATTTCTTTTACAGAGCACACAAAAATAGAACATCGGAAACGAACGGTGAGTTCTTTTCTTTCCTTATTTTTTAATGAAAATTATTTCACGAATCATCACCTCCACGACCTTTTCCTACTCCCTTAGTATCAGGCAGCAGGTTTTTGTCCTCCACGTTATCATCATTATCGTTATCACCTTTCACGCAATCCATCTCTTCCTAGACCTACCTCTACCGGTTTACCTCCACATTCATACTTCAAGCTAGCTTAAAATTAAGCGAGCTTAAACTAATTTCGCGAATATGACATAGTGATATAACCTAACCCGGTAAGGAAAGCTTAAACTATATTAGAGATCTTATCTCGTGTATCATTAAGTACGCCTAATATAAGTTGGTTTAATGACCGTTTTCACCAACAATCCCTAAATTTTAAGTAACCCTTAACGCATTTTAAATGTCACTCAACACTACTTTCATTTTCACCAACAATTAAGTGACACTTTAGACCGCAAGGGATCCGTTACCTCGCAAAAAGACACCTATCTAAAACTACTTTAGAGGTTAGTTGGTAAAAACGGGCATAAGTATAATTTCAGATTGAACTAACCGCGACAAAAACGCCACTCACTCCCAGTTTGTAGAATTACAGTTTATTTTAATGTAACCATAAACCGAAAACAATTTGTAAATACCAGGGCTGCATAAACTACGATATCACGGTTTGGAATAACGAGTGTGTTTGTATGCGGGCGCACCTAACAATAAATTCGGGGCTTAGGCGGTACTGGTGAACGCCAGACCGCCACTGCACCGTAATCCCTCAGTTTAGCTAATGGCTTTGCATTCAACATGCATTGTAATGTATTCGAATATGTTGCTAACTCTTTACATAAATACAAAAAGCTTGCAATTATTTTGAGCTAGCATTTGTTGCACAGAGAATTGAAATCACTGATCTATATAAATGCAATTTTAATGCTATCTCCAATCCATTTATAGAGTGGGTTTCCCAAAGTACATCAAAAATATATGTAACTGACAATGACGTTTGATATCTCACGTGACAAGCGTAAGCATTGAATAAAGATCTAAATAATAACTTAAAAATTAGCTGAAGAAGCCGTCTTCAAGGTTGGTAACACATCTTCAGTTACCTTGGTATTACGGATGACCAAGCCTCGATGATAATCTTGGTGTTCCCGCTGCTCAAGAAATAAGATACGATTTAACTTGGTACGTACATGGGAAGTATGCAAGTTGCCGGAGACAGTGTTTCCGTCCAGCTATAACGTGGGTGCCTTCAAAAGTAGAGTGAATAGGTAATTAATAAGCTAGCGCGTAACACCTTTCGACCGCATCTCCACCCAGCAGCAGGTGGGATCGTGATAAAGCGCTAGTTTATAATTAATAATAACAAAAAAGTATATAAAAGAGCTTAGAAGAAATTATACAACCGATCATGACGAAAGGAATAATGGCATTGGTTTAGCTGTATTGGATATTAAAAGTCAAAACTGTTCAACAGTCAAATCTGTCTTTGTATGTCAACTTCTGTAGTTATATGGACGTCTATCAGACCGTAACGAACATATGACGTGTTCCGATGCTTCATAAGGCTTCAGCCTTCATAAATATTCAAACTGTGGTTCGCTTTTACGCCGTGTGACAGCAACGGCATACGTAATTTACTTACATTAAGTTCACGCAGATTCAAGTGATGAATTAATACATCAGTGGGGTTGGTTTGGTACTTATTAGGTGTGGAATTAAATTTAATAATGTTGGTAATAGATGGCGCTTTTTTAAATTAGATAAATTGATGCTTGAGTTGTCATTAGTTTATGAAATCTGAGTTGGTTGCTAATTTTTTTTTATAAAGCCGGCTACAGACGTTCAATTTTTAATCTGTGCAGTTAAAACTGACGTACACACGTCAAATTGAAGTGCGCAGATTTCGGTTTTACCTACATAAGTCAGTTTTAATTGGGCAGTCGAATTGTACAGTTAAAACTGCCTGTAGCCGGTTTGACTCTGACCAACTATAGTTTGTGTTTTTTGTTGTTATTAAAACACTGTTTTAATATAAATAATAATAATTTTATTTCTTAAATGTTTATGACCAACGATACCTAAGTAAATACTAAGTACTAAGAAAGAAGGTCTTCGATGAAACTGAACTGAAAAATGTATATTTTTTCAAAGTTATTATAAATTCAAACGCAGAAGATACTGTTAAGATAATCCTAACTTTGAAATGTTTTGTTGGTGACAGATATCGCGCCCTACTTTATACCGACTTATTACCATTTGTGAAATAAACTTCGTATTATTACTAATTCAAAAATAAATAAACAACGTTTCATAACTCTAATTCATTACATAATTAATTAATTCAAACGTATCAAATAGGCTTTTTCTATTTTTTGGACTTTACTTTTTTATACTTCGACCCATGATTGGCTCCATTTTCCGCAACTCCACGACTAGCGCGTATTTCACGTGACTTCACACATATCTTTGAATGTTTTCGCCGATATGTGCAGACATCATGATGTTTTCCTTCACCGTAAAAGCGTCATGTAAATATGTACATATGCAAATCGAAAAACACGTTGGTAGATGGCGGGATTCGAACTCGGGACCTGCAGTTATAAATCAAGAGTTAAACCCCTGAGCCACCAACACTCAATAAAAAAAAATAAGTATATACAATGACTACAGATAATCAATACTAATTTAATAAAATTACAAAAATAAACATAATACCAATGACTACAATATTAAGACTAACTAACTAACTAGGGTGACACGATGACCCGAAGTGGGCCTTGGCCTCCGACAAGAAAATACAACAGTAAGACAATATTAAGACAAGTCAGAGTAAATTAACAATAGAATCACCTACCTAAATCAATAACTCTAATTAGTAACGAATAATTGCCAATTAATCATAAGAAAATCCCTTCGTAGCTTAACCGAATTCTGTTAATACACCAATATAACATTATTCATACATTGCGGCTTACACTATCAGAGTAACGCAGATGCCCGCTTTTAGGTTGGTTTCCACTACAATAATCTAGCTTCTTACTAATATTATAAATTTGAAAGTTACGATGAATGGATGGTTCTTTGAAGATATCTTCGACACCGCTTAGCGGGCCTTGGTGAAATGTATAGATGTAGAACATACTCTGGAAGAACTCATAGGAATACGTAGGATCTTGGTGAAATCACCGATCGTGAAGACCTGGAAAATATTATCGGACCGACTACAGTCGGCAACTTAGTGGACAATATGTTAACAACAGAAGAAGCATGGAATAAAGTGAGCGATTACGCCGCCGTAGTACTAAATAAAGTCCGGCGCGCTGAACAGGAACGGCGAAGAGCCAGCGAAATGGACTTAAGGAGCTAAAGCACAGATTGCAAGAAGGAAAAGCAAGATTGCTAAGACCACCCCCACGAAGTAATACTTGACGGTAGGGCCGTGGGGGTACAAAAAGTCCATAGAGAGGGTTGTTTAGTCGGTATAGGACTCATGTTAGGATAGGTGAACACCAATGAGCCTGAGCCCGACACACCGGACGTGTAGCTCCCATGTCTGACGGTGCCTTAAGGCATTTTTCCGTCTATATATAAAAAAAAAAGATTTTGGTGAAAGGTACGTGTATAGATGTAAAACACTGTCTGGAAGAACACATAAGCTACTTACTATGTCTATTTAGTTCCGCGCAGACGGAGTCGCGGGCGATAGCTAGTTTCTACATAAGAGTTGAGAAATAAACACAAAGATTTTCAGAGATTACATTCGATGAGGGCAAAACAAAGTGGGAGCGATTAAGCGTAATTCTTTGGTAGAACAATCTGTTTCTTGTCTACTCTTCCACAGTTTTGACGGGGTAAGCATTAAGGATCAAGATTGGGGTGTACATATAGTGATGAGCGTAAGCGATTTTATTTACAACAGGATAGACAAACTAGTGAACCTTTTCCCGTTTGAAGTCGTTTAAAAACAAACCTTCTTCCATTTGAAGTCAATTAAAAAAAACTAAATGATTTTGATTCGGAAAGATCCCAAAATTTACTTTTTGGTAACAAATATAATATAACGGAACTTTGTTATAATAAATATTTAAGGTCAGAACTACACTGCCCTGTTTCATCTTAATAATGCCAAATGTGTACCTACAAAAAACACTTTTTACCCTGCTAAAATTGCGTCTAAAAATGACCAAACATAATAATTCTGTTAACACAATTAGGTGACAGAACCCCAATCCAGCTTGTGACATAATATTAGACAAAAGAAGACACTGTTTCAAGTCCAACTCCTAATTGCAAAGAGAATTGCAAATTTTAATTTGTACTTCAGTACTTGGGCTATTCACAATGAGAAATTTGTCACCGCTCGCTTCTGCACTATAGTCTGAGTCTTATATTGCCGATGATGTATAAGGCAATGCTACGAACTGACAAGGCTTAAGGCGAGAAAGGAATTGCGGATATTGTGGTCATTTCATGCTACCCTAGTCTATTCGGTTGGTTACAGGAAATATTATATTCTGTCTATCATGTTTGAGAATAATAAGATGGTATCAAGTTGGATAAATTGTTATTTCTAGTTTATGTCTGACAGGAGGTGAAGTTTTAGGGTGTAAAATCCAACCGCTTACAACCTTTTACTAAAGGTGAAAAAGGTTAAAGGTTTCGACCCATGATGGGCTCCATTTTCCGCAACTCCACGACTAGCGCGTATTTTGCGTGAATACACATATCTCTGAATTTCTTCTCCGATATGTGCAGGTTGCATCACGGTGTTTTCCTTCACCTAAGAGCGTTGGTAAATATGTACATATGAAAATAAACAAATTAATTAACCTTTTACTATTAAAGTCACAAATAAAGCTTATTTTATAATTTTACCGTTTAGGAAAGATTTGTATTTTTGGTATCTATTGAAGTAACTCAAAAACTACTGAGCCGATTTGTAAAATTCTTTGACCATTAGAAAGCTACATTATTCCCGAGTAACATAGGCTATATTTTAATTCCGCGCGGACAAAGTCGCGAACAATAGCTAGTAGATAATTGGAGTTTTTGGATGTATTGATATAACTCAAAAACTACTGAGCCGATTTGTAAAATTCTTTGACCATTAGAAAGCTACATTATCCCCGAGTAACATAGGCTATATTTTAACTCCGCGCAGACGAAGTCTTGCAACAGCTAGTAATTATATAATTTAGAATATTATTATTAAAGTAGGACAGGGGAAGCTGGCTAATGCGGTGATTCAGTGAGAGCCAAATCTGGGATTTGAGCTGCAGAGGTGCGATAAGCATAGATAAACTTGCATGTTAGTTTTGCGAGCTTTAGTCATGCATTCACGTCATGTTATATTAACTTTGAATAATTTCACTGCAGAATGAAATATTATTTTTAACCGACTTCCAACAGAAGGAGGTTATCAAGTCAATGAGGTTTTTTTATGTATGTTCAGAAATTAAGCAGCGAGTTCTGAACCGATTTACTTGATGCTTTTTTTGTTTGATGTAAAATAGCTGCCATTTGGTCCCATTACTTATTTCCACGCGGAAGAAGTTGCGCACAACAGCTGGTTAAGTATAATTTAGTGTGAAGATATTTTTAAGGTTGTTTTAATGAATAGTATGTAAAAAAAAAGTGTTGGTAGTTAAAGTAAATCATTTTGTTATTGGTGAAAAGTGGACAAAAATTTAGCTTCGATAATATAGTTTAGATTTAAAAACGTAAATATGGGACCAAATGGCAGCTATTTTGCATCGAACAAAAAAAAGAATCACGTAAATCGGTTCAGAACTCGCTGCTTAATTTCCGAACATACATAAAAAAAAACTCATTGACTTGATAATCTCCTTCTGTTGGAAGTCGTATAATTACTAATTTCAATTAAGTTTATTCTTTTGCTAATTCTGTGTCTTTTTATTACGGTTTTGTCTTTCTTGATAGTTTCCAAAAAAAAATAAGTGATATAGGTTTTTCTCTATAATAATATATTGTACTCAGCTATACAAATGCAACTGGCTTTATCGACAATCACCGAACCGGAGATATAGTATCGCCAACCATTTCCGGTTAGAGATTAACTTCCGGATCTACAAGCCACGAATGCCTAGAAACAGAAGACAGACTATATTGTTTCATATAGAAGTTATATGTTTAATTGATATTGTTATATTTTAGTTACTTCTTCGCTTTTTCTTTCTATCTATACTAATATTATAAAGGGAGAAACTTTGTATTTTTGATTTTTTTGTGTGTATTGAAATAACTCAAGAACTACTGGGCCGATTTCAAAAATTCTTTCACTCATAGAATGCTACATTATCCCCGAGTCACATAGGCTATATTCTTTAATTCTACGCGGACGAAGTTGCGAGCAACAGCTAGTATTGTTATAAAATAAATATATAGTAAAGTAGAGTTAAAGGAAAAAATATATTTCAAGATCAAATTCACAGAAAATCGAGTGAAATTCACAGAAGAAAAGATTATTGATAATATTATTTTCTTTTTCTTTTTATTTTTTTTTATTATCTTTTTCTTAAAAAATATTCTTTTTTTCTTCTTCGTGATGCAACCTGCACATATCAGCGAAGAAATTCAAAAATATGTGTATTCACGCAAAATACGCGCTAGTCGTGGAGTTGCGGAAAATGGAGCCCATCATGTGTCGAAACCTTTAACCTTTTTAAGTCTTATTCTTATTTTACTATCAGATGGCCCATTATCTCTAAAAAGTTACATCCCAAAAGCTTTCATTTCAAACTATTTTACACCAGCCTAGGTCAACAGAGCCGAGTAATTATCACTTAAGTAGCAGTCAAAGGGTTGAGATAAAAGAATTGTAAATTGAGTCTCTAGAGCTAAGAATGCCTTGGGTTAAAAATGTCCTCTTAAAATAACGAGACCGTACTTGTGTTTTGCAAAGGTAAAGTTTTTTAAATACTGCAATTTTAATACCCTGACCCTCTTTCTGATGGTAACAATCTCACTTCTTATTATAAACTAGCTGTTGTTAGCGACTTCGTTTGCGTGGAATTAAAAAATATGTCCTATGTGATTCGGGGACAATGTAGCTTTCTAACAGTGAAAGATTTTTTGAAATCGGCACAGTAGTTTTTGATTTTTTTCAATAAATAAAAAATACAAAGTTTCTCTATTTATAATATTAGTATAGATGGAAGGATGTTTGTTAGGCGATATTTCCAGAACGACTCAACGGATTTCAACGTTTGTCATAGATGTAGAATATAGTCCGGAATAACACATAGGCTACGCATTATGTTATTTGTAGTTCCTCGCAGGCGGAGTCACGGGTGACAGCAAGTTATGGAATATTTATTAAGTGAAATTAAATTAAAATAAAAAAAAATGTCGCTTCTGTAAACGACTAAACTGTGGACTCAATGACTGCCTATGGCAGTAAGCCTGCATGCACACGGACGCTTTTTCAACGCGCGTTAAAAAAGCGTTGAGACAGAACAAACGCATATCCATGTAGCTCTTCACACGGCGCTTTTAAATCGCGACAGTTTTTTTATCACATACCGATTTTGAGTGCTGGAAGAACGAAAATAGGTTGATTTTACAATGTCCATAATGATGAGTGATTAAAAAGCGCTCGTATGAATGCAGGCTAAGAGTATTTTACATTAAACATAAAAAAAGATTAACTTTCAAAGCGGCTTTTTTATAAACGACGTAACTTTGACAAAGCCAACTTGTCACAGTGACGTCACAGTTGTGATGAAAGCGACACACAATGTTACTTTGTCTCATATTCACGACTCTCTCTTATTGTACGTACGCTGAAGTTTTTTTAAAAAGCTTTCACTTGATGTGGCTTTTTTATTATTTAATTTAGAATACTAATGATTTTCACAAACAATCTCTAAATTTTAGGTTACCCTTAACGCATTTTCAATGTCACCTAACAGTACTTTAGTTTTCACCAATAGTTAAGTGTAACTTTAGACTATAAGGGATCCGTTAGATTTAGGAAGACCCTTAAGCAAAAAGACACCTATCTAAAACTACTTCAGGGGTTGGTTGTTGAAAACTGGCATTAGTAATTTAATTTCCCTTCATGTCCATGGACGTCGAAGATCACCTCGGTGATTCAGCCGCTCGTTTGCCCCCTTCTCTTATAAAAAAATACTAATGAGGTTTTGAAATGTTGAACGTAATTCCTTCTGTGCACTACAAATACAGGTTCGGGTCCTGTGGCACGACCTACCTTGTAACGCATGCATTAAGGGTGGCGTAATATTGTAATAATATGGATAAAGTGGCACTTATCAACTCGATGCACTGTTTCCCGTTTGCAGATGCTTAGTAATTCTGTCAGAGTCAGTAAAGTCAATGATACTCAGTCCAATAGTCGAAAT
Organism: Papilio dardanus tibullus; assembly: GCA_013186455.1. NCBI lineage: Eukaryota > Metazoa > Arthropoda > Insecta > Lepidoptera > Papilionidae > Papilio > Papilio dardanus. The sequence goes on along the minus strand of QDHC01004736.1, from coordinate 384,165 downwards.
GCACCGCTTCCCGTAATAGAAACCGAAAACCTCTAAGGGCCCTGTGCCGACTGGTGGCCGACGACCTCACGCCCCGCACAAGCCGCGGGCCCGCGCTCAGCCGTAGCGGTCGGGTATTTCAAACTACCCACCTTGTGTGGAGAATAAAAATCGTCGACCCGTTCGCGCCATAATTCAAAGTCATCCGATAATATCTGCCATAGTGCATCAGTGCCGAACACCTTCATTTCTATAGATTACAGAAAATTAACTAAATAAGCTAAATTAAAATCAATATTAGTAACTTATGGTCGAATTCTGAATCAAATCTAGACGTAACCGGGGGGCTACCCAAAGTAAATACGCTACAAAGCGAACATCAAAAATGTATGGAACTATGGAACGTTCAATATCTCACATGTCGAATGTCATTGTCATTTTTATACATTTTTGTCGATTATAATCAGCGATATCGCCAGAGTTTGGTTCGTAGTTCGTAGTGGTTTGGAAATACAGTCGAGGACAGATTCCACAACGCCGAGTATAATGCTATTAAGGTTATTTTAACCAAATCACATGTCATAAGAATACTTTACCCTTCATTAACATGAACTTAAAAAGAGATGAATTATGTATGCGTTCACAGCGTAAGAGAGATCGTGTGAATATTTATGAACACAGACGCCCGATGTACGTTGATTCTGAGCACACAAAGATTTCACTTAACATTGGAATTACTGAAAATGTCAAGTGAAATTGCAAATATTATTTCATACTTATTTTAGAACTGTATGTGTAAAAGCAATTTACTATCATCGAGATTATGATCAACGTCCTTGTCCCTATGGAAGATCGGCAAAATGGCACACTACTCTAAAGAATCCAACTCCATACACAAATTTAAAAAACACATTACTACACCCTCAGAGGCACAGACGTAGTACAAGTTTAGTTTGTTTAATTTAGTTTCTACGTTTTATTTTTCTATCTTCAGTGTTATACACCTGTTACTGGATAAGATATCAGTCTTGTGTGGTAAGTCATTTCTATCATTTCTGTGAGATTATATCTGTTGCGTGTACTTTTATCAATAAATAAATAAATAAGACCGTCTATGGCTCAGGGGTTTAGCTCTTGACTTGTAATCTGCAGATTCAGAGCCTGAATTTCAAATTTCATATGTACATATTTACCCGACGCTCTTACGGTGAACACATCGTGATGCCTGCACATTCAAAGACATGTATGAAGTCACGCACTGGGTCAGCGTGGTTGATTATGGCCTAGTCATCCCCAATGTAGTAGGTTCCGCCCCCTCTGTGGGGACGTATAGTGAGCTGGTGATGATGAGGATGATACTTCTCTATCAGGCTTCATATCTTAATTCAACCCATTATTAAGCCTTTCTTTTTTCACACGATCCATTGGTACTTTCTTCGTTATTCCTCTACATTTATAGCTATCCAAATGTATTGGTACCTTCCGAAATCGGAATACGAATATTCATGAATAGTAACAATGCAATAATACGTTTTAAGAATGTTTTTATTATTCCTTTGTATGGTTTTTGTTGAATTAATTTCAGTTGCATTGCGGCCAATTCTTGTTACGTTCTTCCCTTTGTTCGCATTTACTATTATCTTCTCGGTCTCTTGAGTTTTTCTTCATCCGTACAGTTTTGCAATGAATGAGACACTGAAGCTTTTTCATCTGTTACAATCTACAATTCTTTTAGTTGATTTAAGTTGTAACTTGACTTCATTGTTTTTAATCTGTTTTAAATTGGTACGTAAATTACAAGGTTATTTTTGAAGTAATTTTATTAATACTTCTTAACATTTTTTTATTGAACTGTACAAAATGTACTAAGTCCGTATTCACACGAGCGTTTTTAACGCACGCAAAAAAAGAGTTGAGATAGAAGAATTCTGTTTCCACGTATCTGTTCACACGGAGACGCTATTAAATGTCAATCTCGCATCGTTGTATTTTAAATGCTGGTAGAATAAAACAAGAGTGATTTTACAGTGTTCGTAGTTAAAAAAAGCGCCATCGCCGACTTTAAAAAAGCGTTCTTTTGGTTCCAGGCTTATGCTTACGTTTTAAATCCTTTGAGTTGGATTTAAATAAATACTTACTTTGCAATAGTACTACAAAATAAAGCAAGTTTGTATACTTCACACGGACGCTTTTTCAAACTTCGATATTGGCGTTTTTTAACGCTCTCATTATTACGTACATTGTAAAATCAATCTTGTTTCGTCCAAACAGGGTACAAAATGCAACGCTGTGGGATTTTTATTTAAAAGTCCCTCCTTCTGAACAAATGCATTGAAATGCATATGTTCTATCTCAACGCTTTTTTAACGCGCGGGAAAAAACGCACGTGTGAATGCTGGCTAATAGAATTTTCGTCGTAATTTACGTCGATGCCTTCAATTATTACTTTTGTCTCTAATTCCTTGATTAAAAAAGCAAATCATAATTTACGAAGCAAGAAATAGCATTTCTCTTGCTATTGTCTAATGTACATTTTAAATCCGCAATTTATTCGTCGACAGATCTATCTCGCAAAGGAAAGTAATAACCGCGGTTATGTTAAACTCAAAGCGAAAAAAAAAACAATGAGAAATAAAAACAGACATGTTTTGTAACATATGAAATTTCCTGCACGATTGTACTTTGCTAGTTATCACTAATATCAAAAAGCACCCGTCACCCGAGTGAAGGCTTTGTGCGTACAGTCGCGTACAACACATGTTGCAAGCGTTTTGTAACTTATCGCGATACAGTCGCGCTTTTCCACGCGAGTGTACCGAGTTTATGTTTATTAAAGTTTACGTTGATAATGCTTTGTTCAGACTAGCCAGCTTTTTGCTGTTTCAATTCTCTGTTCCTTCTATACAGGCTGTTCCCGTATTGATGTACAATTTCACTTAACTGCTTTTTAAATCAAATACTTAACAGAAAATAAACTTCTCTGTCCAAGAAAATAGTTCGGCGCCGATTATACAGGGTGTTGCAAATGATGTGATTGATTATTGTATCGATATTCGTGTTTTTAGATCTCCAGTAAATTACTTATGATTTGTTTTACAAAAAAGTGTAGTTTATCAACATAAAAATCATGTTTTCAATATGAATAAAATATATCTACTATAACCGCTGATACACACAAGAAACTGGTACCATATAATTGGGCCACAAATTAAGATAAAATAAGCGTTATAAATAATCATGTCAGAGACGTAATAAAGATGTTTGTGATATTCTGTTTGCGATAGAAACTCGTATTCGACGTCTTAATCAATATTGAAGTTCGTTATTTACTACCAAATCTTCGTATGTTATTCATCGTATGTAAAAGTCAATTCTCGTACTTGTACGATATAACGAAACAACGTAAGTTATAAGCTGATAGCGGGCATTGAATAATTTATTTTATTTTATTTTAAGTTTCTCTGAAAAATCTTAAAGCCGGCTACAGACGCTCAGTTCAAGCTGATGCGTGTAGGTGAAAGTGAAAACTGTACAGATCGACTGTGCAGTTAAAATTGACGTGTGTAGGTTTAACTGTACAGTTAAAATTGTACGTTTGTAGCTGGCTTAACTTCCCATTCATTCTTTAAACCCCGAAAACTTAAATATTTCATATCTAACCATTGATTTTCACAAAGTTCTTTAATGATTCGTTTTAGTGTCTTTCTACATTTCTTGGTATTTAATTTAATTTTCCGCCGCCGCTTCTTGTTTTGTACCACACGATAATCCATAATTCACGTGAAGCGTCTGCCTTCTAATGCATTAGAGGCGGTTGCTAAATATTTATGTGAACTTCCCCAATCTCCTAATGAATTTCACTCTGTTGAATAATTGTAACACGGAACGTGCCTTTTCGGTGATGGATTCTTATTTAATAATTTATTTGACGTATTTTATTTGTTGATGTGACAACTGAAATGATGGGAGATATGAGGGACGAAACCTGTGTTGATTACCCTTTTACCGTCAGGAAATGCATTTACAAACCCCTGCGCCTGGCGGTGCAATGGCGTAGGAAGTATGGTACACGCCGACCACAGAAGGTGACCGGAATACCCACTAAAACCAGACTGCCCTCGAACGTATTATGGCGGGATCACGGGCACCTATTGGTCAAGCCCCGCCTGCATCAGTTGCAACCCTACGTTAATCTACGGTTTCATTTAACCGAGTTCGCGATAAAAGACAGACTTACGCCGAAGTAAAATCTCCGTTCTTATCCCGAACTCGGTCAACCCAGCTGTTGTTGACCTCTTATTTTCCATTTCAGATGATCCGATATCAGAGGCGAAGGTACGATTATGCCAGTTCGTTGGGTAAACCCTAGTCATGGATTGGATGGTCCCTAGAAGGGTTGTCATGTCTTGAAAGGACGAAAATCCTCATAATAATAAATAAAAAAAAGTTAAATATTATTTTGTTATTTACTAAAAACTAGCTGTTGTGGAGTTGAATAATATAGCCTATGTTACTCGGGGATAATGTAGCTTTCTAATGGTGAAAGAATTTTTGAAATCGGTCAAGTAGTTTTTGAGTTATTTCAATACAAACAAAAATACAAAGTTTCTCTCTTTATAATATTAGTATAGATGTAATATTAAAATCGAAGTAATTTTATTTTTCTAAAGTGAATCTTTAGCCAGTCTCAATCGGTTATTGCAAGCGAGGTTGAGCTTTGGATATGCGGCAATATCCATCTCGTTGAATTCAAAAGTATCAGACTAAAAAGAAAACAGGGGGCCACCCAAATTACTTTTCGATTAGCAATATCGCTGACGGAATCGAAAAAAATTTATGAAACTGACATTGACATTCCATAAGTCATGTGCTTGTCACGTGTAAGATATTGAACGTCATTGTCACTTTCATACATTTTTGACGTTCGCTATAGAATCTCTTCGTACCGAATGTTCTTTGGATAACCCCCCAGATTCATCTAAGCGGAAAATAACGTTTCGTATTCTATTCGGTTTCATTTCTTTGAAGTCGGATTTATTTATACGATTTTTAAATTAAAATGTTACATATGGAAATCTACTATTTTAAACTAGCTTTAACTGGGGACTTCGTCTGCGTGGGAATACATCTTTTTTATATTATAAAGTAGCAAACGAGCAAGCGGCCACCTGGATACGCTGAAACAGCGAAGCGACCGCTGCCCATAGATATCTGCAATTGCAGATGCGTTGCCTACCCTTAATCTACGGAGGAGGAGACGCACAGACAGAGAATAATTCCTCTTCCTATGCGTTCCCTCGCCCGCCAAATCCACTTTCCCTTCCAATCATTCTCCTATAAGAAAAGGATAGGAAGGGAAAGTGGACTAAAGTGAGGCCTCCGGCACCACACTCACTAGTCGAAACACAGAATTGCTTCCATTTGCCGCCTGCCTTCTGTGTGGTCGTGGTATTTCACCAGGCGAGCCGGACAATTCGTGCAAAGACATTAAAGCGGGCTCTTCCACTGTTAAATAAATGTTATAAAATCAGTAATAAACATACCTTACTAATTGATATAGCTTTCTAATGGTGAAAAAATTTAATTGGAGTTCCAATACATACAAAATACATTTATTAATTGTGCGGACAAAGTCGTGTGCAAAAGTTAGTATAACCTTATGAAATTTTCATTTTAAAAAATCTCAATTCAAATCCTGATTTCGTAAACAAACTTTTACTTTAAGTGGACACTTTGATGTCAACCGCAATTGAAAATTGTTTGCACGGGGAAAACGTGAGTTTTCTTGTTACCGATATGAGAAGGGAAAATTAATATTTGCTTTTGTTTCGAAGAAAATGATTGCTTCCTTATAATAAAATAAATATTATTCTTTACTTTATTTGCATTAATCTGCAATAACCATTGAAGGGAAACACACATTAAAAATATAATTACTATAACATTGCAAAGGTCTAGCTTTTGTTTGCGATTTCGTCCGTATGGAAATAAAAAAGTAGTAAGAAATATAGCCTATGTCTACCGGGGATACTGTAGCTTTCTAAAGGTGAAAGAATTTTTGAAATCGGCGCAGTAGTTTTTGAGTTTATATGTTACATATAAAATGTAATTCTTTGTCTGTGCTAATATAAAATTATAAAGAGGAAGGATTTATATATTTGTATGTATTAAAATAACTCAAAAACTACTGGGCCAATTTCAAAAATTCTTTCACCGTTAGAAAGCTACATTATGGCGAGTAACATAGGCTATTTATTTTAATTCCGCGCGCACGAATTCGCAAGCAAGAGCGAGTTCGTTATAATATTATACACGACCTGGTGTACTCCAGATCCCTATATCTTTGGTAATTTCTATGTTCTTAAAGTTCTAAATTATTAATATTATATTTGATTGTTTCAGATGAATTACGGAGTGATATGATCACGAACTCATTGTCACAATATTCAGAGTAAGTATACATAATTTTATTTACAAGTTTAAGGATTAATAGAAGTGCCATAAGAGTAGGGGACGCACAGAAAGAGGATATTACACCTTCTTATGCGTTCTTCTCCCTTGCTAATTCCCCTAGCCACTACATTGGGAAATTTAACTAAAACTAGACCTCCGACACTAAAATCTTCAGACGAAACACGGAATAGCTTCCATTTGACACCTGTCTTGTATGGTCGTGGTATTTCACCGGGTGAGCTGGTCAATTCGTACAAATATTATTGCGGGCTCTACTACTGTTTTCATCTTCGGTAAAAGAAATTAAGTTCTTATGTGTGTGTTTATAAACAACTAGCTGTTGTGCGCGACTTCGTCCGCGTGGAATTAAATAATATAGCTTATGTTACTCGGGGATAATGTAGCTTTTTAATGGTGAAAGAATTATTGAAATCGACCCAGTAGTTCTTGAGTAATTTCAATACAAACAAAAATACAAAGTTTCTCTCTTTATAATATTTGTATAGATATAGATACACGTGTGAAGTAATAACTTAGAGTGCTTCGAGACTTCTGCCGCGTCTTAGCTCATATGTATTATTGAGAGAGGTACAATGCGAAACAAAAGTTACTACTGTAATAAAAAAAAAGGTTTTGTTCAAAGATAAAGCATTTTATTTCATTTCAATTAAGCGTATTGTAAATCTATATGTATTTTTAGCCTAAGGTGAATGAAGTAACTAGCTCTTGCCCCCGACTTCGTCTACGTGGTACTATTGAACCTCCCCTTTAAATCCCATAGAGGTTCGTACACAGATACGTGTCGCCGATTTAAATAATTTATTGAGTACTAGCGACCCGCCCCGGCTTCGCACGGGTGCAAATCGGTATAATGCTGATACTAAATACTGCAGCGTTTGCAACGTAAGCGCTAAAATGTGTTAATTTACGACATCATATTAAAAACCTCTAAATTATCAGTGTTACTCTACTATATTGTGAATGCATTAATACATGAAAACCTTCCTTATGAATCACTCTATCTATTAAAAAAAACCGCATCAAAATACGTTGCGTAGCTTTAAAGATTCAAGCATATATAGGGACAAACGTAAAAAAGCGTTATTGTTTTATACTATGTAAGGATAAGGATAAGGAAAAAGTACATTTAAAATATAATACAGTCGGACCTGGATAAGCGAGAGCCCAAGGGACCGCGATATTTGTCTCGCTTATAGAGGTTTCTCTCTAATCCGAGTTTCTCGCTTATGGAGGTAGCTCGTCGGTACTACAGAATGACTCTCGCTTATAGAGGTTTTTTGCCTATCCAGATTGGAATGTACTTATATTTAAATCTTCAAGAAGCCATCTACGGAAACCACGTTTTAAAATACTGCTTTTATTCATACTAAAGTAATATTTTTTGTGCAAATGGCGTCTGAAGATACGTTTTGTAAAATTTATTATAATATCGTAATAAACAATTTCTCTCTACAGCCGTTAAACCTTAACTTGAGAGCGGAAGAACGGGAAAACATGTGTTTTTATAAAACAGGAATATTTTTGTGTCCGGATTTTATGTAGATTAAAAGAAGCAGATGAGACATAACATAGGCCATACTGACAACGACTAGGACACATTTATACGAAATATACGTAACGTGACAAAGACAGTGACATAAACCTTTGGTCCCTTTCTCCGTATGCGATTTTGTTTGTTTGGGACCAGAAATAAGACCCAAACAAATGTGACGTATCATATAGTATTGTGGCGCTCCAAGCGTAATTCGGTGAACTAATTTTTCATACGTCCCAGGCAAAGGCTAAAGACATGATATTATTGGTTAAAACCGTAAAGTGATGCACACACACAACATACGTATGACGTAGTCTAAGCCATGTTTTGTCCCTCTACCGTATACGCTAAAGCCATTTCTATGTCTTTTTCTTTCTACGGAATCTATAAACATTTGTTGATGCTTTCTTGTTTTTATTGCTATAAATTTATTTTAAAAATTGTACGAACATGGATTAATGCAGACATGCCTTTAAAGACAATAATTACATAGTGCTTTTAGTATGTGGTCAATACCTACATGTGTACATAAAGCGATCAAACCTACTTTTCGTTCTAAGGAACAGTGTTTTCTAAAACATAACTAAATAAAAACACAACACAACTCGATGACCAACCTCGAATTAGTCCTTAGATTTTCAAAAAGTTCTATAAGAGACCTAGGATACATAGACCAACCGACTGTGCATGCAGTTAACAAAAAATTCTGGCGAACTATAGCTCTCTAACTCGTGCTGTAAAAACTTAATGAATAAATAGCATCTAAACAAAACAATATCTCGTCTATTCATATAAAATTTTCCAAAGCAAAGTGGTCACAGATAAGCATAGTAACATTCGACTCGGTCGTGCAATAAATTCACAAACAAAACACAAACTGTCGCTTACGTTGAATCTCAAAGTAAAATTTATGTCCCTACACTTTGCAGACGTAAATGCCGACACAACTCCCAACTGAGGTAGACGTTCTCGAATAAATGCATGCGAAAGCGTTCTAAACGTAACTATGTTTCTAACTCATTGGAGTCGAACAGGTTGTCTTAATTCTGCTCAGAGATACAATGTTTCATATTTCTAAATGAGGTCTATTAAAATTATAGCGTCTATAGTATAAAACTAACATGCTTCTTTATATGCCCCCTTTAAAAATATCATCACCAGCTCTACATATATCTTCGCACCGAAGAGCGCGGAGCCTACCCCCTAAAGCCTTGTACGCACTAGGATAGTAGCAAGTATCCGAACAAGGGATTTACTCTTCTATTCTAATAAAATGTTGCTGTTCGGACACGTTTAGTTACTAAATTACTACCCTAGTGAAACCCCTGAGCCAGCGACGCTCTATTGATAGATTACTAGCTGTTGTGCGCGACTTCATCCACGTGGAATTAAAAAATATAGCCTATGTTACTCGGGGATAATGTGGCTTTCTAACGGTGAAAGAATTTTTGAAATCGGCCCAGTAGTTTTGAGTTATTTCAATATATACAAATATACGAAAGTACAAAGTTTCTCTCTTTATAATATTAGTATAGATATAGATAACTTCCTAAACGATTTACACATAATTTTGTTTGTTACAGGACTTTTAAAGGACCAACCAACATTGGTAAGTAATAATAATTGAACAAACTATTTTAGACATAACTAGCGGTCGTCAGCGACTTCCTCTGCGATTTAGAATTTCAAAAGAAAGGTTTTTAGAAATATGTGAAATCCTTGAATGTCAAAGTTATTAATTCATGCTAAAGAGCATTTGTACCAATTTTCATGCAATTCTGCCAAAGGAATCACATTTCTCCATAAAAGCTTTGGACCCTCATTTCGGACCCTTAGGGGTCGAATTTCGTATAATCTTTTCTTAGTGTACCCCTACGTAGTAACAGTAACCTCTATACAAAATTTCAAGTCTCTAGACCCAGTAGTTTTGGCTGTGCGTTGATTTTAAGATTTCCGTTTACTCTTTTATATTTTAGACATAACTAGCAACCCGCCCCGGCTACGCACGGATGCAAATCGGTATAATGCTGATACTAAATACATCAGCGTTTGCAATGTAAGCGCTAAAAATGTATTAATTTACGCCATCATATTAAAAACCTCTAAATTATCAGTGTTACTCTACTATATTGTGAATGAATACATGAAAACCTTCCTAATTAATCACTCTATCTATTAAAAAAACCGCATCAAAATCCGTTGCGTAGTTTTAAAGATTCAAGCATATATAGGGACAAACATAAAAAGCGTTATTGTTTTATACTATGTAAGGATATGGATAAATACCATTATAATCGTCTCGGCATGTTTATCATTATGAAATAGTACTTCACAGTTATAATAGAGATCTCCAGAGACATTTCAATGCAAAGTTTAAATAGCAAAGTTGACTTTAAGTTGATATTAAAGTAAATAATAAGCTTAACTGCGTTCCTTTGAGAGATAAAAACGATGCAATTATTTAAATAACTGCACAGCACAGTATAACTGTAGGTACTAGTTAACTGCACAGTATTACTGAACAGGTGGGCCACCCAAAGTACCGAACTGATGATGTACAAGCTGGTCATTCAATATGTAAAATATTTATGTGAAACTGGCCACCAAGGACGCCTACATCTAGTCGATTTAAAAAGATGAAAAATAAACAAAAGAGATGAAGGATTTTCAGTCCAAAATGTAACGTGAAGAAGTTAACAGCGAATATACTCATGTAATTAATTGTAAACATTGTGTAACAACGAATTATAGAAGATATTATCAAATGGTATTAGTTTACTTTCAAACACTAGCAATGGCTTATCCTTGAATTTTGGGACACGTTGTATATTTTTCTCCCTTAGCACAGTAGCACTTAACTTGTTACAGAGAAGGAATATTAAGAATGACATTTATAGATTAGATGGGAAACTATCTATGTTAGTGTAACTTGGGGGATAATAAAAACTTTTCTAATTTGTACATTATACGAACCTTAACCCAGTAAAGGTATAAACCGTGTTGGATTCAACATAGTTTGTTCGAGTTTGTAGAAGGGTAATTGTAGATAGATTAACGTGGACAAAAACCTTGGGGCCACATCTCAGTCGTCCCATCCTTGGGAAATGTAAAGTGTTTTTGTTTTGTTAATTAAAGAATTGATTAACGAAATCAATTTATTTAATGGACAAAAACGATCAGTAAAATCACGTCACAATCATAGGGACAAAGACAGAGACACAATTGCTTACTTTTTATTATATTAAATTATAATTTAGTAAGTTGTTCGAGATTTCGTCTGCGTTGAATTAAGTAATCTATACTTTAATATTATAAAGAGAGTAACTTTGTATTTTTGTTTGTATTGAAATAACTCAAGAACTACTGGGCTGATTTCAAAAATTCTGTCCCCATTACAAAGCTACATTATCCCCGAGTAATGTAGGCTATATTATTTAATTCCACGCGGACGAAGTCGCGCAAAACAGCTAGTTAAATAATATAGCCTATGTTACTCGGGGATAATGTAGCTCTCTAACGGTGAAAGAATTTTTGAAATCGGCCCAGTAGTTGCCGAGATATTTCAATAAATACAAAAATAATAAGTTTCTCTTTTTATAATATTAGTGTAGATATAGATTTCCAAGTTTATAATAAGTAAATGCACCACAAATATGAGTTTCAAAGCTCATTTCAGTGTCATAAAATAATGAATAACATAGCAGTTGTCACTTGTTTATAAAAAATATAATGATTCCGTACTCGCTCATTATATTTCAAAGGACTCTAATGACCTACTCAACTCTTCATTTTTACTATTAACAAGCACACAGCGGGTTTTTATCGCTTTATTAACGATGGCTTTATTTTAATACTGACTTTTCGACTCAAAGAGCAAGCTTCAAAAGGATAATAAAATATTTCATTTTATATGTTTCTGTAAGCTTGCGTTTACACGAACGCTTTTTTAACGTCGGCGTAAAGCCTTTTTCGCACCAGGATAGTATTTTAGTCGAGTAGCAAATAGCATTTATCCGAACAAAGGAATTACTATTGTTCGGACTTGTTTAAGCCTAAACCTACGCACTAGGGTAAAAATTTAGTAAGTAAACGTGTTCGAACAACAACATTTTAGTAGAATAGATTAGTAAATCCTTTGATCGGATACTGGCTACTTGCTACTCGACTAAAATACTATCCTGGTGCGTACAAGGCTTTAGCGCTGTAAAATGACACTTGTCTCGTTCGTCCAGTGCTCAAAATGCTGCGTGATAAAAATGTAAAAGCGCCGGAGTGAACAGATACATAGAACTGCATTTGTTCTATCTCAACGCTTTTTAGTGCGCGTTGAAAAAGCGCTCGTGTGACCATTCACACGAACTAAGAATTTTATAAATTTAATAACAATAATAGACCCTCAAAGTATGCATTAAGTGAATTAAATTTGATTTTTATGTCTTCAAGAACACTCGAAACAGAGCAAGAGCATTTCTGTCTACCCCATTACATTAAAAGCGTGATTTATGTTATTGTCTGGAAGTGACGAATAGTGTTAATAAATTTGATACTTATTTTATAAAAATGCTAAAGGATTTTGTTGTATTTTCAAATAGAATCGGGTGAAACAAGTTTGTTCAAAGTTTGTCGATTATGCAAACCGGTCTCACGATTCAGTAAACAACATCCCAAAGTTCAAGCAAAGTTTATCGAATGTTTTGTTTCTTATTCCTAAAGTTTTATCTTCTAACTTCTAAATGCATGTTGTTTTAAATTTTATGTATAAAAACATTTGAATACTAGCTGTTATGCGCGACTTCATCCACGAATTAATTAATGCATATGTTACTCGGGGATAATGTAGCTTTCTATGAGTGAAAGAATTTATGTAATCGGCCCAGTAGTTCTTGAGTTATTTCAATATATACAAAAACACAAATTTTCTCTCTTTATAATATTAGTATAGATTGCTCAGAGCTTTGACAACTATGAGATCTAATCAAACTGCCCGATAGTTGACTGTTACTAACAACAGTATGTTTTCACAATAATTTCGTCAGTGAAAACCCACGCGTATAAAAACTATAGTGCCGTAAGTATTTAATGTAATACTTTATGTCTTCCGAAATAAAGCATCCATTTTCCTACGAATAACAAATGGAACCTTCACTCCGAGTTACTTTTACTATCGGATATATTACAAAAAAAGATTCGCAAAGTGGAAAGCTACCTCGAAGCAAATATATAAGGCTGTATTTCCTATATTACTGAGTAGTAGAAGAGTATATTCAAACACTTAAAACAATATGAATATCAAACTAGCTTTTTAAGAAAGAGAAATACTAGTTGTTGCCCGCAATTCCGTCTGTGTGGAACTAGTAAAACATAATAAGTAGTGTGTCGTCGGCTTAGTGCAAGAACTCATTAATTGCAATAAATAATTATGTAAATAATAACAGCTATGAACTCGCCTTCATGAGATCTATTTAATGCAAAAACTCATTGTTGTTAGCTTTTATACTTTGGACTGGACTATGACTAACAGTTTTAAAGCCCGCTTTAAAATCTTCGCACGAATTGTCCGGCTCGCCCGGTGAAATACCACGACCACACAGAAGACACGCGTCAAATGGAAGCTATTTCGTGTTTCGTCTGATGAGTGTGGTGCCGGAGGACTAATTTTTAATCCACTTTCTCTTCCTATTCTTTTCCTATAAGGAAATGACGGGAAGAGGAAGTGGATTTTCCGGGGGTAGGGGATGCATAGGGAGAGGAATTATCCTCTTACTGTGCGAAGTTAGAGGCTGTTAATCTCCTCCGAAGATTAAGGGTAGGCAACGCTTCTGCGATTACAGATGTCTAGGGGCAGCGGTCGCTTCCCTATTTCAGCGAGTGGCCGCTTGCTCGTTTGCTACTTTCTAACATAAAAAAAACACGCGATATCATGACTTATCGAATGTCGTTGTCAGTTTCATAAATTTCTTTCGATTCCATCGGCGATATCGCCAATAGAAAGAAACTTTGGGTAGCCCCCTGGTGCGAGTATTTTTAAAAAATAGTACCAGGCAAACATAACGGGGATAGAGTAGAATTTATAAGGAATATTGCAAATACCACTGTCTAAGGCTTTAAGGGTTTTGGGTCTAAAGGATCCAAAAGGAATTCCTTTGATACAATTTGTGTAGTCTACATCTATGCGGACGTAGGAATTTAAAATAATAGCCAAAGAGGAACAGCCGCTTGCAAAAAAAAACGTTTTGAGTAGGAAATGTACAGTCCAAGTGGGTTACCCAAAGTGTCTCTCGATTGGCGATATCCCTGATGGAATCGACAAAAATGTATGAAATAAAAAAATATTAGAACGTTAGTGTCAGTTCCATACATATTTGTTGTTTGTTATCGAAATGCTTTGGGTAATCCCCTGGACTTATATTTCCTACCGGACACTGAATCGTGATACAGATTTCGAATTTAAATGGGAAATTAATTTAAATCCCTTACTGTTGTAAATATTTTATTAACTTCGTTATAACTACCAGTGTAACTAATATGAAATCCAACCAATGAGAGCGTTTTTAAAATTTAAACCTTTAGGTCTGCTTTTTCGTATTCCAGTTGAATAAAAACAAAGGAATGAAAAAAAAAGATTCGAATCACATTTTAAGTGGAACGAAAACAAGCGACGAGAAAAAAAACATTGAAAAGAAGCCAAAAGTTGTTTTTGTAAAAGCAGAAATAAAAGTGGAAGCGATTCAAAGTAATTGTTATGAAGTAGAATTTATTTTAGACTCATTTTTCGTTGATACTTTTTGATTTGATATTTTATTTATTCATTTCCGATTCCAAATAGCTTGGTTTAACAACTCCGACTCCAAATAGCTTGTTTTTTTTTAACCGACTTCCAACAGAAGGAGGTTATCAAGTCAATGAGTTTTTTTTTTTTTTTATGTATGTTCGGACGTCGAGCAGCGAGTTCTGAACCGATTTACGTGATTCTTCTTTTGCTCGATGCAAAATAGCTGCCATTTGGTCCCATATTTACGTTTTAAAAAAACTATTTAGTAGTTTTTGAGTTATTTTTAATAAACATGAAAAAAAAATGGGACTTTTTTGCTTTCTCGGCTTACGTAGCCTAAACTATAGGCCCCATGAAAATTTGGGTTTTACCAGATCGTAGCTCTTTAAATGTGCTAATTTAAAGTCCGCGATAGCATATATCTATCTTCTATGGTTTTCTCATAAAAAACATTTTTTCATAAGAAAATTTTACTCGACTTTCGACGCTATTCTTAGAATTACCTATGAATCCTTATCCAAATAAATATGTTCAACATCAAGAGAATTTAATGCAGATTATAGTTGACCTTTGAAGGTAATCTTTTTGACCAATACTTTAGAAGATATGAAGGTTTTAAACCACGCGGAACATGAAAAATTACAAAAACGTTCCAAATTGACCGAGACAAGTGTTTTCTTGCCATATACAGCCTAAACTATAAAACCTACATAAAAACTATAATGTGCAATCAATACATAGTGAAATTGGCTACATAATTGTCTTTGGTGGCATTTATCTATATTCTATGATTGTATCACAATAATATTTTTTTTCTCAAAAAAAATTCAATTAAAATGCATTTTGCAAGTTACGACGGTATTATTTCGTATTCGGTATGAATCCTTATCCAAATAAATATAATTTTGCGTTAGAGTATTAAACTTAGATTATAATTGCCCTTTACAGTATAAGATTCTGACCAATTGTTTAGAAGATATTACATAATTAAAACAAACTAAGTGCGTTCGAAAATGCAACAGAAGCGCGCGGGCGCATAGAAATACTTATATGCTCGCGGCGATGTAATATGTTTGTTGTAATAGTATTTACACGACATATATTTCTTGACTATTGTATATAATTAAATTAAGATATAATAATTGTTGTCTTGTAGGCCAATCAGATGAGGATGGCCGCAATATGGAGTACATATTAAGTATTTTGTTATAAATAACTGCGCTGACGAAGTCTCCCGCAACAACTAGTACTCGTATTAAATAGCTTTAATTTGTTTGTTTCACATTTCGTAGTTATAATTTTTAATATAAACTATTTATTTCATATATTAAGATAATAAAACACAACGGAATGTTATAATGTATATGGTGTGATAGAAACATTCTACTGTAGTTTACAGAACAGCCTATTAAAGACACTAAAAAGCTTAAAATAAAATAAAAAAAACTGCGTTTAAAAAAACCGCCTTCCAAAACCAAAAAAACATATTTAAATAAAAAAAAATAAAAAAACTAAAAAGTACAAAATAACTTAGTATAGAATAAATTAATTTTATACACCGCTTATGCAAACCATTCAGACCTTTAATATTAATAAAATACTATTATTTGTGAGCTATATTTATTTATTGATAGGTTTGAAGGCGGAGCCAAGCCTTAAACAAAATAAAACGTACTATTATATACAGCTTACTTACTGTAATACAATTTGTATACTAGAGATTAGCCAACGTAAACAAACCAACTCACAGCGCATGTAGGTGTTATGTATCCCTATTATATTTTGCTTGGCTCCGACCTCAAACCTATCAATAAATAGATATAGCTCACAAATAATAGTATTTTATTAATATTAAAGGTCTGAATGGTTTGCATAAGCGGTGTATAAAATTAATTTATTCTATACTAAGTTATTTTGTACTTTTTAGTTTTTTTATTTTTTTTATTTAAATATGTTTTTTTGGTTTTGGAAGGCGGTTTTTTTAAACGCAGTTTTTTTTATTATAACTTGACTATTCAGAAGAGAGTGAGTTTCAGATACTTAGATTTTTGGAAGATATAGGAAAAATGAAAGAATGATGATGATGACTCTATGACATAGAAATTAATATAACTATAAATTCTTTTATAAACTAGCTGTTGTGCGCGACTTCGTCCGCGTGTAATCTATACTTTAATATTATAAAGAGAGTAACTTTGTATTGAAATAACTCAAGAACTACTGGGCCGATTTCAAAAATTCTGTCCCCATTACAAAGCTACATTATCCCCGAGTAATGTAGGCTATATTATTTAATTCCACGCGGACGAAGTCGCGCACAATAGCTAGTTACAGATTGTCTAAAAATACTTATTTTAAGCATAAATTATATTTTTTATGTTTTTTTTTGCAAATTCTAAAGCTTAATCATAGTTAAAGAAACATGTTTTCTTTAGTTATTGAATTTAATTTTTGTGTTACATAATTTCTTTGATAATAATCATAAAAATGTAATATTCTTTTTAACCAAAACATAATTTTCCATGTAACAAGGCGCGTAACAATGTAGTATTAATTTCTTACGCGCAGTTTCCGTACCTTTGGGAAATAACAGTTATTTTATTTCAGGAGATAATTGGAGATAAGTTTACTTGTTAATGTAGAAGCATATCATTTAATTATTCATCAGTTCTTAGGAGAGAAATTATTTCACTGTTGGGATGCTATGCTATCCCCGGATGACATTGACTACATTTTTATTAAGTTCCAGACGAAGTCGATGGCAACAGCTAGTCTACTTATACATGCCACAGATAATAATATCCTTGTCCTTACATAGTATAAAACAATAACGCTTTTTTATGTTTGTCCCTATATATACTTGAATCTTTAAAACTGCGCAACGGATTTTGATGCTGTTTTTTTAATAGATAGAGTGATTCATAAGGAAGGTTTTTATGTATAATACATTCAGAATATAGTAGAGTAACACTGATAATTTAGAGGTTTTTAATATGATGTCGTAAATTAACACATTTTTAGCGCTTACATTGCAAATATTATACTGATTTGCACCCGCAAGCCGGGGCGGGTCGCTAGTAAAAATAAAATGAAAAGTAATTTCCTAAATCCATTCATAGAAAGTATTGAATACAAAAACGAAAGAAGAGGAACGTAGCAATCACTCCAATACGTTCCAGTAATGGATGTCCATTACGGTGCGGATCTGAAGCGTCGAGTTATTCGAGAACTATCATTGTAACGAATTCCTTCATTTGTTAGAGAACTTTCTATGAATTGTTCTTTGAACCAATAAATATTGTAATTTAAATAAGCAATAACTATTCACAATAGAAGAATACGACAGCATAAAAGATAAACAATATAAAACATACTAGATATCGCCTGCGACTTCGTCTGCGCGGCACTAAGAAAAAGACACAGTAAGTAGGACTGTGTTCTACATCTTCCAAATTTGACTAAGATCCATTTAGTCGTTTCAGAGATATCCATCATAACTTTCGTATTTATAATTTACTAGCGATTCGCCCCGGCTTCGTACGGGTGCAATGCTAATACTAAATACACTACAGAAAAACTGTCAACGTTGTCTATAACAGCCATACTAGTAGTTGCACCCGTGCGAAGCAAGGGCGGCTATACATATAAACCTTCCTCTTCAATCACTCTATCTAATAAAAAAAACCGCATCAAAATCCGTTGCCTAGTTTTAAAGATTTAAGCGTACATATAGGGATTGTTTTATACTATGCAGTGATTTAAATTTTAAAAATCCGAGAAAAATATAATTAATCGGAAATAACTAATATCTAAAAATTTTCTAACATAAAATGTACTACATACTGAGGGTTTGGACATGATAACACGTAACGCCATCTGGCGTCATCACGCTCTAATCAGGGGATTATAAGGGTGCGAGGCGTTAATCGGCCTGAGAGCATCTTACGGACCTTCGTTTACTTCATAAGTGAGGCCAGCGTTATTAGGGTCATGCCCATTTAATACGTACGTGACAAGAATCTATCAAATGTTGCAAACACTTTGTTACATATTCAATCTTAATTTACTTGATCTAATTATACGTCTCCAAGTAAGGATTCAGTCACAAAACCCACTGGACCAGCGTAGTTGACTAAAGCCTAGTGACCCCAAGCAAAGGGTTGGCTACGAGCCCCTCGGTGGTGCCGTTAAGCAAGCTAAAGAGGTTGATGATGACCAAGGGGTACCTTGGCTTTAGTTAACTACGTTATTACTTATATTAAACGGATTAGGCCTTAGTCAATGCTCGTCTAGTTCGGGTTGACTACAAAGGTCTTTGAATTTCTTTTTTGCAGGTATAATGCAAATAGCGTCACGATGTTTTCTTTTACGGGAATAACGTCGATTTTTTTAAAATACTATTATTAATTTGTGAAAAACATTTGTGAACAAAGATAATAAAAATTCTATTTAACCGAACTAAAAATAACTAGGTTACCGGTTCGTTAAAATAACACCAAATATTTTAAATTAAAAGATAGTTATCAAATAAAAATTCGATGTTAAATGAATAAAAAAATGTTGTCGAACATTGTTGCTGACAATTTGCTCGTTAGTTACTTGGGTTGAGCAAACACTCATCCAATTTTCATTGTTTGCTTTGTTAACTACTCTTTTGTTAAACCCATGCATGTATTATGTACTCCTACATAATTATGTTATCTAACAAGTTCAAATTATAGTGTTAAGTTTGAAATTCTATAATTAAAATTACACAAAAATTGTTACAGTAAAATTACACGCTATATGTTCAGTAGAGATTGAGGCATATAAACTCTTTGCTGGCACACTGGCCACTAAGACTTTTGCCTTTATGATATTAAGAAAAAGTTAGGTGAAAAAAAACACTTGAGAATCGAACGGGAAGTCGAAGTGTAGTCACGTAAAGATATTTAAGTATTATTTTTATGTAAATATGATTAAGTATAGCATGTTTTAAGAAAAAATTATAAGTCACCAATAATCTATACTTCTATATCTATATCTATACTAATATTATAAAGAGAGAAACTTTGTATTTTTGTTTGTATTGAAATAACTCAAGAACTACTGGGCCGATTTCAAAAAATCTTTCACCATTAGAAACCTTCGTTATCCCCGAGTAACATAAGCTATGTTATTTAACTCCACGCGGACTAAGTCGCGCACAACACCTAGTTGTATATAAGCTGCCGTGCTGCCGTTTCAATCTTGTACACTTTAAAAGCTTTTTTCATTTTTCGGTAATCTCGGTTCGCTCTATTTAGTTTATTTCTGCTCTTTTAGTTCAAAATTAATATCTATAATAAATTCAAACTCTCATCCTTTTAAATTTATATTTACTGAAGCAACCCCCAAAAAGGATTAGATTCAGTAACGATATTGTAAAATGAAGCCAGATTTTCGGCGAACAATTTATAAAACTAATTGGGTTGTTGAGATTTATTTTTTAATCTTGTTGCTATAGCAACCGTTTATTCATCCTCTATCCTGGTTAACGTTGAAAGAGAAAGGTATAGAAATGGCAATAGCGTATACAGTTGAGGGACAAAACATGCCTTAGACTACGTCATACGTATGTTGTGTGTGCATCACTTTACGGCTTTAAACCAATAACATCATGTCTCAAGCCTTTGGCTAGGACGTATAAAAAATTAGTTCACCGAAAATACGCTTGGAGCGCCACAATACTATAATACTAATAATGTGATACGTCACATTTTTTTCAAACAAACAAAATCGCATATGGAGAAAGGGACAAAAGATCTATACCATTGTCTTTGTCACGTTACGTATATTTCGTATAAATGTGTCACAGTCGCTGTCAGTTTGACATATGTCATGTCCGATCTGCCTTTTTTAATCTATGCTGGTTAACAACAAGAAAAATTACAAATAAAGTCAAGCATTTTTTTAAATCGTAACTCGTAAAGTTTTAATTAATTTTTCCCATGTATTTTAAATATTTTTTTATATCTTTATAGGTATTTCTTCTCTATCATCAAAGAAACCCAAATGGCAAGCACAATACCGGGAACAGACAAGGTGAGAAACTGATTTTATAGTTATCAAGCAAAATTTACTTAAATATTAATTCTTTCAGCTTTCAGTAATTAAATACTACAACATTCGTACATTTTTCCTGGATATTTGTACAATGTCCGATTTTGCAATATCACTGCGACATCCAAAAACAATATGTTAGAGTGCTTCGCTAACCCTTTGCTCGCGTTATCTCTCCTTCAAAAGATGTCCAATATACAATCGTGTACAAAGTACAGATATGTGGAATAGTGCATTTACTGTACAGTGCAATCCAAATTGAACTGAAGCCAAATTCACTTATCGTTTGAGAAGTTCTTCGGATAATGTTCAGATATCTTATACTATTAATTTAAAAAGCTATTTTAAATATATGGTAGTACAGTTTTTTTTTTAAGTAAAGGGGGCAAATGAGCAGTGTGAACACCGAGGTGATCAACGACGTCCAATGACATCTGAACCAGAGTAACAACAGATGCGTTGCCGTTATATAAAAAGTGTTTTATAAATGATTAATTTGTTACAGGAAACACAAAACTTCAGCACCATTGAAAGATACCAGTATTGGTGAGTTTTTACCTTATTTCTATTAAAATTACTTTCTTAATAAAGACCAAACTATTAATTTAAGATGAATAACTTTTTAATCTAATAAATTGTGTATTGGGATTGTGTAAGTTACATTTCAAGATTCAACACTATATGAAAACGCCTAATAGCCTAATGGTTTGGGCTACGGACTGCCGATCTAACGGTCGTGGGTTCGAATCCCGACGTTCGACTTGTCGTGAACCATATCCTAAGCTTTTTTAAGCTTACTAAGAATGGTTAAAGGAAATATTAGTAAATTTACAAAAATCTACTAATATTTAATAAAAAAATTATATAAAATAAAAAAACCGCCTTCCAAAACCAAAAAAAAACATATTTAAATAAAAAGCATAAAAAAACTAAAAAGTACAAAATAACGTAGTATAGAATAAGTTAATTTTATACACCTCTTATGCAAACCATTCAGACCTTTAATATTAATAAAATACTATTATTTGTGAGCTATATCTATTTATGGATAGGTTTGAGGTCAAATTATAATCTACGTTTAATACTCTAACGCAAAATCATATTTATTCGGATAAGGATTCATACCGAATACGAAATAATACCGTCGTAACTTGCAAAATGCATTTTAATTGAAATTTTTTTGAGAATAAAAATATTATTGTGATGCAATCATAGATTATAGATAAATGCCACCAAAGACAACTATGTAGCCAATTTCACAATCTATTGAGCGTACATTTTAATTTTTATGTAAGTCTTATAGTTAAGGCTGTATACGGCAAGAAAACACTTGTCTCGCTCAATTTGGAACGTTTTTGTAATTTTTTACGTTCCGCGCGGTTTAAAACCTTTATATCTTCTAAAGTATTGGTCGAAATGATTACCTTCAAAGGACAACTATAATCTGCATAAAATTATCTTGATGTTGAACATATTTATTTGGATAAGGATTCATAGGGTATTCTAATAATAGCGTCCAAAGTCGAGTAAAATTTTCTTATGAAAAAATGTTTTTTATGAGAAAACCATAGAAGATAGATATATGCCATCGCGGACTTTAAATTAGCACATTTAAAGAGCTACAATTTGGTACTACCCAAATTTTCATAGGACCTATAGTTTACGCTACGTAAGCCGAGAAAGCAAAAAAGTCCCATTTTTTTTTCATGTTTATTAAAAATAACTCAAAAACTACTAAATAGATTTTTTTAAAACGTAAATATGGGACCAAATGGCAGCTATTTTGCATCGAGCAAAAAAAGAATCACGTAAATCGGTTCAGAACTCGCTGCTCGACGTCCGAACATACATAAAAAAAAAAAAAACTCATTGACTTGATAACCTCCTTCTGTTGGAAGTCGGTTAAAAATAGAAAAACAATTTTAAACTAATGTCTCGGGAACGTTTTTAGAAATTAAAAAGTTTAGTTCATTCTCGCTACGATAGCTGTTACGTGCGAAAGTAGACTGCAGGAAACTTCAAGATTGCAAAGTTTCGAACCTTCTTACAGTTTTAAGTGAAACAGTTTTTTCAATATTCGTTTACGTTTTTATTTTTAAAATAAATTCTAGAAAATAATTGTTTAGGTCTTAAATGTTAGTTCATATTTTAGGCACAAACTAATTGGTTTTAAAAAATATGAATTTTTCTGTTTTTTTTTAAACTAAGTACAAACTGGTCCTGTCCTTCGAGCTGTTTTGATTAAACGAAGCCATAAAAAAAAAGATTTGAACAAAAAAAAATGATTTGGTAATTTTCCGTTTAGAAATATAGAACATCTTGATAATTTGAAACATATATTTGCTAATACAAAACAAACAGCGAAATTTCATTACACGAACGCACGACATCTTCATACTCGTATTGGGGTAAATATTTACTCTGTTTGTCAACAAATTGTTTGAGCAAAGAGTTTGTTTTTCTATTCTGCTCGACTACGTAATTGGTAGTTCAAAGTTTCTTTATTTCCCCGAGGAAATTTACCTAAGGCTCCCTAACATGCCAAAATTGATTCCGAAAAGTTTGAAAACTTCCTTGCCTTACAGAGATTGCTTTTAAAAAATTAATATTAACCGAAATGGATTAATCGAAAAATAAAGAAGACTTTCAATTATTGTTGACTAGCGACCCGCCCCGGCTTCGCACGGGTGCAATGCTGATACTAAATACACTACAGAAAAACTGTGAACGTTGTATATAACATAATAATAATAATTGCACCCGTGCAAAGCCGAGGCGGGTCGCTAGTTATATATAAAAACCTTCCTTATGAATCACTCTATCTATTAAAAAAACCGCATCAAAATTCGTTGCGTAGTTTTAAAGATTCAAGCATATATAGGGACAAACATAAAAAGCGTTATTGTTTTATACTATGTAAGGATAAAGATATAACCTTATTAGGATGTTGATTTTTAATTAATGACGATTATTAGGACGTTGATACGTTATGAGAATTAATAGACATTATAATATGGGTATTAAACATAGTCTGAATAATAGCGTCGTAAGTCGCGTAAAATTTTCGTATGAAAAAACGGTTATTGTGAGAAAAACAATGAAGATAGATATATGCCATCGAGAACTTTAAATTAGCACATTAAAAGAGCTACAATCACGTACAACTAAAATTTTCATAGGACCTACAGTTTAAGCTACGTTAGCAGAGAAAGCAAAAAAATCACATTTTTTTTCATGTTCATTAGAAATAACTCAAATACTACTAAATAGTTTTTTTAAACGTAATTATGGGACCAAGCGGCAGCTATTTTACATCGAACAAAAAAAGAACCACGTAAATCGGTTCAGAAATCGCTGCTTAATTTCCGAACATATATAAAAAACTCATTGACTTGATAACCTCCTTCTGTTAGTAGTCGGTTAAAAATACATAGGCTACTAACTTAATCCCGCTCAAAAGAAGTAGATAATATTTCATGATAGACCTTTACCTCATTGTAATAAACTGCCCCGTTTATTTGTCAATTAGCATCCAATCAACACAAAACTAGAAACTGGACCAGTACTATCCAGTCCAGTCCTGTTTAGTGATGATTCAATTATTTTAATTGGGATAAAAGCAATGTCCGAGCAAATCACGTTAGTAATGCAATTTGAACTATACTGTTAGTTTACATTGTTTAAATTATCTATTGCAAGTTAAACGACAACTTGGACATTATTAATAAACACTAGTTTTGAATTAACTCCGTTTCTCAGACACTGTTTATGTTTTTTAATTATTTACCAGCGACACGTCTCGGCTTCGTACAGGGAAATGCTGATACTAAATACACTACAAAAATTCGAATAAAATGTAATTATTAATATCATATTAGAAATCTAAAAAATAACAGTATTTCTCCACTATTTAATGGTTGTCATACATATAAACCGTCTTCTTCAATCACTCTATCTATTAATAAAACCGCATCAAAATCGGTTGCGTAGTTTTAAAGATTTAAGCATACATAGATATAGGGACAGAGAAAGCGACTTTGTTTTATACAATGTAGTGATTGATCAATACCAGATTTATTTGGATTTCTCAAGTATGTATTATAATAAAAATAATATTACTTTTAATAAAACTTATTGAGAACTTTCTGCGTATGTTAGAATTAGAAAGGCTATTAGAATTCCGATCACGATCCTTTGGAATTGGGTATCGGAAATAAGAGCAAATTAACTGAAAGCATTACGAGAATGAAATGTTAAATCAATGAGTAATAAGGAATCTGTATTATGTCTAATATTAAATGTATCCAAAACAAACTTTAATATGAGAGAAGCAAGATATTTGCTAGAAAAACAAACAAATTAGTCCAGTCTTTATAATCTCTGTTACAGTAAAAATATAACTTATGTTACTCGGGGATAATGTAGCTTTCTAATGGTGAAAGAATTTTTGAAATCGGTCCAGTAGTTATTGAGTTATTTCAATACAAACAAAAATACAAAGTTTATCTCTTTTTATTAACCGACTTCTAACAGAAGGAGGTTATCAAGTCAATGAGTTTTTTTTTTTTATGTATGTTCGGAACTCTAGCAGCGAGTTCTGAACCGATTTACGTGATTCTTTTTTTGTTCGATGCAAAATAGCTGCCATTTGGTCCCATATTTACGTTTAAAAAAAACTATTTAGTAGTTTTTGAGTTATTTTTAATAAACATGAAAAAAAAATGGGACTTTTTTGCTTTCTCGGCTTACGTAGCCTAAACTATGGGCCCTAGGAAAATTTGGGTATTACCAAATTGTAGCTCTTTAAATGTGCTAATTTAAAGTCCGCGATGGCATATATCTATCTTCTATGGTTTTCTCACAAAAAACATTTTTTCATAAAAAAAATTTACTCGACTTTGGACGCTATTATTAGGATTCTCTATGAATCCTTATCCAAATAAATATGTTCAAAATCAAGAGAATTTAATGCAGATTATAGTTGACCTTTGAAGGTAATCATTTTGACCAATACTTTAGAAGATATGAAGGTTTCAAACCGCGCGGAACGTGAAAAATTACAAAAACGTTCCAAATTGAGCGAGACAAGTGTTTTCTTGCCGTATACAGCCTAAACTATAAGACCTACATAAAAACTATAATGTGCGATCAATACATCATGAAATTGGCTACATAGTTGTCTTTGGTGACATTTATCTATAATCTATGATTGTATCACAATCTTTGTTTTTTTCTCAAAAAAATTTCAACTAAAATGTATTTTGCAAGTTACGACGCTATTATTTCGTATTCGGTATGAATCCTTATCCAAATAAATATGATTTTGCGTTAGAGTATTAAACGTAGATTATAATTGCCCTTCACAGTATAAGATTCTGATCAATCGTTTAGAAGATATTACATAATTAAAACAAACTAAGCGCGTTCGAAAATGCAATAGAAGCGCGCGGGCGCATAGAAATATATGCTCGCGGCGATGTAATATGTTTGTTGTAATAGTATTTACATGACATATCTTTCTTGACTATTGTATATAATTATATTAAGAGATAATAATTGTTGTCTTGTAGGCCAATCAGATAAGGATGGCAGCAATATGGAGTACATATTTTGTTTTAAATAACTGCGCTGACGAAGTCTCCGGCAACAACTAGTACTCGTATTAAATACCTTTAATTTGTTTGTTTCACATTTTATACTTATATGGTGTGGTAGAAAAATTCTACTGCAGTTTACAGACCAGCATATTAAAGACACTAAAATGCTTAAAATAAAAAAAAAAACTGCGTTTAAAAAAACCGCCTTCCAAAACGTAAAAAACACATTTAAATAAAAAGCTTAAAACAAACTAAAAAGTATAAAATAACGTAGTATAGAATAAATTAATAGTATTGTTTATTTAATTATTAGTATACACCTCTTATGCAAACCATTCAGACCTTTAATATTAATAAAATACTATTATTTGTGAGCTATATCTACTTATTGATAGGTTTGAAGGCGGAGCCGAGCCCTAAACAAAATAAAAGGTAATATTATATACAGCTTACTTACTGTAATACAATTTGTATACTACAGATTAACCAACGTAAACAAACCTAACTCACAGCGCATGTAGGTGTTATGTATCGCTATTATATTTTGCTTGGCTCCGACCTCAAACCTATCAATAAATAGATATAGCTCACAAATAATAGTATTTTATTAATATTAAAGGTCTGAATGGTTTGCATAAGAGGTGTATACTAATAATTAAATAAACAATACTATTAATTTATTCTATACTACGTTATTTTATACTTTTTAGTTTGTTTTAAGCTTTTTATTTAAATGTGTTTTTTACGTTTTGGAAGGCGGTTTTTTTATTATTAGTATAGATTACGTAACTTCTAAAGACGGAATATCGAATTTAATAAAACAAAGAATCCTGTTAACAATAACTGTTTATAGTCCCTTCAATGTTGGAGTCGATTTCAATTTCCTGGCTATTTCCGTCCACTTCTTGTCGGAGTCGATGCCTTTGTACTTGGATATTTTGCAATAAAATATTACATTTCATTAAGTTTAACTTTAGAATAAATATTATATTTATTAGTTACCTACCAACTAATTTACTGTATTTCTAAAGCCACTCAAATATTTCAGAGCATCTTACGTGTTATGTCTACGCTTAACAAATTCCACAGCGATCTTGTTTAATACTGACACTACCTAGGTTTTAAGCGACGCTTATCGCTATGTGTGTCACGTGTGAGATGTCGAAAGTCATTGTTAGTTCACATTTTTAATGTTCGTTATCGAATCGCTTTATAGCGCATGTCCATTGGGTAACCTCCCTGGTGTTGTCAAATGATTCTTCTCTTATATTGTAACGCAATTAGTAAGGTTTAACTTAATATGAATTTAGCTACTTTTGTATATTTTTAAATGGTGGTCTTAAAGGTTAAACGATGAGGTGCTGGGCTGCGGAGGCCAAAACATTTATTGCTGATGTGGGGCGTAAGCTCAGAGATAGACAAGGAGACCCCCTTGCCGGCTCGTTCCTGGTGCAAAGGATATCCATTGCCATTCAGCGCGGCAACACCGCGACTGTGATGGGTGCCTTCGCACCGGGAACGATACCGGACGGTAGATGTATTTAACTTTATTTAGTGTTATTTATTGTAATTATTGTATCATAAACATTTTTAAATGTGTCCATCATACAATCAGGTCGATGATACTCGAGTAGAGTAGTGTTTCATTGTTTTATCACGAATCAAAACCGCACGATAACAAAACTGAATACACAAAACTTTCGTTAGTAAAATACGTTGCAAAAACAAAGCGAGAACAAAACGAATTCTCATGCTCCAATTAGTTTCACAAACTGTGTTTAATAAAACCGTATACTATTCGATTTCGTTTCGAAGTTCTCGATATAAATGTAGAGATTTTTATTTTCCGATGCAATGTTTACGTAACAGATGAATTTTTATATTTATAGAAAATGATTTGACAAAGTTATTTGTGACTTCGTCCTCGTTGAATTTATAGGCTATGTTACTCGGGTAGCTGTCGAATGGTAAAGATATGAATTCACTAAGGATATAATTAATGTTGGACATTGAAGGACTAATTTCTTGACTAAGAAAAAACGGTCACGGTCAAGGAAATAAAGTCAAATAGATGTCCTCGAATACACTATTTTTATATTCTTTTTTTTATATTACAAAGTGGCAAACGAGCAAATAGCCACCTGGATTCGCTAAAATAGCGAAGCGACCGCTGCCCATAGAGATCTGCAATGCAGATTTGTTGCCTACCTTTAGTCTTATTCAAATGCAATAAAAGTAAAATATTTCTTTGAATAACTAGTCGATCAATTTAATATATCTACGCTAGTATAAGAAAGGTATTCCTTTCTTTTACTCAGTCGTCCGTACGCTTGGGTTTATTAAAGCGTACAATTTAAAGTGGCAATTTACCAGAGCTGAGGAAAATAAAGTAAATGTAATAGAAGAGAATCTTGGAATCGTTAAATAGACTATTTTTGGACAATATCACTTCACATAAACATGGTGCATTGTATTGTTTTGGGGTGTAAAAGTGGCAGTGAAATATACATGTCCTACATGTTTTGTCCCTTTCGGTGACACGCTAGACCACGGTGTTGAACGTGTTAAGACAGTGGTCATCGATCTTTACTCCCTTTCTCCGTATGCGATTTTGTTTGTTTGGGTCCAGAAATAAGACCCAAGCAAATGTCATATCATATATTATTGTGGCGCTCCAAGCGTATTTTCGGTGAACTAATTTTTCATACGTCCCAGGCAAAGGCTTGAGACATGATGTTATTGGTTAATCGTAAAGTGATGCACACACAACATCCAATGACGTAGCCTATGAATTTTTGTCCCTTACCCGTATACGATATAGCCTATTATATATCTTTCTCTTTCTACGATGTAGATACATAGTGCGGAAAGTCTAATCTATGTAGATACACGGTACGGAATTCAACCGCGAAATTTCGAATTGTGTGAAGTCTAGACGATTGCAACGAGGAACCTTACAATGTGTAGTCCTATGTTCAATCGTTATTTCTATTGAAACGTCGGAATTTTGACGAAGGTTAAAACGTTCGTTGAGGGATAGATGGATGAATAGCAAGGATTGCATGTGATTGAAAACGTACTGCTTGGATTCCCACGTATGAATAATCTATGAAACAAAAGAAAAACGGTATTTTGATGTTCGTAAACTTTAGTCTTATTGCGAAAAGTTATTTTTCTTTGATGGAATTATACCTTTTGATATATTATAAAGTGGCAAACGAGCAAGCAAGGCAACTGGACTCGCTGAAATATCGAAGCGACCGCTGCCCATAGACATCTGCAATTGCGAATGCGTTGCCTACCTTTAATTTTCGGAGGAGAAGACTCACAGCAAGAGGATAATTCCTCTCCTTATGCGTCCTCTCCCCCAAAATATCCCCATCATTTTCTTATAGGAAAAGGATAGGAAGGGAAAGTGGATTAAAATTAGGCCTCCGGCACCACATTCATCGAACAAAGCACGGAATTGCTTTCATTTGCCGCCTGTCTTCTGTGTGGTCGTGGTATTTCACCGCGCGAGCCGGACAATACATGCGAAGATGTTGAAGCGGGCTTTACCATTATCAAAACCTATGTTACTCGAGGATAATGTAGCTTTCTAATAATGATTTTTGTTAATCGGCCCAGCATTAAATTGTATAGATATTTATTCCAGTCGGAAAAATTAAAATATTTCTGACTATTTGTATGCCTCCGTTCTATATCCATGTTTATATATCCTCGTTAAAACGTACTTTAAACTGGCTATCGAGTTCGAAGCTGTGGTATACAAGTCGTAAATGCTGCGGAAGGGAAACATTCAAAGAGATGTTAGACGTTTATTTTATTGTCTGCAGAACATTTGCCGAGTTGTACTTCCTAAGAAAACCTCAGTTTGGCACAAACAATATAGTTAATATTGATTTTAAGTATTTCGTTTATTGGGTACTAGCGACCCGTCCCGGCTTCGCACGGGTGCAAATCGGTATAATGCTGATACTAAATAGAAATGTGCAAAAATAATTTCTCTTTCGAGTTTAAATGCCTGCAACTCATTAAAATTGGTAAGTCTGGCAAAAACAAAATAAACTTCGAGTATTGTTGAGTGTCCTTGCGGTTCTTCCGAGTGGTGCGCTGGCCAAAAAATTTCTTTACCGCATTTTTATTTTATAACATTGTATTATTGGCGAATATATGCATTCAAAATATACACTAGTAAGTGTTACTCGAGACTTCGTACGCGTGGAATTAGAAAATATAGCCTATGTTACTCAGAGATAATACATTATACAAAGCTACAGCTTTCTAATGGTGAAAGAATTTTTGAAATCGGCCCGTTAGTTCCTGAGTTATTTCAATACATACAAAATACTAAGTTTTCCTCTTTATTATATTAGTATAGATGAATGATTTTAGCTATTGCAATATTATAAAAAATATTTCAGCTACGCAAAGATTGAAATTTCAAAGAATTTCCACTTCTAAAATAATAGTACTTACAGTCAAAAAATAGTCATACGTCCAGATGTTTATCTTTACTTTTTAATCGACTTCCAAAAGGAAGGAAGTTCTCAAATCGTCTGTATGTTTTTTTTGTTATAGATAATAAATACTGACTACGTTAACTAAGTTAACATGAAATCTATATCTATACTATGTATTTTTGTATTTTTGTATGTATTGAAATAACTCAAGAACTACTGGGCAGGTTTCACAAGTTCTTACAACGTTAAAAAGCTACATTATCCCCGAGTAACATAAACTATATTATTTAATTCCACGCGGACGATGTCGCTAACAACAGCTAGTAAACAAATAATTACATACAATAATGTATTTTTTAATCTGTAGTAGCAATGTTATTTTTATTCTGTAGTTAACTACGTCACAAGAGGTCGCTGGTGGCAGCGTTAAGAGTGCTTTCATTATTTTCCACGACGCTCTTCTGTTTCTAGATTAAAATTTGTATCTTCTCGGTGGCCGTGTTTCGTATGCAATTGGATTAGTTAGTGTTTTATGAATTTAAAATTAATTTATGACGTGTTTTTCTATTTTATGCTGTCGGAAAACTGTCGGGATTCCTGTGAAAATAATTATTATTGTTGTCCCTGTTTAATTGAAATAAAAAGGGGGATAATGTTTTTTACAGTTGTCTAGGAAAGGTGTAGGAAGAAGAAAACGTTTGAATTTTTCTGTGTAAAAAACATTAAACTTATAATAAATAATTCGTCTGTTAAAGTAAAAAACAAAAAACAAATTTTGAAATAACCTCTATTTTATCAACGCTCCCTTTAGGTAGATATTTTGTTAAATTAATTTGGTAATTTTTGGTAAATTTCGGTTGAAAAACAAGTCTCATTAATTGCATCCTTTTCGATTGCAAATTGAAACTGTAGGAGTTTTGAGAGCCTCTTGGTTATCCGCAGACCTGATAGTTGCCAAGAGAGGTCTTTTTCTTAAAAAGAAAACAACATATTGAACCTTTTTTGGGTTTTAATACCGACAAGGATTGTTTAACACAGGTATTCACAGATCTAAGGCGATTAGCTGATTTTATTGCCTTTTTAGTGTTTATTTGATTTTGGTTTATTAAACTCGTACGTCTAAATATTCAAAAGGACTAATCACTACATAGTATAAAACAAAGTCGTTTTCTCTGTCCCTATATCTATGTATGCTTAAATCTTTAAAACTACACAACCGATTTTGATGCGGTTTTTTTATATACATATAAACACAAAATAACACATATACATAAAATCCATTAAATACTGGAGAAATATGGTTATTTTTTAGGTTTATAATGCGATGTCTTAAATAATTACATTATTTCCGCATTTTTGTTTAGAATATAGTATTGCGCCCGTGCAAAGTCAGGGCGGGTCGCTAGTATTATTCTATAGGTATAATACAAGTTTATTCATAGTTTAAAATATCATTATTCTCAGTTTAAGTTAAAAGAGAATATTGCGGCAAGTGTAAGTGGTTAAAGTATACTTGAATTTTCTATTCAAGATTTAATATTGTTTCATTCATAAATTAGCATGAATAAAACTAGTTTCTTTACAAAATAAATGAATGAAAATATTCACTGGATTGTATTTATTTATTATTAATAATTATAAAGCGAAAAACTTTGTATTTTATTATTTTTGTAAGTATTGAAATAAATCAAGAACTACAGGGCCGATTTCAAAAATACTTTCATAATTGGAAAGCTACATTATCCACGAGTAACATAGGCTATGTTATTTAATTCCACGTTGACGAAGTCGGGCACAATAGCTAGTTTATTTTTAAAGGGGGAAATATTTTTAGTTAATTGCTTAACAAGATGTTTTTATTATACACTAGCTGCTGTCTGCGACTCTAAAGAAAGAAAGGGAGACTCCTAGACCATGTGCTACATGCTGATTAAGATCAATTCAGCCGTTCTGAGACCTTAGTCCGCGTTGAATTACTCGCCTATGTTACTCGGGGATAATGTAGCTTTCTAATGGTGAAAGAATTTTTGAAATCGGCCCAATTCTTGAGTTATTTTATTACATACAAAAATACAAAGATTTCCTCTTGATAATATTAACTAGAGATTATAAACATTTCTATAGATAGAATATATTAAGATTTAAGTTTTTTTTATATATAAGAAAAGGGGGCAAACGAGCAGCGGGAACACCGAGGTGATCAACGACGCCTTACATCTGCAATACCAAAGGAACCACAGATGCGTTGCCAGCCTTAAGTTACGTAATTACTGACATAAGCAAACCTTCGTTAAGATTATTTTTAAAAGCTTTGTTCCGACAATTTTCCTTGATGGTCGTTAACAATGATAATTATGTTATCACAGATTAAGGATAATTTTTAATGGATTTAGGAAAACCAACGCTTGCTCAATTAACGATAATTGTGTTGGAAAAGACGAAAATAAGTACTTTATTTTATTACTTTACATTCTAATAAATCTATATTAATATTATTAAAAAGAAAGAAAAAAAAGAAAAAAATGTATTTTTGTATGTATTGGTATAACTCAAGAACTACTGGGCCGATTTCAAAAATTCTTTCACCGTTAGAAAGCTACATTATCCCCGAGTAACATAGACTATAATTTTTAATTCCACGCGCACAAATTCAGCAGCAAGAAGCTTGTTAATAATAATTTTGTTATGACTTAAAGACAAAAGATACTCGTAACAATTAGGAATTTTTAAGTTCACAATTTCTCTAGCTATATTATAAACTGGAGATGTTACAATGCCTTAGGAAACTTTATAAATAGTTAAAATAATTCTGATTATAAGTAGTTTGTTTTTAAATTATAAAAGAAATAGGCTTATTATAAAATTAATTTTCAGTGTTATGACAAAAGTTTTTAAATTATGTCTCTAACATTCTAAAATCTTATAACTTTATTCACAAGTAAACAGGAACAAGAAAACCGCTTTTTATTGTAACTATGTACTTAAACTATCAAATAAGATTTAATACTACCCTCAAAGAGTCGGGATATGGGATAAACTAACGGAAATCACAATTTTATGTATATATCTTTCTGACTTGAATGTGGAAACGAAGTCGTAGAAATTCATAGCATCGTTTTCAAAGTTTTATTGCGATTTACAAAGAGATCTATATTTTATTTGGTGTCTTGAGAAATATAACTCACGCTTGCAACACAGAGGGGTAGGCAAAGATTGAAATTCACTCACCATTGAGTTACATAGGTTTTTTTTTTAAATATATTTTTTAATTCGGAAAAGCTCGGGTGCGACAGTTACTATAATAAAATTATAATTCAAAATTATTAAGTAAATAGTAGTAGCTTCGGTGGCTCAGGAGTATAGCTCTTGACTTGTAATCTGCAGGTCCCGAGTTCGAATCCCGCCATGTACCAATGTGTTTTCGATTTTCGAATTTCATATGTACCCGACGCTCTTACGGTGAAGGAAAATATCAATTCAAAGATATGTGCGAAGTCGACCAGCATTGGGCCTGCGTGGTTGACTATGGCCTAGTCACTTAAGCCTTGTACACACTAGGATAGTATTTTAGTCCAGTAGCAAGTATCAAGTATCCGAACAAAGGATTTACTAATCTATTCTACTAAAATGTTGCTGTTCGGACACGTTTAGTTACTAAATTACTACCCTAGTGCGTAGGTTTAGGCTTAAACGAGTCCGAACAGTAGTAGATCCTTTGTTCGGATAAATGCTACTTGCTACTCGACTAAAATACTATCCTGGTGCGAACAAGGCTTTAGGGTAGGCTTCGAGCCCCTCGGTGGGGATAAATAGTGAGCTAGCTGGTAATAAGGTAAATATTAATCCATAAATAAATATAACACGGTACAAATTACGCGTACTAAAATAATAACGATTCGTCCGCAACTCAGAACGAGCTTATCAAACTTCCCAGTTTGGCGACTTATTAATTGCTAAAGTTTAATGCGAAATTATTCCTATCCACTTAATCCTAGCCGAGCTGTAACTTGTTAATTTACGGTCGCGATAGTTTTCCTATTTAGCCGCCAGATGGCGTTGATACACTAAACTATATCTCGTTTATCATAGCTATAATTTAATATATCTATACTAGCTGTTGCTCGCGACGTCGTCCGCGCGGAATTAAAAAATATATAATCTATGTTTCTCGTTGATCATGTAGCTTTCTAACGTTGAACGAATTTTTGAAATAAGCCCAGTATTTTTTTACTTTACGCACAGATAATATAATATATACAGATACCCCATCCCATACAAAGAAAATAAGCGTCCAAATTTAAATAAGCAGTACTGCTTATTTTAGTGTCAAAATATCGTGAGGAGAAAACGCCACCCAATATGCAAGATGGCGCTATTCTCAATAAACGAAATAAAAATAATTAAAATAAACGTCACGCGCCAATGTTCGGTACGGTTGACAAAAGCGGTTACATAATTAGTTTTAAAAATAATTTATTATACGATGGGCAAGGAGTTAAGGACCTTGGTTTACTTCTCAACAGCAACAAGCCATATGTCGTTGGAAAGGTCTTTGCTTATACATTATTTTTTGTATAAATGTAAATTGTAGCTTATGGGGTTCTCGAGTTATTGTTAAAAATAATAGCAAAATGTACAATTTAAACTTGCTTCTACTTAGAGCAGACTTACATTTATTGTATTGAAGTTTGTCAGTATTTACAGGTAATAGATAATTTTATGATACAAAAATTATTAATTGTAAAATTATAAATGGGTAGTGTTAGCTGACGGTACTTACTACGGTCACGAGTACGCGAGTCCCGATGAGGACCGACACGGTCCGAGGTGAGAGAGAGGGATGCTCCACGGAAATAATTTTGCGATCGAGTTATAATATTATATTTAGAATGCAAAGACATTAAAATATTGAGACCGGACACCGCAATAAAAATTTTTGCTTGAATATTTTTTTCAAGATGATTACTAATAGTAAGGTCGAAGAAAAAGTAAACTGAACGTGCTATGTAACAACAAAATTGTTGTATTTATTTCACTACAGTTAATTTAGCCTCAATTGTAACTAAAATCTGCCAACCGGGGACTGGAAAAGACCTCACCCATCACGTGTTTCCGTTTGATACTAGACTTTCTGACCACCGTATAATTATAATATTTTAATTTATTTTGCTTATACATGTACATATTAATCAAATATGTCAAATATCGTCCGGTCTATTATTATAGTAGTTCTTTGTTTCTCTCAGCATATGAGTAAACTGTAAAGAAGACAAAACTTCTATGGAATTTCAAATTGGAATTTCATTTTATTAGGGTTGTCACAATAGGTTGATACAAATGAAACAATGTATGTGTTAATTTCTTTCAACTCATTTCAAGTTTAAGCGTCATGTTAACCCTGGATACTACCGGTGTCGCACACACACGTACCACATACATGTACCACATACACACATTTGACAGAAGAGTAGTTCAGATAAACACCATTAGAGAGCGCAATAATTAAATTAGTACATAATTAAGAATTAATAAAATTTTACAAAGGCTTAGTGTTACGTGTTATTTGATGTTTAAAGTAATACTAAATAAAGTAAATTTTAGTTTATTTTGGTTTTCAAGTTGATAAATTGCCGCGTTCGTTTCCTAATTTCAATACTCTGCTCGTAACCCCATCTAGTGAAAAAAAAATAAACTAAAAAACTTTTGTATGGAATGGAACCCCGTGCTTTACGTCACAAAGACAGTGACATAGATCTTTAGTCTCTTTCTCCGTATGCGATTTTGTTTTTTTGGGTCCAGAAACATGACCCAAACAAATGTGACGTGTCATATAGTATTGTGGTGCTCCAAGCGTATTTTCGGTGAATTAATTTTTCATACTTCCCAGACAAAGGCTTGAGACGTGATATTATTGGTTTAAAACCGTAAAGTGATGCACGCACAACATACCTATGACGTAGTCTAAGGCATTTTTGTCCTTCAACCGTATACGCTATAGCCAGTTCTATACCTTTCTCTTTCTACGGCTAAAGGTAAATAATTGAAGTGACAGCTGATATCTTCGTAAAATCATTTATAACGTGACTAAATTGTAATGAAGGTAATTATTTATACGACCATCAACTTTATCGGACTTTTATAATAAGTTTTCTAAGAAAAAAACAGCCTTTCTTTATCTATACTAATATTACTAGCGACCCGCCCCGGCTTCGCACGGGTTCAATTATTGTTAGTATGGCTGTTATATACAATGTTCACAGTTTTTCTGTAGTGTATTTAGTATCAGTTTTGCACCCGTGCGAAGCCGGGGCGGGTCGCTAGTTGCGACTATAATTTGAGATTTAAACTATTCTATCTCTCAAGTTGGATCGAACTGCACATGGTGTGCGAATTTTATTGTAATCGGTTAAGTGGTTTAGGAGTCCATTGAGGACAAACATTGTGACACGTGATTAAAGAGAGAAACATTGTATTTTTGTATGTATTGAAATAACTCAAGAAGTAATGGCCCGATTTTGAAAATTCTTTCACTATTAGACAGCTACACTACAGTAGCCATATCTGTCCACCTATTTTCGGACACGACAAGAATCCCTTTTCTTACGAACAATATGTTAGTAAATCAGGAAAGTTTAAAGTTATTATTCTTTATTAGCAAAACGACCTAAAATATTAGCATTTAAAAAATAATATTTTTAAGGTTAGTCTGCAAAATATTTGTCGCTAATTTTTATCGTTGAACAGACATTATTACGATCATAATTCATATCTATTAATTTTGCCTCTTTTGGTCGAAAAACAACTCTTACTTATAAAAAACATACAGACTATTTGATAACCACCTGCTTTTCGTAGTCGGTTAATAACAAATTCGAGATATTTTCAAATTTTCTTATATATTTTATATCAATGCGTGATATTTTTAGAACAATGTTTAAACCCAACCACAGACGCTCAGCTTTAACTGTACAATTCCAATGAGCAATTAAAAGAGACATGTGTAGGCAAAACTGAGAACAGTGTGCAGTTCAAATTGACGTGCTTAAACAACTGAAGGTCTGTAGCCGATTTAAATATAAATCATGCGTGACCAAGATACTCAGGAAAATTCATTTTAAAATTCCTTCATATATAATAATTAAGAAGTACATATCCAGACATAATCCTGAAATAAATTTCGCTCAGAGCCGGCTTATCAAAGTTTACCAGCGTCTGGCGTCTTATTAATAGCCCAAAGTTAAATTCGCTTCGTTATTCCCGCACTTAATCCGACCCTGAGCGGTCACGTTGACAACTATGAATTAAGGTTACCATGGCAACGAAGCTGAACACGGGTAGCAAGAACGCTTATTATTCCATACTAATAATATAAAGAGAGAAACTTTGTATTTTTAATTTCATGCGGACGAAGTCAAACAACAGCTAGTTTTGTTAGAAGCCGGATAATAAGTGATAATGTTCCCCTTTTCACCCATTTCTGGTGAAGAATGGCATATGGATATGGCAATGTGAGAAGGGAGAAAAGTGTCTATTATGTCTTCTTTGTCTAGACAAAATTAGACAAGGCTTCGGTAATCTGTCAAATTGTTTCATGTCTATGCATAGTGGACACTGCTTCAACGAAATTAAGTGGAAAACTCTTTTAAAAAACTTTATTATATATTTTTTGGAAGTAAATAATATTATCACTAAGGACATAGTATAAAACAAAGTCGCTTTCTCTGTCCCTATATCCCTATGTATGCTTAAATCTTTAAAACTACGCAACGGATTTTGATAAGTTTTTTTAATACAGTGATCGAAGATAAAGGTTGATATGTATAACATCCATTGTATAGTCGAAAAATGTAATGTAAATAATTACTTTTTTCCGCATTTTTGTAGTGTATGTAGCATTGCATCCGAGCGCACCAGGGCGGGTCGCTAGTTTCATAATAAAATAACATACAAACAAATAATTGATTGCAAAAAATGTCGATTCATTAATACGTCCAGTAGCTGAAAGCTTTGAATCAACAAATAAAACTTCAATGGACACAAATTGACATTATTTAATAAATACGCGCGAATTGAAACAGTTAATTTATATGTTTAATTTACTAACGTTTGCTCGCGATTTCGTCTGCGTGGAATTAAATAATAGCCTATGTTACTCGGGGATAATGTAGCTTTCTAACGATGAAAGAATTTTTGAAATCGGCCCAGTAGTTCTTGAGTTATTTCAATACATACAAAAATACAAAGTTTCCCGCTTTATAATATTAGTATAGATATAGATTTCTCAGTACCTCGATGATGCTATATAATGTTAATATTCAACATTCAATTAAGAATTAAAAATGGAGTCATTGTATACAGAAGTAGAGAAAGCAATAACTTCTCTTCGCAAACATCCTGGCACATAACATTTAACATCGCTCCGGTTTGCAATTAAAACTGTTTTCGGTTGCAATTCTGCCCGCCGCTGACGTCAGCTGACAGTTGCGTTTATTAAAGTGCAGCTGCTTCCGAAACAAGGATTATAATCAATAGATCGGGATCCTGGAAGCGGCAGACCTCAGTTAAATTCAAATGATTTATTAATATACGATTAGATAGGACTCGTATGTACTATAAGAGAACGGGCAGTAGTTATACTGTCCAGTTGGGCAGTTTCGCGCAATCACGCGCTAAAGTTGCATTAAATATTACTGAAGTTAGCTTACATTCACAAAGCTGATTTTCACATATGACGCTCATGGGACTATGACAATACTCCCTGCAAGCAGTCGCACACTTTGGATGGGGCAAACGGCCTACCAGAGAGGCTATGTGAAAATCAGCTTTGTGAATGTAAGTTAACTTCAGTAATATTTACTGCAACTTTAGCGCGTGATTGCGCGAAACTGCCCAACTGGACAGTATAACTAATGCCCATTCGCTTATAGTACATACGAGTCCTATCTAACCGTATATCAATAAATCATTTGAATTTAACTGAGGTCTGCCGCTTCCAGGATCCCCCTCTACAAGAGAAATGAATACTAATTTTGCAAAGTGGGTTACGTAGACAGAGAGTACGTATTAATAGTCTAAGCTTGAGTATGTCACTGGCAGTATGTAATAAAAAAATAAAAAAATAGAACTTAATTTGCTTCTATCACTATATGGTAAGGGGGCAATTCAAAATCAGCGCTGGGACGGCTTAGTCCGTTCCTGCTTTTGCTGAGCTGCCCCAATTGCCACTTTAATAAATGTATTCCACGTAAATTAGCGTTTTAAGGCAATAAATATTTATCATTTCAAGTGATTAATTAAAAAAATAATTTAATGCTTTCAATAGTATAACATTAATGAAGAATTTCTTGTTTATTTTCAGGTACGGTCAGACAAAATACATCTGCAACGTAAGTACAATACATAATTTAATTTTAATTAATTCAAAATCAAATCAAAAATCGTTGTTTTAGACACAGAAAATATAAACATTACAAAAAAGAAGGGTTCGCCTGGCTCATATACTAGGTTCAGGACCCGTCTTATAGGAACCAGGACTCGTTTGTCTTAGTGACTTTTTAAACAATATAAACGAACTAACTGCTGTGCGCGACTTCGTCCGCGTTAAATAATATAGCCTATGTTACTCAAGGATAATGTAGCTTTCTAATACCAAAAGATTTTTTTAAATCGGCCCTGTAGTTCCTGAGTTATTTCAATACATACAAAAATACAAAGTTTCTCTCTTTATAATATTAGTGTAGATATAGATAAATAGCTGATTTTAATATAAACAGATTACATTACTTCAATATATTTTTTTAATTCACAATTATTATATAAAAGTAGATTTCAATTTAAATTTATGAAGAAAACATTGAATAAACTTTCGATGTGAAACGATTTCCGAAGATTTTCAATTTAAAATAAATGACGATCGACTTGCAAGTTATGCATTTGACGCGCATTCGTTTAAAATGTAAAGTTAGTACTTAGGTTGGCTCAAACGTTCAGTTTTATAAATGTTCAGTTAAAACTGTGCAGTTAAAACTGAGCGTCTGTAGCCGCCTTTAGTTAATACCTTAGTTCATTTTAAGCAAGTTTAGTGGTTTTATTAATTACTGGCATTGTTAGAATTTTATAAGAGACTAGCTGTAGTACGCGACTTCGTCCGCGTGGAATTAAATAATATAGCCTATGTTACTCGGGGATAATATAGCTTTCGAATGGTGAAAGACTTTTGGAAATCGGCCCAATAGTTCTTGAGTTATTTCAATTTATACAAAAAAACAATGTTTTCCTCTTTATATTAGTATAGATAAACTTATTTTTCATTTTATTTTACATAATTTAGCTAGTAATAAATCACTTAAAAAAAACTTCAATTGTTTAACTATCTGAATAAAAAACTACAAATACAATTTTTACTGTCCCTAGATTCGATTTCCTTATATTTTCCAATTCAATGAATATAACAAAAGTATCCAGTCCGTAATCAAATCATTCAAACATCCAAGAATTTGTATCGTAAAATACTTTAGTAAAAAGCTATTTCGATTTTCGTATCCAAGAAAAGTAAATCCGAAATAAAATCTTTGTCGAATCGCTTACATTTTCTAGCGAAGTCATTGAAGAAGTTTGAATCTAAATTTTATTACTCGCCCGCGTTTGATTCTGTTCAAAAATAAAATCAATCTGCAAGAGAAAAGAACAAATTGTGAATAATATTTTTTGATTAAATCTACATTAATTACTTGACAACCATCAAATAGCGTTGTTGGCTCAGGGGTTTAGCTCTTGACTTGTAAACTGCAGGTCCCGAGATCGAATCCCACCATGTACCAATGTGTTTTTCGATTTTCATATGTACATATTTACCCAACGCTCTTACGGTGAAGGATAACATCGTGATGTCATACCGGCGAAGAAATTCAAAGATATGTGTATTCACGCAAAACACGCGCTAGTCGTTGAGTTGCGGAAAACGGAGCCCATTCGAACTACGAGTACTACTACCATCAACAAGGAGTCTACCCTAAGTTAGAGACTAGAACAACTAGGAGTAGGAGACTAGGTCAACCTTGAAAGCCCAGTACGGGTTAGCCTCACACACATCTTTTAAATTCTACTCAGATAATGTGAAGTAATCACTATGTTTTCCTTCACCATAAGAACGTCAGGCTTAAAAATACATAGGTACAATAGGTTACCGAATAGCTGTAGGTTATAAGACACTATTTCTATCTACAGATACCTTTTTTTACCGTCAGAAAATGCGTTTATGCAGCCCTACACCGGACAGTTCAATGGCGTAGGGAGTGTGGGACTCGGTGACCACAGAAGGTGACCAGAATACCCACTAAAACCTGACCGCCCTCAAACGCATTACGGCGAGACCGTGGGCACCTGTCGGTTTCGTCCGCGGCCCAGCCTGCGTCAGCTGCCGAGCAGCTCCCTCGTTAAGATCTACAGAGACCTAGCACTAAGCCTTCCATCTTTCTGCACGCACCATCATCATGTCCTTGTTCCTATGGATGGTCAGCACAGTATGTACTACTCCTCTATATTTCCCTATCAGCCGTCATTTCTGAACTGATCCCTTGTTTCAGCATAGCTTCTTTCACACATTCCGTCTATACTTTCTTTGGCATTCCTCTACCTTTGTATTCGTCCACATTCAATTTCATTACTAAAACAAAAGGTCGTTGATTTTACAATAACTTTAGGACTTCGCAAATCCTATTAAGCCATTTGTTATTATTTGCTATCCTATTTACAAACTCTTCTATACTTCAAATAAATTAAAAGTCGCGACGATTTCTTATATCAATTCTTCTTTTAATAAAACTCGACGAAAAACAAAGTAGAATTTGATGAAATTCGTTTGGCACAAGATTCACAAATAAGTTTCCGTTTCACAGACAATATTACTTTTCGCATACCTACAGACATTTGAAGCGTATCTTTATATCTATTTACTGTTTTTTTTTATAAGAGAAGGGGCAAACGGGCTGGATCACCGAGGTGATTTTCGACGCCCATGGACATTTGCAACACTGGAGGAACTACAAATACATTGCCGGACTTTAAGGAATAGATAGGCTCGCTTCTTAAAGGACCCTAAAGCCTTGTACACAATAGGATAGTATTTTAGTCGAGTAACAAGCAGC
Source organism: Papilio dardanus tibullus (assembly GCA_013186455.1). NCBI lineage: Eukaryota > Metazoa > Arthropoda > Insecta > Lepidoptera > Papilionidae > Papilio > Papilio dardanus. The sequence continues at coordinate 341,119 of QDHC01004736.1, read as the reverse complement.
AAGTATCCGAACAAAGGATTTACTAATGTATTCTACTATAATGTTGCTGGTCGGACACGTTTAGTTACTAAATTACCGTCCTAGTGCGTAGGTTTAGGCTTAAACGAGTCCGAACAGTAGTAAATCCTTTGTTCGGATAAATAGTACTTACTACTAGACTAAATACTATCCTGGTGCGAACAAGGCTTAAGTCATAGCGGTTTGGAAATACTGTATGTACAATACTTTTCTATTGCGTAAAAGATATTTGATAGCTGAAATATTTGTAATTTTATTATTTAAATATACGAAAGATATTTAAAGCGTCTGTAAAAGTATCACGTACCGAGATTTTATTCAGCAAATAGTTGACTCGATAGAAAATAAATTGATATTCTATTTTGTTATCCGATTCCAATTGGAAAGTGAATCTGTTTGTTCAATAATCATGTAAATATCAATTCCATGTAACATTTGTTTCTTGCTATCTTTTTATTTACTACTAGCTGTTGCTCGCGACTTCGTTTGCGTGTTATATATAGCCTATGTTACTCGGGGATAATGTAGCTTTCTAATGGTGAAAGAATTTTTGAAATCGGCCCAGTAGTTCTTGAGTTATTTCAATATATACAAAAATACAAAGTTTCTCTCTTTATAATATTAGCATAGGTAATCATGTAAATATAAATTCCATGTAACATCTCTTTCTTGCTAACGAATAGTAAAAAAGCATTACTTCTAAAAACAAATTCGAAACATATACGGATTTCAAACGTCTTTCTAGTCGGGATGAAATTGCTGATTATCTAAGGGGCTACCCAACGCACTTTTCGATCATAAAACTTTTTTTTTTTTTTTTATAGGAGAAGGGGCAAACGAGCAGTGAATCAACTAAATTAATTGGTCCGACGCCCACGGACATCTGCAATGCCAGAGGAACAACAAATGTGTTGCCGGCCTTTGAGGGAGG
>QDHC01004736.1:283288-339582 GCA_013186455.1 Papilio dardanus tibullus | reverse complement strand
TGGTCGTGGTATTACACCGGGCGAGCCGGCCAATTCGTGCGAAGATGTTAAAGCGGGCTCTACCACTGTAAGATTTTATTGATTATCAAACTGACATTGATAATCAATAAAATCATGTGATTGTCATGTGTCGAACGTCAATGTCAGTTTCATACATACATATTTACGGCCGGTTTCAATACGCAAACATAATCCGATTTTTATTAACCAGCAGTTGATTTATGAGTAAGACCTCTTTGCTTGAAGTATATAAAAGAAAAGGAAAATGATATGACTGTTGTCAACAGAAATTGATGTTTTTCTAACCCTGTGGCTTCATTAGATCGAGTTCGCGGAAAAAACGGAAAGTTTGCTTCAACGTATGCCCGTTCTCTGCGCGAGATCGGTCTAATGAAGCCGTGGGGTAATGATTTTAAATCAAACGTCAATCTTATTTTGAAATGATCTGTCGTTTTGCGATTGTTGTTATTGGAACACCAATTGTCTCTACTCTGGAGATCGAATTAAATCTTGGATTGCCACAATGTCAAATCGATCGTTCGATATTGAAACCGGCCGTTAGACGCTATAGATTCGCTTCGTAGCGAATGTACTTCGGGTAATCCCATGTACACTTGTACTGTGCAGTTAAAACGGAATATTTGCAGCCGTCTTTAATTAAATCTTATGAATTTCGATCTATACTCTATATCTTATCAAAATTGGATACCTTTGTAGTCTTACATCGAAAGTAATTTTGTAGCACGTTTAATTTAATAATGTAAAGTGAAAATTTTAATTAAAATGCCAATCAACGTGGCAACGTGACTACACGGGCCGTATTATTCGATGTTTTACACTCTCAAATACAATTATAAAAGCTACACATGTATAAAACTTAATTATTTTAGTATACAAAAATAGATTAGATTTAACAATTTAATAAACTAGCTGTTGTGCGCGAATTCGTTCGCTTGGAATTAAATAATATAGCCTATGTTACTCGGGGATAATGTAGCTTTCTAATGGGGAAAGAATTTTTGAAATCGGCCCAGTAGTTCTTGAGTTATTTCAATATGCACAAAAATACAAAGTTTCTCTCTTTATAATATTAGCCTAGATTCATAGTTTACTACAGTCTTGTAGTTTAAACGGAACTCTTTGTCTCGGACCACGGTATTTGTCCCTAGCGGTTTCAAAACAATAATAGTTAAACCCAATTTCCACTAATTTGTTAACCGCTATTTGTAAGGAAATTATGTCGCATTTCCACTGGTGGGATCACTTAATCATGGTTATATTTTGGATCCTCCAAAAATACAATACCAATATGACTTAGGGTCCATCAAGAAGCGAGCGTTCCTCTTTTTAAAAGGCCGGCAACGCATTTGCAGTTCCACACAGAAGACAGGCGTCAAATAGAAGCTAATCTGTGTTTCGTTCGGTGAGTGGGGTTCCAAAAGCCTAATTTTAGTCCTGTCTCTTCTTCTTACAAGGGGAAGTGGATTGGTGGGGAGGGGACGTATAGGAGGTATTATCCTCTTGCTGTGCGTCTCCTCCGTAGATTACGAGTAGACAACGCATCTGCGATTGCAGATGTCTATAGGCAGGGGTCGTTTTAGATTTTTCAGTGAATACTGGTGTATATATTTATGCTTGTTTTATTCTGATTTAAATAATAATAAAGACTTAACTCTTTAATATATTACTCTTAACGTCCTCTAGATTAAATTTTTGTCAATTATTTTCCAATACGCGACTTGTTTCATGTTCGCACGGATTATTACACGCTCCAGCGAGCCCGAAAATTACTGGCAGCTTCTCGGAATGGATTCTGAAATCAGTTGCCATATTGTTTCACAAACTCATCAATATATTAAAATTAAGGAAAATATAGGATGAAAAAGTAGAATATGTTTATTTATTTAATACGAGTATTTACAACACAAGAGTGCGCCATCCTCGCCTATCCAGAGCTGTCTTCTGCCAGTCGTTCGCTTGTAGCTCAAGGTCCAGCTCCACGGCGTATCCCCAACGATATCTGGGCCAAGACTCATTTTGGGTCATTGCGCCAGCGGAGTAAGTATTTATTTAATATTTAGGATATCCTTCAAGAACCTATTTCGTAAAGGCCAGCAACGCATTAGCGGTTCCTCGAATGTTGCAAATGTCCATGGGCGTTGAAAATCACCTGGGTGATCAAGCTCGTTTGCCCTCTACTCTTATAAAAAAACTTATTAATTTTAAAACGCTTTAAAATGAAATCTCTAGTATAAGTAGTAGATATTTTAAAGTTGATCTTGAAAATATTTTGTCTAATTTTGTTTTAATCCGTCCTTTCGTTTGATTCGATTTTATTTTTAAATTTAAATGTAACTTAAATTTTTTACATAAAATTCGCTGAGGTCAGACATGTCCCGCTGCGTACAATTCGTTGAGGACAGTCGCAATGACAGTACATACTACACGTCCTGCGGTTTGTTTTGTGCAACGAAATACGAATGCAAAAAAAAGCTACCATGTCCTGTTAACGGGAGTTTTCTGACTAAAAGGATCAAGAGTTGTTGAATACATCGTCTACGTAGTCTATGTTACAAATACTCTCGCAGATCTGGCCAGGCCTTAAGTTATCACGTTAAGACATGTTATCTTTATACTAGTTGTCGCCCTCGACTCCTTCTGCGCGGAACTCAAAAACATAGTAATTAGCCTATGTGTTCTTTCCAAACTGTGTTCGACATCTGTGCAAAATTTCATCGATATCTGTTAAGTCGTTTTGGAGATACCTTCAAACATCCATCCATCGTAACTTTCTCATCTTTATCCTTATCCTTACATAGTATAAAACAATAACGCTTTTTTATGTTTGTCCCTATATATGCTTGAATCTTTAAAACTACGCAACGGATTTTGATGCGGTTTTTAATAGATAGAGTGATTCATAAGGAAAGTTTTCACGTATAATGCATTCACAATATAGTAGAGTAACACTGATAATTAAGAGGTTTTAAATATGATGTCGTAAATTAACACATTTTTAGCGGTTATATTGCAAACGCTGCAGTATTTAGTATCAGCATTATACCGATTTGCACCCGTGCGAAGCCGGGCCGGGTCGCTAGTTTATAATATTATAGTAAGATATCATACGAATAAAATATTTTTATTCTTTATTTTGTAGACAGGATTTAAAATATCAAAACGTGAAGAAAAGTAATACTTTAAGATGTATTTTGGATAAGCTTTCCGCTTCTTAGACAGTTTTAAAAGGAGACAAACTTTCCCACTAACCCATAGACCGTTGGGAAGGCACTTTCCTTAATTGCAAACCAAAGTCGGCATCAAAGATAATGATACTATCTAGATGTGGCAAGAAACTTGAAAAATGTTAAAACAACTACGCTCAAGTATGGCATGTAACAAGGAGAACTTTAAAAATAAATATAGAGGTACCCTGTAGAGGTAGGTCTAGAAAGAGATGGATTGCGTGAAAGGTGATATGATAAACAAGGGTGTGAGTGAGATGGCGGAGGATAGATTACCGTGGAGGACAAAAACCCGGTGCGCACTACGGCAGTAGGATGAGGTAGTGGAGATTATGATGATGCTCGAGCTATGGCCAAATTTCACACAATTCAATTTAAAATCATTAATCTATTGTTAACCCTTCTTTGAATTATGTTTTCAATTTTTTTTAATTAATCAGGGTGATGTAAGTAATGCCTACAGTACGAGGGTTTTGAGTACTATTTTTTTTTTACTAAATATTACAATTTTCATCAAAACCCCAATGTTTTTTTCTCATTTTTAGAGACTTTCTTCAATTATAACGAGTATACAAAAGTCCATAAAAAATATAAAATATATTAGTACGCTCAAATATAATGTCGCTTCCAGTAAATCTATATTAAAACTTAGTACAGCGCTCAAATATTTACTGCAGGTGTTCCCTCGACGATTCTTAAACTGGGGAATTCGTAAAAATAAGCCATTCTCGAGAATTCCCAACTAAAAGTACTGGCAATTAGCAGGATTTGAGAAAAAAAATCTGCGTTTAAAGTAAGCAGTTTTATTTCTAGACTTGTTGGAGTCAAGTTTGAAGTATGCTTTTTTGCATTGCACCTTGGTTCGATTTTTCCTGCATTGTTGCATTGGATAACAGTAGAATAATATTTAGGTATAAGTGACCTTAGATTTACGACCGTTTCAGTGCAACGAGGTCTTCGTGCAACTTTTTACTTCGCACGGCCGCGTTGGACCACTATGTTCTCAGTGGTATTTCCGAACGATTACAGCTTAGTGACCTTTAAGAAAACAGCATACTCCTCCTTCAAAGGCCGGTAACACATCTGTGTTCTGTCGTTACAGATGTCCACGGGCATCGGACCAATTAATGTTTAAGAGGGCTAATTTTTAATCCACTTTCCCCTCCTATCCTTTTCCTATAAGGAAATGATGGGAAGAGGAAGTGGATTATTCCGGGGGAGGGGACGCATAGAGGAATTATCTTCTTGCTGTGCGTCTCTGCAGATTAAGGGTAGACTACGCATCTGCAATTGTAGATGTCTATGGGCAGCAGTCGCTTCGCTATTTCAGAGAGTTCAGGTGGCCGCTTGCTCGTTTGCCACTTTATAATATAAAAAAAACAATAGTTGATCGACTGCTCGTTTTCCCCCTTTTATTATAAATCAACTACGTTAAAGTTACTAAATCTTGATTGATTTTGTACCGTTATAGACCGGGAAAGTTATCTGACTATTAGAGTTTTGTCTGACAATTGAACACAACATAGTAAGTGACAATATAATTCAACAAGCAACGGTGTCTTTCAATGAAATTTATTCATTATTGTTGGGACTTGTCATTGGAATACAAAAATAACATTATGCGGGTCACTGGGCCTGAAAATTGCGAGTACTGATTCGTCTTACTAGAATAAAATACTGATTTAACTTTTGAATTATATTTAAAATATAAAATACAAGTCAATTGGAAGATTACTGCAACTTTATTTGAAAATGAAACAGTAATGTAACTACCTGGAAGGTTATCCAAAAAATATGCGCCACAAAGCGATTCGATAGCGAACATCAAAAATGTATGGAACTAGGGCCTATTCAAAGTACTTTTCGATTGGCGATATCGCTGATGGAATCGACAAAAATGTATCAAACTGACATTGACATTCGATATAACCATATGATTGTCTCGTGTGAGATATCGATAACCCTACTCATACAAATAAATCTTATAGAAAATTCTAAAAGATACGTACGTTGTCCGGAAATTGTTCTGGAAATTTCCACGTGCGATGATATCGCAACTATTGCTATGAATTGCTCTCATCAGAATCGATTCAAGCGACATCTGGCGTGCGGAATTGAACGCTCGATCTAAATTGCACGTCGTTCCACCGACCACATGAACACTTGAGTACTATAATTGATTCAAAGTTGTCGCTGTGAGTTTACACTGTTACAACATGTATAGATACACCTTACTTTACTATATAGTATAAAGCCTTGTTCGCACCAGGATAGTATTTTAGTCTGGTATCAAGTAGCATTTATCCGAACAAAGGATTTACTACTGTTCGGACTCGTTTAAGCCTAAACCTATTCACTAGGATAGTAATTTAGTAACTAAACGTGTCCGAACAGCAACATTTTAGTAGAGTAGATTAGTAAATACTATGTTCGGATACGTGCTACTTGCTACTTGACTAAAATACTATCCTGTTGTGTACAAGGCTTAAAACAAAGCCAGTTTCACTGTCCCTAAATCCCTATGTATGCTAAAATCTATAAAACTATGCAACGGATTTTGATGCGGTCTTTTTTAATAGATACAGTGATTGAAGAGGAAGGTTTATATGTATAACATCCATTAAATATTGGAGAAATACTGTTATTTTTAGGTTTCTAAAGTGATGTAAATAATTACATTTTTTCGCATTTTTGTATTGCATTTAGTATCAGTATTGCACAGGTGCGAAGCTGAGGCAGCTAGCAATATTACAAATACGATTTAAGGATGGATGGCTGGTTTGAAGGCAGAAATATTAGATATCATACTATAAAGCCGGTTACACACTTTCAGTTTTAACTGAACAATCAATTTCACTATAAACCGAAGGTTTCTGACCGGCTTTAATTTCTTCGTAATATTTTCCGAGATATTTTTAAAGTGGTACTTGAATACAATAAAAGGAAGTATTTATGAATAATAATTCTATATTTTCTCCGCGAAATTATCACTTGAAAACTGCATAAGAGTATTAAGTAGAATTATGAATATTGAATAATAATGATAAGGTTTTTTTCATAGCTTTGTGAGCATTTATTTCCTTATCAAAAAGTCTTTTTTATCTCTATGTCACAGTGAAACTGTAAACATCGGCACTTTGAAATGACACTAGCCATACTCTTAGGGGACTTCAAGAAAAGAGCGTACTCCTCCCTTAAAGGCCGGCAACACATCTGCGGTTCCTCTGGCGTTGCAGGTGTCCGTGGGCGTCGGATTATCTAACTTAGGCGATCCGCTACTCGTTTGCCCCCTTCTCATATTAAAAAAACACTTTATTAACATTTATAATCCGCAAGTAGTCAAATTGTGAATTGATGCCAAATGTAAAAGGTAAACCGTGATCCCACTCAGAAACAGAGTTGTCTAAAGCCGGCTACAGACATTCGACCGTTCAGTTTTTTAACTGTACAATTTTAACTGAACAAAAACATAAAATACTGAACAATCGAACTATATAGTTCGCAGTTTTGCCTACACATGTCAGTTTTAACTGCGCAGTCGGACTGTACAGTTAAAACTGAACGTCTGTATCCGGCTTTAGTATTCTTTTTTCGATTTTTCTTCTCATATAGCTGTTTTATTTTTATTTTCCTTCAAGTTTACGGGTACAAAATACTTGGACCGCTACTAAACTAAACCCTAAAAATTGAACGGTTAACTGAACTTCAGTCGGGCTGTATCAACTTAAGTCGATTGCTTACCTAACCTACCGTGTAACTGGATGGTACATCTATTGCGCTTTATAACAAAACAAACCAACAACTGAAAATATAACCTCGCATTCACACGAGCGCTTTTTAAACGCGCGGTAAAAAGTAGAAATAGAACATACGCATTTCCATGTATCTATACTAATATTATAAAGAGAGAAACTTTGTATTTTTGTTTGTATTGAAATAACTCAAGAACTACTGGGCTGATTTCAAAAATTCTTTCAACATTAGAAAGCTACATTATCCCCGAGTAACATAGGCTATATAATTTAATTCCACGCGGACGAAGTCGCGCACAACAGCTAGTCTGTTATATGGCGACGCTTTATATTTTTATCGAATAGCGTTGGACTTTAAACGCGAGGCCTATGAAACAACACTCATTTTACAGTGATCGTATGAGCGAAGGCGTTAAAAAAGCGCCCGAATTAATACAGGCTTGCTTATAACGATCACTGTAAAATGGCTCTTATTACGTTCAGGTAGCGCTCAAAATTCTACGCTGCGGAATAAAAAAAACTGACATGAGTTAAAATCGCCATGTGAACAAATACACGGATATGCATATGTTCTATTTCAACGTTTTTTTAGCGCGCGTTGAAAAAGCGCCCGTGTGAATTCTGGCTTACACAAATATAAGTCAAAGTTTCCTTTATTTTTGTTAGAAGCTATCTCCAGAATAACTTAACGCATCTGTAATTGCAGATGTCTATGGGCAGCAGTCGCTTAGCGAATCCGGGTGGCCGCTTGCTCGTTTGCCACTTTATAATATAAAAAAAACTTATGAAATTTTGCACAGTTCTTCCAGAATAAGTATTTTATTCTGCGCGGACGGATTCACGGGCGACAACTAGTATGTTAATAACAAAATGCCACATCTATATAAGTTATACATCTATGTGATGACTTGCTTGCAATCTAGCAAAGTGCCTTTGCGGCTGGAAACGTCGGAGCAACGGGTACGCTCGAGTTAGCGGTGACGTTATGTTGGTATAATGTTACAATATGTTGGTACGAGTAGACTCATGTTCAACATAAGTTTACATTGGCTTTTTATGTTGGACATCACCCGACGGATAAACTATTCAATAAGGGGAACAAATAGTCTCTAAGCTATTTACGCCATATAATCCCATATGCCTTGTAAGCACCAGGAGAGAATTTTAGTCGAGTAGCAATATTGTAACTAAACGTGTCCGAACGGCAACATTTTAGTAGAGTAGATTAGTAAAACCTTTGTTCGGATACTTGCTACATGCTACTCGACTAAAATACTATCCTAATGGGAACAAGGGTTTAGAGATGGGCAAAAATGTATGCACCGTATTACATTGTATTGCGTAAACAACTTACACATAGGCTTCATTAGACCGAGTTCGCGATAAAAGTAAAAATCTACGTTTTTATTCCGAACTTTTACTAATGAAGCCGAAGCATTATATATTAAAATAGCAGATTTGCGTTGCTTTGTGTACTTAGTGTACCTTTGATATATTTTTATTCGGAATTGTCGAATATTTACTTTTTAAAGTCTTTGAAATAAATAAAAAAAAACAACAAAAAATGTATATATTAATACAAAAAGTTTCTTTCACAAATAAGCACTTTAATATAAATATACTTACCTATTGTGTTTTCTATATTTTTTATACCGATTTAAGAAATTCTGAAAACACTTTTCGATGTGAATTTTTTAGTGAGGCTTTAAAAGACCCGTCGGGAGAAACACCTGGCGTAAGTGAACAAGGATCATTGTGGTCTGGAAACGGCATTTATTTATACAAAAATATTGTAAGAAAACAAACAATATTAATTCCATCCTTATGAGTATAAAATACATGCTTATTATTATTTTACTAGCTGTTGTTTTCGACTTCGTCCGCGCCGAATTACACATACAGCCAATGCTACTCGGGGACAATGTAGCTTTCTAATGGAGAAAGAAATTTTGAAATCGGGCCAGTATTTCTTGAGTTATTTCAATACATACAAAAATACAGAGTTTCTCGCTTTATATTAGTTTAGATATATATTATGTTTTGCTTTATTGGTTTAAATAAAGTAAAATGAATTATTAATTCACATTGAAATACTTTGTAAGTATAATAATTAATATCAAAATGTAATTTGAAATAACGTAAAATGTGTACAAACAATATAAAAAACGCTTTCTGAGTAGAGTCTGATTTCTCATCCAAAACCAAGATTGAATGTAACATGTTTTGAAGAGTATAATGTCGCATCCAGTAAATCTATATCATGTTTGAATTCATACTCACAGTCGTAATCTGCTAAAGTGCCTCCTACGGGAGAGGTACGCTCGCTGATCGTATGGACATAGAATGCCTTATTTGACATATCCAGTACACGTATATTTAACATCTAGGTAACTTATTATTTCAACATAAAGTATTTTTCTTGATGAATATCTATATTTCTATACTAATATTATAAAGAGAGAAACTTTGTATTTTTGAATTTTTGTTTTTTTGTTTGTATTGAAATAACTCAAGAACTACTGGGCCGATTTAAAAAATTCTTTCACCATTAGAAAGGTACATTATCCCCGAGTAACATAGGCTATAATATTTGATTCCATGCGGACGAAGTCGCGAGCAACAGCTAGTATATTATAAAGAGGAATATTTTGTATGTACAATCACAACGATGAGCAAGAAACTTCTATAAGCGAGAGTCATTCTCTTGTCCCGACGAGCTACCTCCATAAGCGAGAAACTCGGATTAGAGAGAACACTCTGTAAGCGAGACAAATATCGCTGTCCCTTGGAATCTCGCTAATCCAACTTCGACTGTATTGAAATAACTCAAAAATTGAATAGATTACAAAGATTCTTGCACTGTTTTGAAGCTACACTATCCCCGAGTAATATAGGCTGTTTATTTTCGTTACGCGCAGACGAAGACGCGGGCAGCAATTAGTAAAAACATAGATAATAACCAATGAAGATCATTGACATGCTTATAACTTTAAAATAGGTGTCTGTGGTAATTTCATTTTAACATTTCAATGGAATAAATGCAATGTTTTAAGCCGATTACAGTGTCAGGTAGTTGTAAATAATATTTTACTTAGTTTGAGATAATTACTGTAATTATTTTATATGAAGAAACTCGTATAAAATCAGTTGACAAGCTAGCTAGTGTTTCATTTCGGGTCTCGCAAAATTCAATAAGTTTACATACAGACGTTCAGTTTTAACTGTACAGTTCGACTGTGCAGTTAAAACTGACGTGTGTAGACAAGACTGAGCTGTACAGTTGGACCGTGCAGTTCTAATTGACGTGTATACGTCAGTTTTAGCTGTACAGTTAAAAAACTGAGTGTCTGTAACCGACTTTACATGGACCCGTTTAATATAATTCATACATTTTTAAAACTATCAATCTAAACAAATAACAAAGAAAATATTTCACAAAATGTATTAAATATTAAAAATAATTCGAGTTTCGGTAGAGCTTTTCATATTTTATGTTTCAATCATCGCGCCAAAGGGAATATGTAATGTATAAACCGAGCCACTTATGTGTGCTTTACAAATTGAGAGAATTGAAATCCTTTTTATAACGTACAAATACGAAAGTCCCGGTTTCATAACTAAGTAAAATACATTAATTTTTGTATCGTACTAGTTGTTGCCCGCGACTCCGTTCGCGTGGAATTAACAGTGGTAGAGCCCGCTTTAATATCTTCGCACGAATCGGCCGGTTCGCGCTGGCTTACCACACACACATAGAAGACAGGCGTGAAAGTAATTCCGTCTTTCGTCTGTCGATTGTGGTACCGGAGGTTTAATTTTAGTCCACTTTTCCTCCCTATCCTTTTCTTACAAAGAAATGATGGGAAGGGGACCCATGATGGGCTCCATTTTCCGCAACTCCACGACTAGCGCGTATTTTGCGTGAATACACATATCTTTGAATTTCTTCGCCGATATGTGCAGGTTGCATTACGATGTTTTCCTTCACCTAAGAGCGTCGGGTAAATATGTACATATAAAAATCGAAAATAGAAAAACACATTGGTAGATGGCGGGTTTCGAACTCGGGATCTGCAGTTTAGAAGTCAAGAGTTAACCCTCTGAGCTACCGACGCTAAAGTATACAGTTTAAACTTAACATATTTTGAAAGTATAAAAAATACAAAAGTTTTAATACACTGTGTCCCTACAGTTGCATTGTTAGGTCTACAACAGATGTTCTTCGCGAACGTTAAAAAATTCACAAGTAAAAGTGGCTTTTGAAATTTTGAAAATGCCCTCGCGAAATATGAGGCAATTAGCGAAGAGTACGGCCTTGTTTCTTAACAATGTAAACGTTTTGCAAAGAAATTACATAGACATATGAACATTTAGAATAGACATGAAATTTTATTAACAATTTAGTTTGATTCTTTATTTTGTATGTCTGTATGACCAATATGGGCTCAATTTTCCGCAGCTCTACGACTAGCGCGTATTTTGTGTGTAACACACATATCTTTGAATTTCTTCGTCGATATATGCAGACATCACGATGTTTTCCTTCACCGTAAGAGGGTCGGGTGAATATGTACATATGAAATTGGAAAATCGATAAACACATTGGTACATGATTGATTCGAACTCGGGACCTGCAGATTACAAGTCAAGAGCTAAACCCCTGAGGCACCGCCGCTCCAATGGATAAGTAATACGAACAATAAATGAAGAATATGAAAAAACATAGACATGTCAAAATCTAATCTAAACAAAAAATCATAGAAGTGATACGTTGCTGGAATAAAATATTCATAAATAAAAGGCCGGATAAAATTGTCACGTAACATGCTTGTATCTAATACGTAGAGAGAGAAAGATATAGAAATGGCTATAGCGTATACAGTTGAGGGACAAAAAATGCCTTGAACTACATCATAGCTATGTTGTGTCATCACTTTACGGTTTTAAACCAATAACATCATGTCTCAAGCCTTTGCCTGGGACGTATGAAAAGATAGTTCACCAAAAATACGCTTGGAGCGGCACAATACACGTCATTTTGCTTGGGTAATATTTCTGGACCCAAACAAACGGAATCGCCTATGTAGAAAGGGACCAAAGATCTATGTCGCTGTCTTTGTCATATAACGTGTCTTAGTCGCTGTCTGTATGGTCTATGTCATCTCATATCTAGTATTCTTAATCTATGATCTAACAAACCATAAACGCTTGAGACATTATATTATAGGCTTAAAACCGAAAAGTGATGTACATACAACATACCTATGACGTAGTCTAAGGCATTTTTTGTCCCTCAACCGTATACGCTATAGCCAGTTCTATATCTTTCTATTTCTACGAACACAACAGACAAACTCGTTCAGAAAGAAAACGGAAAAGATTGCAACCGTATCTTGCTATTACGCTGATGCAATAGTTTCATATATTTGGCAAATAGCGACCCAACATTTACGGAAGATTTTTTCCATTTCTTTGTTACGAAATAAGGTACTAAAGTATAATAAAATAAAACATTGTACACGCATTTGTAGATATATTTCTTAAATCAGGATTCTTTCCGACGTAAAGAGATGAAATAGACACAAATATATTGAGACAAAAACGTAAATATTTTTTGCCCCAACTCAAAATAATCTTTTACAAATATTATAAAATAGCGCCCCGCCTTAGCTTCGCACGGGTGCAAATATTCTTAGTGTGGTTGTTATATACCATGTTCACAGTTTTTCTGTAGTTTATTTAGTATCAGTTTTGCACCCGTGCGAAGTCGGGGCGGGTCGCTAGTGTATACATGAAAACCTTTCTTATGAATCACTCTATCTATTTAAATCGCATCAAAATCCGTTGCATAGTTTTAAAGATTCAAGCATATATACAAACATAAAAAAGCGTTATTGTTTTATACTATGTAAGGATAAGGATAAGGATAAGGATGTGAAACTTCCAATGGATGGATGTATTTTTGAAGGTATCCACGGCTTAAGGGGTCTTAGTATTGGGTTTTTTATGAGAAAAGGGGGCAAACGAGCAGCGGGAACACCGAGGTGATCAACGACGCCCTACATCTGCAATATCAGAGGAACCACAGATGCGTTGCCTTTGAGGAGTTGATACGATCGCTTCTTGAAGTTATTTATGTAGAACAGTCTGGAAGAATACATAGGCTACTATGTTTTTTTAAATCAGCTCAGACGGAGTCCCGCAATAGCTAGTATACAGTGTAGAGTTGACGTACAGATGTTCGATTGTTTTCCAATCTGAATCGAATAGTAATTTCCTAGTCTACGTTCCCATGGGACGCGACACGATGATCAATTTCCTGGACGGACAGAACCTTGTAATACAATTTCTATTGTAGATATCAGATGTATATATCTATACTAATATTATAAAGATGAAAGATTTGTATTTTTGTATATATTGAAATAACTCAAGAATTCATTTGGCTTCGTACGCGTGGAATTAAATAATATAACATATCTTACTCGGCGATAATGTAGCTTTCTAGTGGTGAAAGAATTTTTGAAATTAGCTCAGTAGTTCTCGAGTTATAATACATACAAAAATATAAAGTTTATCTCTTTATAATATTAGTATAGAAAAATTAAAGACACTAATTCAAATAACAAGAAGCAAAATATCCCTTTGAATATAAGCATTGTACAATACTATTCCACTTCACTTATACGAGTACTTTTATCCAAATGTCAGATTTATTTATATCAAAAAACATATTTAAATAAAAAGCATAAAAAAACTAAAAAGTACAAAATAACGTAGTATAGAATACGTTAATTTTATACACCTCTTATGCAAACCATTCAGACCTTTAATATTAATAAAATACTATTATTTGTGAGCTATACCTATTTATTGATAGGTTTGAGGTCGGAGCCAAGCGAAATATAATAGGGATACTTAACACCTACACGCGCTGTGAGTTAGGTTTGTTTACGTTGGCTAATCTCTAGTATACAAATTGTATTATAGTAAGTAAGCTGTATATAATAGTACGTTTTATTTTGTTTAAGGCTTGGCTCCGCCTTCAAACCTATTAATAAATAGATATAGCTCACAAATAATAGTATTTTATTAATATTAAAGGTCTGAATGGTTTGCATAAGAGGTGTATAAAATTAACTTATTCTATACTACGTTATTTTGTACTTTTTAGTTTTTTTATGCTTTTTATTTAAATATGTTTTTTTTGGTTTTGGAAGGCGGTTTTTTTAAACGCAGTTTTTTTTATTTTATTTTAAGCTTTTTAGTGTCTTTAATAGGCTGTTCTGTAAACTACAGTAGAATTTTTCTATCACACCATATACATTATAACATTCCGTTGTGTTTTATTATCTTAATATATGAAATAAATAGTTTATTTTAAAAATTATAACTACGAAATGTGAAACAAAGAAATTAAAGCTATTTAATACGAGTACTAGTTGTTGCGGGAGACTTCGTCAGCGCAGTTATTTATAACAAAATACTTAATATGTACTCCATATTGCTGCCATCCTTATCTGATTGGCCTACAAGACAACAATTATTATATCTTAATTTTCGAACGCGCTTAGTTTGTTTTAATTATGTAATATCTTCTAAACAATTGGTCAGAATCTTATACTGTAAAGGACAATTATAATCTACGTTTAATACTCTAACGCAAAATCATATTTATTCGGATAAGGATTCATACCGAATACGAAATAATACCGTCGTAACTTGCAAAATGCATTTTAATTGAAATTTTTTTGAGAATAAAAATATTATTGTGATGCAATCATAGATTATAGATAAATGCCACCAAAGACAACTATGTAGCCAATTTCATAATCTATTTAGCGTACATTTTAATTTTTATGTAAGTCTTATAGTTAAGGCTGTATACGGCAAGAAAACACTTGTCTCGCTCAATTTGGAACGTTTTTTGTAATTTTTTACGTTCCGCGCGGTTTAAAACCTTTATATCTTCTAAAGTATTGGTCGAAATGATTACCTTTAAAGGACAACTATAATCTGCATAAAATTATCTTGATGTTGAACATATTTATTTGGATAAGGATTCATAGGGAATTCTAATAATAGCGTCCAAAGTCGAGTAAAATTTTCTTATGAAAAAATGTTTTTTATGAGAAAACCATAGAAGATAGATATATGCCATCGCGGACTTTAAATTAGCACATTTAAAGAGCTACAATTTGGTACTACCCAAATTTTCATAGGACCTATAGTTTACGCTACGTAAGCCGAGAAAGCAAAAAAGTCCCATTTTTTTTTCATGTTTATTAAAAATAACTCAAAAACTACTAAATAGTTTTTTTAAAACGTAAATATGGGACCAAATGGCAGCTATTTTGCATCGAGCAAAAAAAGAATCACGTAAATCGGTTCAGAACTCGCTGCTCGACGTCCGAACATACATAAAAAAAAAAACTCATTGACTTGATAACCTCCTTCTGTTGGAAGTCGGTTAAAAACGTAAGCCATTGTACCAGTCTACTTTGAGCTCAATTTTCTGGATCACTGGACCGTGTGATGTTATTTATCAGATTAAATGAGGCTATGTCATAAATAAATAGCATAAAATATGTTACGTCAACGAGAAAACATGAAATGACTTAAAAGGGGTTGTGGAAATTTTTGATGTTAATTTCAATTTTATTTCTTGTCCTGTCTATATTTTTGAAGGTCTACGATTTTAAAATTAGTAAACAGTGATAATATCTATATCTAGTACTTCTATGCTAATATTATAAAGAGAAAAACTTTGTATTTTTGTATGTATTGAAATAACTCAATAACTGGGCCGATTTCAAAAATTCTTTCACCGTTAGAAAGCTGCATTATCCCCGAGTAAAATAGGCTGTATCATTTAATTACACGCGGACGAAGTCGCTAACAACAGCTAGTGTGTATAAAGAAACAATTTTAATCACAAAAACTCATAATTACATAAACAAAAAAGATTAAAATTGAACGAAAAGGAAAAATTGGAAAAGTTTTTTGTTCTTTTTATAAAAAATTAAAATAATTCAATTTTTCTCTTCAATTCTTTTGATTGTTACCACAATATAAAATCAAGTGTTTTCATAATGTAGTATTTTATTCAGCATTTACAAGACCGGTGGCATCCATATTTAAAGCGGTCGAGTCAAACGGAATACTAAATAACCCGAGCATAGTAAAACAGAAAGCTTATTTATTGAAAAAAAATTGTTAATTAAAACCTCTTTAGTAGTCATTCTGCGAGTATAGTATTTTTTAATATCTAATAAAGCAAGCGAGCGTCGGTGGCTCAGTAGTTTAGCTCTTGACTTGCAATCTGCAGGTCCCGAGTTCGAACCCCGCCATGTACCAATGTGTTTTTCGATTTTCGAATTTCATATGTACATATTTACCCGACGCTCTTACGGTGAAGAAAAACATCGTGATGCAACCTGCACATATCGGCGAAGAAATTCAAAGATATGTGTTTTCACGCAAAGTACGCGCTAGTCGTGGAGTTGCGGAAAATGGAGCCCATCATGGGTCGAAACTTTTAACCTTTTTTAACCTTTAGAGCAAAAGTTTTCAAAATCCACTGTCCTTAGTTATAATTTCCACAATCTTACATCTTACTAATATTATGATTAGTGTAATACAACCTGACCTGACTTCACACATATCTTTGAATTTCTTCGCCGATATGAGCAGACATCACGATGTTTTCCTTCACCGTATGAGCGTCCGGTAAATATGTACATGTGAAAATTGAAAAATACATTGGTACATGGGATTTGAACTCGGGAGCTGCAGTTTACAAGTCACGAGCTAAATCCCTGAGCCACCGACGCTCCAGTGTGATACTTTCGATGAACCGTTTGATAACTTATTACAAAGAGTTTAATTGTATAGTAAATGATTAAAAAAAATGTCTTTTTAGTTTTATATAAAAATGGTACCAAATGGCACTTATTTTGAATCAAACAAAAAAAGAATCACGTAAATCGGATCAGAACTCGCTTCGTAATTCTTGTACTCGTACATTCATAAAAAAACTCATTGACTTGATAACCTCCTTCTTTTAGAAGTCGGTTAAAAATTAAACCAATTTTTCCATTAAAAAGCAAATAATATCACAGCATAAAATGCATTTTTGTACATAAAATAAACAATCATATAGAATTGTAAAATTTTGAAGCAATTTACAAAATAAACTCGTAGATTTCGCGTTCAAAGAGGGAGATTTCTAATTTCGTTGAAGCCATTAAAGTATACAAATGAAAGAGCTGTCTCGTAAATATTTTAAAGCGTATCAGTCAAACAGAATGTTAAATTACCTTACTATGAAGCACGTACAATAACAAATTGTATTTTCCAATCCACTTTAATATTTCTCTTAATAAACATAAGATTTCTTAAATGTTCAGTGGGGCTACACGGTTCAGTCAATATCAGATCTCTTTGGTGGCATAATGGCCATAAGACCATTGCCTTTTATTAGTAAAAAATATAAGTGTAAAAACAGAAGAGAATCGCGCGGGAAATGTTATCGATGTAGGAACGTAAAAGACAATCAAGTTAGTTTAAGTTAAAGTAAGTTTTAAGAATGTATTAAGTCACCAACGAATAAATGTATATAAGCTGCCGTATCATTTTGTACAACACAAATAATCTTTTGATTGGTGATATCGCTGATGGAATTGACAAAAATCTATGAAGCTTATAATGACAACCGTGGTAGAGCTTGCTTTAACATCTTCGCTCGCCGGGTGAAATACCACACACACACAGAAGACACGCGTCAAATGGAAGCTATTCCGTGTTTCGTCTGATGAGTGTGGCGCGTGAGGCCTCGTTTTAGTCCACTTTCCCTTCCTATCACTTCCTTACAAGGAAATAATGGCATGGGGAAGTGGATTGCCGGGGGAGGCGACGCATAGGAAGAAGTATTATCAATGTCAGTTCCGTACATTTTTGATGTTTGGTATCGAATTGTGACGCACGACCTTTGGGTAAACCTCTGCTTTTCTTACTGTTCGGTACAGATGTACACTTTGGGAGGTCATATCGGACACTTTGAATTTGGCGGGAAACCGAGTTATTGTAGGTAGTTGACCGGCGATTTTTATTCTCCGCACAAGGGGGGTAAATTTGAAATACTCTTGCGGCTTGTGCGGGGAGTGGGATTATATATGTAAATAAAATAAATAAATAATGTGAGAGTATCCTACAGGATTGTCGGTCAAACAGTCGGTTCTGGAACGTTCTCTCGATACGCACGGTCAGCGCACAGGGTCGCTGGAGGTTTTCTATTACGGCTCGCTATTACGGAAAGCGGTGCATTTTGACTATTGGACTGAGTATCATTGACTTTACTGACTCTGACAGAATTATTAAGCATCTGCGAACGGGAAACAGTGCATCGAGTTGGTAAGTGCCACTTTATCCATTTTATTACAATATTACGCCATCCTTTGTGCATGCGTTACAGGGTAGATTGTGCCACAGGACTGGAACCTGTATTTGTAGTGCATACCTATTGATATTATAAATGTAAGAGAGATGGATGGATAAATGTTTGTTTGAAGATATCTCCAGAAATTACGACTCCACGAAATATCGCTCACACTTAAGTCTACTTAAGTCTTTTTAACTCGCTGGTTTTTATCGCGTTCGGAAAGAATCGTGGACGTCAGCTAGTCTATATCTATACTAATATTATAAAGAGAGAAACTTTGTATTTTTGTATTTTTCTATGTATTGAAATAACTCAAGAACTACTGGACCGATTTCAAAAATTCTTTCACCATTAGAAAGCTACATTATCCCCGATTAACATAGGCTATATTATTAAATTCCACGCGGACGAAGTCGCGCACAACAACTAGTATGTTATAAATAACGTGTTTACTGAAGCACTAATATGAAAAGTTAGATGAGACAAAGTTATTCCATTCCCTTGATACTCTAAAGTTCGAAGAATTGCAAAAAAAAATATTCTGATGCAAAAACCTCGATCAAATTGTGAGACGCGAAAACTAATTTTCAACTTTCTTAGTTTCTTTGAAGTATGGGTAATATTTTCATATATCGCTTAAAGGGGAATTTTGGTATACTTAATATACACTAGCTGTTGGTCGTGACTTCGTACGCGCGGAATAAAAATAAGAAGAATATAAAGGTTGATGTTTGTTGTTTAATAATCCCCCTTATTCCGAAAAATATGTATAAAGTACTGCGATAAACGAGACCCAATAAGTGGTCGATTATATGATACTCGAGGACACTCGGAACTAAATAAGATAGAGCAGGCGTCTCATTGGACCAAATTATGTATCATAAGAAGTACCAGGAACAAGGATGTTCTGTATTTTGGAATAATATTTATGAATGTAACAGTACTAAACGTAGAAAGTACAACAGAAATAACGCTAATACTCGTTTCGGAAAAAAGCGGTTTATGTCTACACTGTAATTTATGGCTGTTAGTTCTCTTACAATTAAATAAATAAATATCCAAATATTTTAATAGAATATTTAACACTAGCTGTTGTGCGCGACATCGTCTGCGTGGAATTAAGTAATATAGCCTATGTTACTCGGGGATAATGTAGCTTTCTAATAGTGAAAGTATTTTGAAATCGGCCCTGTAGTTCTTTAGTTATTTCAATACAAACAAAAATACAAAGTTTCACTCTTTATAATATTGGTATAGATATAACGTTTTATAAATTTTAAAACAATAAAATCCAACCACGACGTACGTTTATTATACTAAAACGTATGTAGAATATCTAATGAGATAACTTCTTCGAATCACGTACGTGGTAAATATTTCAATTTGAAATCTCTTAAGCCGGCTACAGACGTTCAGTTTTTACTGTACAATTCGACTGTACAGTTACTGACGTACACACGTCTATTTGAACTGCACAATCGTACTGTACAGTTCTCAGTTTTAACTGCGCAGTCTTTATCTAGCATGTTTTTGGGTAACCTGGATAGTATTGTAGTCGAGTAGCAAATAGCGAGTATCCGAACAAAGGATTTACTAATCTACTCTACTAAAATGTTGCTGTTGGGTCACGTTTAGTTACTAAATTACTACCCTAATGCGTAGGTTTAGGCTTATACGAGTCCGAACATTAGTAAATCCTTTGTTCGGATAAATGCTACTTGCTACTCTACTAAAATGCTATCCTGGCGCGTACCAGGCTTAGAGACTCTATGCGGTTATTTGAATATAGTTTCATAAAGTATACAATATGATATACCAATTAAAGTCCACCTGCAGCATGGCACACGGCGAGCGGCGCACGTCGACAGGCCCGCTGTAGTTTTACACATCAACGCATCCCTAGAGCTCGGATACGGTAGATGTAGGGTGACCGCACTCAAATATATACTAGGATAGTCCTTAAACTTATCAAGAAAATTACAAATTCCTTAGCTTAACTTTAGTTGTAAAACATCCGCTTGCAAAAAGCCACTTTATATAATATATTTTTTTAATTGTATAAGGAAGAAAGCTAGCCAGTGATTTGCTAACATCCACGCTAAAATTTACTTCTCCTTCCCATTCCTTATTTATTAAAAAACGGTGACCATCGACATGATCATCGGAGGTAACCCAAAATATATTCTCTGCAAAGCTATTCTATAGCGAACGCCAAAAATGTTTGAAACTGACAAAGACGTTCGATATTTTACACGTGACAATCGAATGACATTGTCAATTCCATACATTTCTGTCGGTTCTACCGTCGATATCGCCAATCGAAAAGTATTTTAGGTAGCCACCCAGATGTGACGTATTACGACGACATGTCCCGTGTCAGCTAAATGTTTATACTAGTGTAACTAATAGTTTAACTCTTGTCTTGTAAACTGCAGATCCCGAGTTCGAATCCCGCAATGTACCAATGTGTTTTTCGATTTTCATATGTACTTACCAACGCTCTTACGGCGAAGGAAAACATTGTGATGCAACCTGCACATATTTTCGAAAAAATTCAAAGATATGTGTATTCACGCAAAATACGCGCTAGTCGTGGAGTTCCGGAAAATGGAGCCCATCATTGGTCAAAACCTTTAACCTTTAGTGCCGCGGACTTTACCACTGTGTTGCAACAGTATGGTCACCCTACACATAAAATGTAGGTTCGCTCGACTGTATACCATGTCTCGACTGACAATATCTCGTCATGCAAAATATATTGTATTTTCTTTGTAAATTCATCATACTGTTCAGTGATCTTCGTATTGTCAAATACGAAAACGTATGTAATATAAGAATTAGATGCTCGAATAATTTTGCTTGCTATTTGTTTTAAGCTCTTCGTATACTAGGATATAAATAGTGTTAGAATTAAGACATTTCTATTTTTCCCTCAACCTACTGCTTCATTAGACCGAGTTCGCGCAATAAATGGACATTTTGCTTCGGCGTAAGGCCGTTTTTTTAATCTACGGAGGAGACGCACAGCAAGAGGATAATTCCTTTTTCTGTACGTCCCCTCCCGTACCATATCTACTTCCTCTTCCCATCGTTACCTTATAAGAAAATGATAGGAAGTGAAAGTGGACTAAAATTAGGACTTATTATATTTCAAACTTAAACCCTAAAGCCGGCCACGCTCAATTTAAACTGTACCGTACTCAGATTTGCCCCACACGGCAGTTTTAACTGGCCAGTCGAACTGTCCAGTTAAAACGGAGCGTTTTGTACCAGTCTTTTTAAAGCAAATAGCAATAAAAATTTCTTCTTTAAAAACGAAATATTTTTAATAACTTAATTAAATTTAAAATAACAAATCTGTTTTTTCACAAACGATGAAGGAATACAAATATTTTAAACTGCAAAAATGTTTACGTTTCAAATATCTACGTTCGTGTATAAAATAAAAGAGTCTGCCATCCTGTTCACGGTTCGCTGGATCGGAAGACCTCGCTTAGAGCAACGCAACAAGCGACTCAAAGAGACGCGGAAATAACATTTACCTTTAAAATATACACTAGGTGTTGTGCGTGACTTCGTCCGCGTGGAATTAAATAATATAGCCTATGTTACTCAAGGATAATGTAGCTTTCTAATGGTGAAAGATTTTTTGAAATCGGCCCAGTAGTTCTTGAGTTATTTCAATACATACAAAAATACAAAGTTTCTATCTTTATAATATTAGTATAGATTTAGATATAGTACTTTTAAGCCTGTACTGTACGTAACTTTACATCCTTAGACCATTTTTCCACTAGCGCGCTTACTAGCGGTGGTGCACGGAGCGTCGGTGGCTCAGGGGTTTAACTCTTGACTTGTAATCTGCAGGTCCTGTGTTCGAATCCCGCCATGTACCAATGTGTTTTTCGAATTTAGAATGTAAATATTTACCCGACGCTCTTACGGTGTAGGAAAACATCGTGATTTTTGCACATATCGGCGAAGAAATTCAATGATATATTTGAAGTCGACCAACCCGCGTTGGGCCAACGTGGTTGACTATGGCCTAGTCACTTAGGGTAGGGTCTGCGCCCCGTGCTAGGGAAGACACATTAACTTAAATTATTTGTATAGAAAGAAGAGTAATCAAGAACGAATCACAAAAATAGTAAGAGATCTTGGTGACAATTAAATCTAAGCTCAGCATTGGAACTATTCAAAAATACCATTTCAACGACCTGAATTGGACGAACGTGTTGCACAAATTAACAAACACGGGCGATGCATATTTTAAACGTACATCGGCAGCCAATCGGAATACTGAATGAAGCGAAATTGGAAGCACTTCGCTTCCTCACTAAATATTCCTTTTTACATCCTCGATTCATAGGAATACATTTGATTCATTGCTTTTTATGAAATATTGATAAATGAAGCTTACGCTAGCAATATTTTATTCTTATGCGTAACAAATATATTGTATAACCTACTTCTGTTAAAATTCGGTCAAAAATAAAGTATTTTGAGTTTTCTATACAATAAGCCCGCAACATATTACACAGTTTTAACTATGCCAGTTAAAACTAAGGGGTTATTTAAAGTATCTTTCAATTGGTGATTTTGCTGATGGAATCGATAAAAATGCATGAACCTGACATTGACATTCGATAAGTCATATGCATGTCACGTGTGAGATATCGAACGTGATTGTCACTTCCATATTTGATATTCGCTATCGAATCGCTGTAGCGTTTTCGTTGTATGTACATACATTGGGTAACCCCCCTGACGTACTGACGTACACGCTGTGCCTTGCTTTGCATACAACTTTCTTTAATGTCTGTTATTCTTTTTAAATTCATATTTGTTTACAATTGTTTTAATATCAGCCTCCTTACTATGGATTTTCGATACCAAAATACTTACGAACTTCTCTACCATTCTTTTAAAAAAAGATAGTAATATATTTTATTGTTGCGTCAGTAGAAACCTAACTTAATATTCGTCTCTTAAACTCAAATCTTTGAAACCACTTTCAGTGAGTAGATAGTACATGTCTTAGTTTTACATAGAATAAGTTGTTCATAAAATTAATTGCAAACTGCAGGTTCTCCATTCCACGAATACGTTGTAACTTAGGGTTCCCAACTTAATCAAGTTTATTACAGATAGAATTATAGCATTGTACCAGTTTAGGAATTTCTTGGTATTAATATACTTGAATTAACGACTGTATTTTACTCGAATTAACGAAGATAATTTTCGAGTATTATATAATTTTTGTATACCATTTTGCCACTGTTTTTTTTTTAAATATGTAAATTTTTTATTTAAGCTTTAAGGCCGGCAACACATCTGCGGTTCCTCTGGCGTTGCAGGTGTCCGTGGGCGTCGGATTAGCTAACTTAGGCGATCCGCTGCTCGTTTGCCCCCTTCTCGTATAAAAAAAGCTTCCATGGAGTCTAAATATTTTAATTTGTGAAGTTTCATTATTGCAATTAAAATATTATTTGGTCGAATTCGAAATCATCACTTTTCACATATTTCACAGTTTTTTTTAGTTAAAAAAAATCAGTAGTAACTATTACTGATTTTTTTTCATCATCAGATTGTATTAAAATATATTTATGTCAAATATTACTAATTTAAAAATTTTTGTGACAACCCTATTAGAATCTGGAATAGCTCAACTCCAACAGTACGTTCCTAGCAAACTGTTCTCGTTGCGAAAAATATTTTATATTTTCTCTCCCTGTATAAAACTATACTGTGCTCTCGAAATACTAGTTTTCCACGAAAGATTAAAATATAGCACCGTCGTGATATTTTAGAGAAAAGTTTATTTAGTAACTAGCTGTTGGGCGCGACTTATCCACGTGGAATTAAATAATATAGCCTATGTTACTCGGGGATAATGTAGCTTTCTAATGGTGAAAGATTTTTTGAAATCGGCCCAGTAGTTCTTTAGTTATTTCAATACAAACAAAAATACAAAGTATCTCTCTTTATAATATTAGTATAGATAATTATGACATTTCTAGGAATACATAAAAAAGCAAATAATTTTCCTTTATCGAATTAGGAGATTTAAAATCAAATGTTTTCTTCTTTAAATGAGTTCCGTCTTCGGACGAGTCGACAGACCCCCAGTTTCCATCCGCATCACCTCGATAGCTGGCAATCCTCTACCGTGCGGTTTTCGCGTAACTTCCTGCCTCGCACAGCCGCACTGTGGAATGGTCTGTCCTCGGCGGTATTTCCAAACCGCTACGACTTAGGGTCCTTCAAGAAGCGAGCGTATCACCTCCACAAAGGTCGGCAACGCATCTGTGGTTCCTCTGGCATTGTATATGACGCAGGGCGTCGTTGATCACCTCGGTGTTCCCGCTGCTCGTTTGCCTTTATTTAAAAAAAAGTTTTATTATATAAAATTATAATTTAACTATTAGTATAAATAATTCGTATTTAACATGTTCACTATTTTAACTTTTAGACTCTCGTGACATCTTATTAATATGCCTACGAGCGCGGGCGCTACGCTTCGTCGTAGCACGCTACGTAGTTCGCTACGCGTAGACCGTGACGTTGAATAAATATTTTGCATACATCTTTTTTTAACTAAACAACATTTTCGAAAGAAGCTATACTAGTACCCCTTTTTACCTATACTAATATTATAAAGAGGAAAGATTTGTAAAAATAACTCAAAAACTAATCGTCCGATTTCAAAATTTCTTTCACCTTTAGTTAGCTACATTATAAGTGAGCGACATAGACTATTTTTCTTAATTCCACGCAGACGAAGCAACGAGGTAAAGCTAGTCTTTGATATTATCATGATAGCTGTTGGTCGTGACTTCATTCACGCAGTATTTAAAAATATAAACTAAAATACACGGGGTTAATGTAGCCTTCTAATGGTGAAAGAAATTTTAAAATCGGCTCAGTAGTTTTTGAGTTATTTCAATACATACCAAAATACAAATCTTTCCTCTCTATAATATTAGTATAGACTAGCGACCCGCCCCGGTTTCGCACGGGTGCAAATCGATATAATGCTGATACTTTTTTGTAGACCTTTTTAAGTTGTACATAACTGTAGTACATGATTTTGATCTAACTTGTAGAGTTCATGCAGCGTTTGCAATGTAAGCGCTAAAAATGTGTTAATTTACTACATCATATTAAAAACCTCTAATTTATCAGTGTTACTCTACGATATTGTGAATGTTTTATACATGAAAACCTTCCTTATGAATCACTCTATCTATTAAAAAAACCGCATCAAAATCCGTTTTGTAGTTTTAAAGATTCAAGCATATATAGGGACAAACATAAAAAATCATTATTGTTTTATACTATGTAGGGATAAGGATAAGGATTACGTCATTTGTTAACTACAGTGACTATACAATCTGTCAGTAGTAGGACATTTCCGTTATAGATAACTGTATCCATGAATAAAATAAAAATCGGTCTCTGGGATGCATGTTACGCTCCGCTGGCTCGGAAACCTTCACATCAAATCTATTGAAACAAGAGGGAAACAGGAACAGGGCTGATAACTATCATTTACATTTTAATAGATTTCATAACGAAACAAAAATATCCGTCGTTTCGATGACGCATATCAAACTTTTTTGTATATTGATATTTTATTTTTTAGTTATTTTGTAAGAATTTCGAGATTGAATTGGTATTTTTTATTTAAATAATAGTAACTATTTTTACTTAGATACGTTATGTATACTAATATTATAAAGAGAGAAACATTGTATTTTTCATCACCATCACCAGCCAACTATACGTCCCCACCGCGCTGGCCAAGTGCGGGTTGGTTGACTTCACTCATATCTTTGAATTTCTTCGCCGATATGTGCAGGTTGCATCAAGATGTTTTCCTTCACCGTAAGATCGTCAGGTAAATAATAGGTTGGGGAAAAAGAAATCCATTATTTTTACGTGAACTTCAAGACTTTATTTAACATGTTTTGCATTGTCCGATTTAGGTCAAATATGCACCATTTTGTTCTATAATTTGTTGCCATTTTAATGGTAGCTTCATTATGCCTCTCTCATAAAAGTCTTGGTCCTTATTAGCGAAAAACTCCAGCAATTGATTTTCACACTCTTCCCTTGATGCCAATTTCTTATCACTAAAAAAGTTTTGCAATGCAAGAAAAAGATGGTAATTGCTTGGTGCGAGGTCCGGACTGTATGGTGGTACACTATAATGGATTCATAATGGATAGATGTTCCATCAGGACAACGCCAGGCCACACACTTCTATAGTGACTCGTCAGAAACTCCAGGAGCTTGGTTGGGAAGTTTTGATGCATCCACCATACAGTCCGGACCTCGCACCAAGCGATTACCATCTTTTTCTTGCATTACAAAACTTTTTTAGTGATAAAAAATTGGCATCAAGGGAAGAGTGTGAAAATCAATTGCTGGAGTTTTTCGCTAATAAGGACCAAGACTTTTATGAGAGAGGCATAATGAAGCTACCATTAAAATGGCAACAAATTATAGAACAAAATGGTGCATATTTGACCTAAATCGGACAATGCAAAACATGTTAAATAAAGTCTTGAAGTTCACGTAAAAATAATGGATTTCTTTTTCCCCAACCTATTATGTACATATGAAATTCGAAAATGGAAAATCACATTGGTACATGGCGGGATTCGAACTCGGGACCTGCAGCTTACAAGTCAAGAGCTCAACCCCTGAGCCACCGACGCTCTTGTATTTTTGTATGTATT
The DNA here is from genome assembly GCA_013186455.1 of Papilio dardanus tibullus. Taxonomy (NCBI): domain Eukaryota; kingdom Metazoa; phylum Arthropoda; class Insecta; order Lepidoptera; family Papilionidae; genus Papilio; species Papilio dardanus. The sequence goes on along the minus strand of QDHC01004736.1, from coordinate 312,401 downwards.
GAAATAACTCAAAAACTACTGGGCCGATTTCAAAAAATCTTTCACCATTAGAAAGCTACATAATCCCCGATTAACATAGGCTATATTTTAATTCCACACAGAAGAAGTCGCGAGCAACAGCTAGCATGAGATATAGCGTTAATTGTAGTTTAAGATTTTTTTAAATCCGGTTAGTATAATTGCTGACCTGTTCAAACTGACTGTTTATTTCTGATTTGCATAAGCTGACTAAGAATCTTCAACTGTAAAAATCGATTAAAAGCACCTGCTTCTTACTTTGCAATTTAAACGGTTGAATCTAGAACTATTTAAATTATTCGCCCGCTCTGGTGCGAGTCAAAACTGAGATTTGCCTGTTGTTGCCCCAGTTCTCGACCCCGGGATTATGGAAATTGCCACAGCCGGTAGAGTTCGCTAAGGTTGACGAGACTTAACACCCGTTTTTACTAACCGAACGAACGTTCTTTGTTCTTTTCGCTACGCTAACAGCCGAATGTCGCATTGAATATAAGTGGCGTCAAAATTAAACGAGATCGCCGTAGAATTTGGATTTTAAGCGTGGACTTCACATGTAAGACGCTCTTAAATATTTGAGCGGCGTTTGAAAATTCGGCCGTTAGTCTATTTGAAAACTAACACGTAAAAAAAGGATTGAAGCAGAAAATTCGTATCTATGGTACTATATGAGGGATGTACTTGCTCATAAATACATTCTTAATAATAATTGTCTAATCACAATTTAATTATTAAATCATAAAAAAAACCGTTACAGTATTTGTCTTAAAATTACTACTAAAAGCTTCCATGGTTGAAAACAATCAGTACCAAAATATTTTATAGTCTTTAAAAAACTGAAATAAACAAGATACAGAGTTATTTCTTTAGCTATTACTTGATTCATATAAGTACTTAAATATTAGACTTTAGTATGTATTCAAAATGCATATCTTAATATATATAAATCTTGTGTCACAATATTTGTCCTCAATGGACTCCTAAACCACTTAACCGATTACAATAAAATTCGCACACCATGTGCAGTTCGATCCAACTTGAGGGATAGAATAGTTTAAATCACAAATTATAGTCGCAACTAGCGACTCGCCCCGGCTTCGCACGGGTGCAAAACTGATACTAAATACACTACAGAAAAACTGTGAACATTGTATATAACAACCATACTAACAATAATTGAACCCGTGCGAAGCCGGGGCGGGTCGCTAGTAAATTTATATAAAACGTTAAATAACGCAGTGCAACTGCACCGTGAATGAATTATTCAAAAGCGTCTACAGTTTTCCTACAGTTATCCTGGGGACGTTATTTCGGTGGGTATTTCATAAAAATTTTGACGGAAGCCGAGTGAAGTGGTTTCGCTTCGCAAATTCACGCTCGTCTGGTTCATGGTCGTTCAATGGCCACTGAGATGAATCGCACTATACATTGTAGGGAAATTACGAGACCGGAGACAGCTGACCTCGGTCGAATGAATACCACTGACGTTTTTTTCGTCTGTCATATTTTTAATTTGCTACAGTATAGTGCAACAGATGTAAGAAAGAAAAGTTGACTTATTTAAAAAAAATAGATTTTAAATGGGATTGTTTAAAAAACTAAATACAGTCAAACCTGGCTAAGCGAGAAATCTCCATAAGCGAGAAACTCGGATTGGAGAGAAAACTCGATAAGCGAGACAATCGAGGTTCCAGGTTCCAGGTTCGACTGTATTTGCTGAACAATTTAGACCAATTAAAATAAATGATCAGAAAGAAAGTATAGGGATAAAAATTGAATTTTAGTAAAAAAAAAACAAATTCTTATCACCTTAAAACCAGTTTAACGACGAATAATACGATAAAAAGAAAAACTGTATTTTTTTTTTATAAGAAAAGGGGGCAAACGAGCAGCGGGAACACCGAGGTGATCATCGACGCCCATGGACATCTGCAATACCAGAGGAACCACAGATGCGTTGCCGGCCTTTAAGTTGTATTTTGTATGTATTTAAATAACTCAAGAACTACTTATCCGATTTATGAAATTCTTTCACTGTTAGAAACCTTCTGTACGGACGAAGTTTCGAGCTACACCTAGTCTTCTATACAATAATAACTATCATTATTAAAATAGATTGGTTCCAAGCATTAGTTAATTGAATAAAGTCGAGTTTCCATTACATTATCGTGCCCCTAATAGAGTTAGCTGTTGGAGGCTTCATCTTGTTAACCCATTAGAGAGAATAACAATTAAAAATATTAAAAACTAGCTGTTGTTCGCAACGTCGTCAGCGTGCAATTAAACAATATAGCCTATGTTACTCAGGGATAATGTAGCTTTCTAATGATGAAAGAATTTTTGAAATCGGCCCAGTAGTTTTTGAGTTATTTCAAAATATACAAAAATACAAAGTTTCTCTCTTTATAATATTAGTATAGATATAGATTTTACGCGTAACGACTTCCTTGTATACTTGTTATTTTATGTTAATTAGTTTAATTTTGTGTTCAATTTTGACTTATACGAATTTAAAGTTATATTTTTTGTTTCAGATTATTAACATTTGGTATACCAGATAGAGAAATGAGTTCTCATTCAAGAAGACGTAAGTATTTTGTTATATTATTCAAAACACTAACAAAAACACTATCACCAAATTCACCAGCTCACTATAGGTCCCCACCGAGGGGCTCGGAGCCTACCCTGAGGTGACTAGGCCATAGTCAACCACGCTGGCCCAGTGCGGGTTGGTCGACTACATCTTTGAATTTTCTTCGCGGATATGTGCAGACATCACGATGTTTTCCTACACCGTAAGAGCGTCGGGTAAATATGTACATATGAAAATCGAAAAACACATTGGTACATGGCGGGATTCGAACTCGGGACCTGCAGATTACAAGTCAAGAGCTAAACCCCTGAGCCACTAATGCTCTTCGAAAAATATACAAATAGTCATTTAACCATCTTTACAATTCAACCCTTTAAAAACTCTTAAATGTTCAGAATGGTAAGTACTTGTCCTTCATAAAAAAAACTACAGTACTAATAAGCCTTAACGCTTTTTAATGGACCAACAAACAAGCCAACCCTTTGACAAATACGAGCCTTTTGTTTTGACAACTGAATGAAATCTTAAAAGTAGGCAGACAAACGATGACGCAATACATGCAATATTCAACTTTATGGTACACAGCTTAAAGTTTAAATCGCTCTGTTGATTGTACGAGTAAGTGAAGTGGCTTGTACGATATGAATCATTAGGAAGGGTGCTCAGTAGTAAGCAAAACAAACATAAGCCACGGGACCGAAACAACAAAAGCTGTCCCAAATAAAATACTACACATTCTGACTATCACACTGTTGCAGTATCACATAGTATAAAAGTTGCTTTCTCTATCCCTATATCTATGTATGCTTAAATCTTTAAAACTACGTAACGGATTTAGATGCTGTTTAATAGAGTGATTGAAGAGGAAGGTTTGTATGTTTAATTAGCGATCCGCTCCGGTTTCACATAGGTGCAATTATTATTATGGCTGTTATATAACGTTCACAGTTTTTCTGTAGTGTAATTAGTATCAGCATTGCACCCGTGCGAAGCCGGGTTTTAATATAATGAACAAACACGTTCGTTCGGCGCATTTAATAGTAGATACCGCTACTATTCAATATTTGAACATCCAGTTGAATATAACATAAAATTTATTATATTTATGTGGAATCTGTGGAAAAAAATACCCTAAGCTATATTTTTCTTTTTATTACTATAAGTAGGAATCTTTGATTTTAAATTCAATATTAGTCATAGTGATTTGAATTAGTGACAACATTTATTTTGAATCATAGCCACTACGATGTTAAATCGTATATTAGAAGTGCTCGCTTCGGTGTAATAGACGTCCGTGGTTCAATCGTTAGGCGGCAGAGCAGAGACCACTCCGCGAGGTCGGTGTCAGAGGCAGATTATTTATTGCTATTATTTATTTACTCTGTGCGAATGCTCCCATACAACTGACATTCGTATGTGTGAAAGTTATAGATGTTTTGTTTGTAAGATAAAATCTATGTTTTTTATAGAACCTCGCTCTTGGTCAACCGATTTTGATACTTTTATTTACCACCAGAAGCTTTTTGTTCGCACCGGGATAGTATTTTAGTCGAGTAGCAAGTAGCATTTATCCGAACGGATTTACGACTGTTCGGACTCGTTTAAGCCTAAACCACTAGAGTTGTAATTTGGTAAATAAACGTGTCCGAACAGCAACATTTTAGTAGAATAGATTAGTAAATCCTTTGTTCGGATACTTGCTACTTGCTACTCGACTAAAATACTATTCTAGTGCGAGGCTTTATAGATGATTTTCGCTTATTTGACTGTAACATTATTAAGGTCAGTTATAACGGGAATCAATTTCTTGATCATTAACCTTTTACGAATGCATGAGGTATGTATCAGCGAAAGTGACCAATGGTCAATTTCACCGTTTGATAGCATGTCCCCCTGTCATCATGCAGCCCATTGAGCTGGACATCATTTTTATTCCGTTAAAGAGATGTTTGATTGATTCTTCTACCGCTCAGAGGGTTTTTTAAAGCGCAATGGTACATCGTGAAACGATTTTGGTAGTTAAATTTGTTTTATCACGAAAGCGTTCGCAGAATATCAGAGTTTCAATGAGCACATAGCTGAGCAATGTCTGATTTAAAATAAAATGAGTTTCATATCCAAAGTCGGATAGATGTTAACAGTTGTGTTTGAAAACTTGTAATATTTTTGTATAAACACCTAATTTAAGTGTAAAATTAAGGTATAAAATAGTGTCAGGAAATTTAATTACGTATTTAGTGGGACGTTGCATCCAATTAGCATAGTTTGGTGATGCATCACATTTGACTAATCCAATTTAAGTGCTATGAAACACCCGAAATATTACATACTAGCTGTTGGTTGCGAGTTCGTCCGCGCGGAAGTAAAATATATATTTATGTTACTCGGGGATAACGTAGCTTTCTAAGGGTAAAAGAATTTTTGAAATCGACCCAGTAGTTTTTGAGTTATTTAAATACATACAAAAATACAGAAATTCAAAAATACAAAGCAATTAAAACCAATAAATTATAATACTTTGCGACGTCGGTTGGTTTATACGTTAACTAGCGACCCGCCCCGGCTTCGCACGGGTGCAAATCGGTATAATGCTGATACTAAATAATAATTTACTACAAAAATATGTTTGTAACTAGATTAATTTTACTGTCTAATTTTACAACGTTCGTTCAATCGAATTTCGGCTTTGCATCGAAAACGTCGCGTTACTAATGAACTACGCGTCTGTTTGTATATCACACGGAATTTGAATCCGGCACCATACATTGTAGGAGATTAACTCTATTTGTAGGCAGGCATTATATTTAGACAAGCTTTTTATGAAATACTAGCTGTTCGTGCCTTGGTCCGTATGGAATTAAATACTCTATGTTACTCGGGGATAATGTAGCTTTCTACTGGTGAAAGAATTTTTCAAATCGCCACAGTAGTTATTGAATTATTTCAATACATACAAAAATACAAAGTTTCTCTCCGTATAATCTATACTAATATTATTAAGGGACAAACTTTGTATTTTTGTTTGTATTGAAATAACTCAAGATCTAAGTACTGGGCCGATTTCAAATTTTCTTCCACCGTTAGAAAGCCACAGTATCTCCGAGTAACATTGGCTATATTTTTTTTATTCCACGCGGACGAAGTCGCGAACAACAGCTAGTCTTACTATATAAAGACAACCGTATTGAGATTTGATTTGGAGTACTTAATATAAGTTATAAGGTGATGGAAAACATCGTGATGCCTGCACATATCGGCGAAGAGATTCAAAGATATGTGTATTCACGCAAAATACGCGCTAGTCGTGGAGTTGCGGAAAATGGAGCCCATCATGGATTTAAACCTTTAACCTTTTTTTAACCTTTTAGTAAAATATATAAAGTTGGTATTTATTATTGCAATCCTTTTACTAAAAAACGTAAAAGATACAACGCAAAACAAGAAAAACACATCACATACAAACTAATAATTGTAATTATCTTTAATAACATACTATCAAAGTCAGAAATTGTTCAAATCTCTCCTCCATTACTCGGAACATAACAAGGTGTGAAGTGGAGGCGACCATTCGCCGGGCAAATTGCGACCCTCGTAATTATATTCCCTGCCAGATTGCGATGTCACAGCGACGCCTCGTAATGGGAATGGTCGAATCTGTCATGGCGTAGTGATGTCGGTATTCTACCAACTATTGTCGATAAGAAACTGTATTCTACTAATTGTTTTCTTAAAATTTATTTGTGTTTTATGTAGAATTCTTTGTCATTTGTAAAGAATAGTAATTTAAATTTCTTTAAATAATTGAATACAACTTTTTTGTATTCTGATAACTATTTGCAAGATGGCCATAGTTAAAAGTGTCACGTTTTTGAAACGTTCTATTTACGTAATAAAAGAGTCGTAGAACGGATTATAAAAAGTCGTAATATGAAAAGACATATTTGTAATAAACATCGATGTTGACAGCACATCACTAAACAATAAACGAATTTATGGTCCTGCTCGTAAATTATATTCGGACTGAAATTATTTTTTCTAATTTAAAAGAAAATTTCTAATTCCTACACTGAAAATATCCTACATTACACCAGTTAATTTAACTTATTTTCACTATAAATTGACGAATCGAGATCAATCTTTTACCATTTAAAAAAAAAACTAACTTAATTTCGTATATTTCCAGGATTAGATAGAAGAAAACGAGTTAGAAGAAACTTGTCTGAGAATCGTCTGATCATCACACAACATTTCACTGAGCGCACCGTCACGCCCGGCGGGGACGTAAGTAACAAGCAATAAGGCCCAGTAGAGCCCGAATGTTAAAACGTTACATGCAACAGTGTCTTAAATCGCCCTCGCTTAAACTCCAAATTCCATTAAAATTTTGACGTCTGATAAATTGAAATATGTAGTTACTTTAAGATTCGTTTCACTATTCGATCTTAAGACTCTCCACTTCAATCCTTCCTTCTTTCCATCGATACCTAGGTCACCTCAATTTACAAAGATCGTTCGACCAATTCACATCGTCTTTAAACTTTCCCAACTAAGCCAGAGTTCGTGATAATTTATTATGAAATAATGATTTCAGATAAGCATGCAATGCGCTGCATCTAGCGATCGTCCTCCTCAGTTCAATTGGGAGAGAGATGGAGTCACTATCTCCAGTAATACAGACCCAAGGTACACTTCAGATATACCAATATATGTACTACAAACAGAACAAATTGAATAGCCTATCTCACCACCAGATGGCATTAGTGCTAGGGAGAAAGAGAGATGTGTACTACAAACAGAAATGATAATAGTAGGAAAGATCGCAGCAGAGTTAACTGCACGAATGACACCCGGTGCAATACTACAACATAAAAGACTAGCTGTTGTTCGCGACTTCGTCCGCGTGGAATTAAAAAATATAGTCTATGTTACTCGTGGATAGTGTAGCTTTCTAAAAGTGAAAGAATTTTTGAAATCGGCCCCGTAGTTCTTGAGTTATTTCAATACAAACAAAAATACAAAGTTTTTTGCATTAAAATTCCTGTTAAATTTCAGATATGCGTTAGGACAAGTGATGACGTCAGATAATTCCGTGGTAACGCAGCTCAATATAACAAGAGTCAGAGTGGAAGATGGCGGACTGTACTCTTGTACAGCTAAGGAAGGAGATAATGTTGCCACGCATGAGAATCGACTTGATGTTTATGGTATTTTAGAAATATTCTTCCTATCATTGCTTAAATCTTTGTCTGTCCCTTTATGTTAACCCTGATTTATAAACCTAGTAAATTCAAAATATTTTCAACTGAAATAACGAAAAGGTTACATAGACTATTTTAAATTCATACATAACTTTAAGTGATATGTCAAAGGATAAAAGGACAGAAACAAACTAAAAAGTGTTTTATAACTTTTAGGACCGCCATATATCAGATCCCTACCGCCAATAAAAGTTCAAAGCGGCGAAGCGGTTAATTTGAGATGTCCATTCTACGGCTACCCTATAAGGTAATAAATAGTACTTACACAATAGAAAATGTGTCACAAATTACTTCGAAAAGAAAAGAAAAAATTGTCGTAAAAGACATACATTTGTTTTTTAACAGTGGTAGAGGCCGCTTTAACATCTTCGCACATTTGTCCGGCTCGCCCGGTGACATACCACGACCACACAGAAGACAGGCGTCAAATGGAAGCTATTCCGTGTTTCGTCTGATGAGTGTAGTGCAGGAGGCCTCGTTTTAATCCACTTTCTCTTCCTATTCTTTTCCTATAAAGAAATGATGAGAAGGGGAAGTGGATTTTCCGGGGGAGGGGCCGCATAGGAAGAGGAATTATCCTCTTGCTGTGCGCCTCTTCCTCCGTAGACTAAGGGTAGGCAACGCATCTGCAATTGCAGATGTCTATGGGCAGCGGTCGCTTCGCTATTTCAGCGACTCCAGGTGGCCGCTTGCTCGTTTGCCACTTTGTAATATACAGGGTGTCCCAAAATTCAACGATAAGCCAGTGCCAGTGCATCACCAGATCGGTACCTGCATAGGGAAAATTAATAAAAAAAATCTAACTCTTTAAGTTTAAAAGTTATGTTAATTTATTTGAATTTAATCGCTCTTTGATACCCGACCCCATTCAAATACCCACTGTCTCTTGAGCTATAAAGATATCCCTGCTTTTTTATTTGTAATGGGTAGCTTAGTAACATAGCTAATCATTGCAGTTGAAAACGGGACCTAAATATCTGTATTTTTACAAAAAAATAATTACTTTAACTGTTTGCTTGAAATTTTCGAATATTTTAACTTTTCATCAACTTTGTCATGCTAACGTGAAGAAAAATGTATGGAGGGTACCGTGGCATGTTGTTACAAAAGTTGGCGCATCTCGTCAAGATTCTAAAATGGTACAATGTTGTGGTAGAAACATGCAAGAACCCTGTTAATATTTTTTTCAAGTACTGAAAAGGATTATTTTGCATAGTTTCAAAGAACTTTACTAAATGTTCAAACAAGTGTTTTAAGTTACAAATTCGTGTATAATTACCTTTATTTACACGTGTTGGGGTACGAGCGTGTTAGATACTATTGATAAGTCTGAGTGAAACAGGTAGTAAAGTCATAATAAGTGGACCCCCCTGGGGTACTTCATTTCTTAACTTTACTGAAATAAAATAATAATTATGAGTTGCATTTAACCATCATGAGCATCACCACCACCAACTGGACAGAATTTAATAGAAATAATTAGTTTTTGTTTCTTCTCTACTGTGATTGTGATGGTGATGATGATGTTGCACACCGACTTATTAATAGTAGGTTTCTAACACGCTCGTACCTGAAAACGTGTAAATAAAGGTAATTATACACAAATCTGTAACTTAAAACTTGTGTAAACACTTAGTAAAGTTCTTTGAAACTATGCAAAATAACCCTTTTCAGTACTTGAAAAAAATATTAACAGAGTTCTTGCATGTGTCTACCATAACATTGTACCATTTTAGAATCTTGATGAGATGCGCCAACTTTTGTAACAACATGCCACGGTACCCTCCATACATTTTTTTTTCACGGTAGCATGACAAAGTTGATGAAAAGTTAAAATATTCGAAAATTTCAAGCAAACGGTTAAAATAATTCTTTTTTTGTACTTAAACTACAAATATTTAGGTCCCGTTTTCAACTGCAATTATTAGCTATGTTACTAAGCTACCCATTACAAATAAAAAAGCAGGGATATCTTTATAGCTCAAGAGACAGTGGGTATTTGAATGGGGTCGGGTATCAAAGAGCGATTAAATTCAAATAAGTTAACATAACTTTTAAACTAAAAGAGTTAGATTTTTTTTATTAATTTTCCCTATGCACGTATCGATCTGGTGATGCACTGGCACTGGCTTATCGTTGAATTTTGGGACACCCTGTATAAAAAAACAATCTTTCTTTTTCCAGTAAAATAGATTGGGATTTCAAAGGAAAAATAATCAATTCTAATAATCTATTTCAAACGAGATACAAACGAAATACACTAAAGAAACATAAAACTAGACGTAATGTTGTTAACATACATGGTGTTCTTAATATACCAGAAGTTAGTAAAGAGCAGAACGCAGCTGTATATACTTGTATAGTGACCAGTCCGTCTGGTGAAATGGCAAGAAGAGCATTTGAAATACAAGTGATAGAAGCACCAATACTAGAAGATTTACTCTTAGGAAATAATTTACAAGAAGGACAGATTGTAAACATCTATTGTAATGTTAGAAGCGGTGATCTTCCGATACACTTCGAATGGCTTAAAGATGGGAAAAGGATATCCAGTAGTTTAAAGGTAAATAAAGAAAAATACAATATTTTACTATAATTTAAATCTGGTACATTGTGTAATAATACAAAGGTTCTGCCGCAGGTTCCCTTAGTAAACAGTTAATGACTAGATCACGAATTAAGAGAATGGCTAAACCAATAGACGACTCTGAGTATGATAAACTTAGTTTAGTTTGATTAAACGTATGAAATCTCACATAGTTACTAAACAATCAATTATTTTGTTCCTAAGTTTACTTTAACATTAATCTTGCAATTTACCACTTTATGGTGATTGTAATAAACATTATTTTTTTCAACAGGTAGTTGAACGAAGTTCAGAGTTATTTAGTGCGCTGGTGATAAAGAAAGTATCGTTGGAGCATTGTGGAACGTATACATGTGTAGCATCTAACCACGTCGCTAAAGTCAATCGCTCCACTGAACTCTATATTAAAGGTATGAAAAACATTTGGATCGTTGATTTCAAAACTGTTGCTGTAATACTAGTAGACTCGTTAGAAACAAGAGAAAGTTATGAAGAACTCTTCATATACTGGAGAATGCAACATCGTATGAATTATATCGTTACCTTTATTATTATGCTCTGACGGTTCCTTATGACTTAAATTTTCAGTTGCCCCCAAATGGGCTGAAGAACCATCGAATTCGTCGCTGTTGTTAGGCAGAAGAGGCACTGTGTCGTGCAGTGCTAACGGATACCCACAACCTCAAGTGCATTGGATGAAGAAAGATGGTAAAGACTATTTTATTTCGATACAAGTATTTAGCAACAAACCGAGCTGGTTTAACAATGGAGGCAAATGATAGAGTTAAGAATTTAAAGAAGAAATGTTTGAAAGTACTTTGAAACTATTCCAGCTCTTCTGGGCACATGGCAGCCTGTTCTAGAGCTGGCTGGTGGCGGGATCTTGAGTCTACCCAATGGAACTCTGATCATAGAAGAGGTGTCCCTCACTGATGAGGGCTTGTACTCCTGCAACGTTGAAAACGGGGTCGGCAGTCCTCTTAGTAAAACTATTTGGATGAGTGTTAATAGTAAGTGTCTTTTGTCATTTATTTACATTATGTCTTCTTACTGTGTATTAGTTAATTTTACAGTTTTCTAAGTGTTGATGATATTAAGTCTCATAAATGGTTCCAGAGCCGGTACATTTCGAATCGACATCAACAAATGTGACGTCACGGCTTGGACACTCTGTCACAATAGAATGCAAGGCGTTAGGAGACGATCCTATAAGAATATTATGGACACATAATGGAAATATACTGGACTTTCAAATACACAGGTACTTCTCCCCCTTTATTTAGATACTAAAATATAATAAATGTCGTGATTTCTATAGTCTTCGAAGCTCCGCTACTTATTGGCAAAGCCAAGCAAGACAGGGTGAGAGGTAAATTTAGGATTAGAGATAAATATGATATGGTTCTATATACGTTTCATCAATTTGTTTATAATATGATTCCAGAGCAAAACTTTCTGAATCAAAGACATCGCTAGGCCTGACAAGTACAATCAACATCCAGTACTCAGAGACAGGGGACGCGGGCCTGTACCAGTGCAGAGCCAACAATCCATACGGAACTGCTACATTCAACGTATTTCTGAATATATTAGGTGAGTTTTTCTCTAAGGCAAATGAGCTTCGATAACTTGGTATAGCACAAAGACCGAAGAAACATTTTCTAAATAGAAAGGTTCAAGATGTGATATCTGCCTTCACTGACAATATTAGACAGAACGAACAGACAAAGGTACTGACAGATTCTGGCTTTATTACTATTACACTATTGTGTTTACAGAACCTCCCACTCCTCCGTCAGATTTGAGGGTAGATTCAGTACACGCTCGCTCCGCAGTCGCCTCATGGCGATCGGTGCGAGCGCACGCGTCGCGCTACGCTCTGCAATACGCTCCGGCGCACGTCGTTGATATTGGATGGGAACACGCTGTTGTTATTAATATAACTAGGTACTGCTTCTATCATAATATTCTATAAGACTCAGTATAACAGTAATTTATAACTGATTTAATTCCAGGAAGGACAATGACCTGCGGCAATCAGCGGAGCTACAGAATCTGCGTCCGGCGACCGCGTACGTGGTCCGAGTGGCGACTGGCAACCAGGTTGGAGTCAGCCGGTACACCGCGCCTGTGCACTTCACCACGCATGAAGAAGGTAACACTATAACAGAGGATATAACTTGTAGATAAAAAGACAGCTTTTTGAAGAAATTAAAGAAGTAATATAAAAGAACGGTAGGCTTCAACACCATTCTACGTCATGACTAAACCAAGTAATTTAATTAATTTGATATCTTAGAAATCGGAAAAAAAGGTTAGAAAATTTCACATTGATAAGTGTGAATAATATTTTAAAGTGTTTCATTAACTATTAATTGTTGGACAAATACATAATAATATATCTTTTCTAGCACCTTCCTCGCCGCCTATCAACATAATTGTAGAACAAACGGAGGCTCCTGGAGAACTATTTGTGTCATGGCTGCCTCCACCGAAGGAGTCTCACAATGGCATCATCACTGGATATCATGTGAAGGCGGTGCCACAAAATGTACCTACGAGTAAGTAACACCTTCGAATAAAAACGGTTATGCGATTTAACGAACAACAGGACGACCGAGTGACACTATGTACTGACTACATGGATGCTTTTCCTGTAACATGTTAGATTGCACAACGTATAGTCAGTTACTAACGCTACGACTTCATTAGTCCGAGTTCGAAAAACGGAGATTTTGCTTCGGCGTAAGTCAGTTTTTATCGCGAACTCGGTCTAATGAAGCCGAATGGTAAGGATTATTGAAATTTCAGATTCAGAAGACAGTGACACAAGAACACTGAAAGTTTCCCAGAAGTCTGGTAAACAGGAGACGAAAATCAGTGGTCTTCTGAAAAATACAAGGTAAAATCACAGATAATATAATATATACAGATACCCCATCCCATACAAAGAAAATAAGCGTCCAAATTTAAATAAGCAGTACTGCTTATTTTAGTGTCAAAATATCGTGAGGAGAAAACGCCACCCAATATGCAAGATGGCGCTATTCTCAATAAACGAAAGAAAAATAATTAAAATAAACGTCACGCACCAATGTTCGGTACGGTTGACAAAAGCGGTTACATAATTAGTTTTAAAAATAATTTATTATACGATGGGCAAGGAGCTAAGGACCTTGATTTACTTCTTAACAGCAACAAGCCATATGTCGTTGGAAAGGTCTTTGCTTATACATTATTTTTTGTATAAATGTAAAATGTAGCTTATGGGGTTCTCGAGTTATTGTTAAAAATAATAGCAAAATGTACAATTTCAACTTGCTTCTACTTAGAGCAGACTTACATCTATTGTACTGAAGTTTGTCAGTATTTATAAGTAATAGATAATTTTATGATACAAAAATTATTAATTGTAAAATTATAAATGAGTAGTGTTAGCTGACGGTACTTACTACGGTCACGAGTACGCGAGTCCCGACTAGGACCGACGCGGTCCGAGGTGAGAGAGAGGGATGCTCCACGGAAATAATTTTGCGATCGAGTTATAATATTATATTATTTAGAATGCAAAGACATTAAAATATTGAGACCGGACACCGTAATAAAAATTTTTGCTTGAATATTTTTTTCAAGATGATTACTAATAGTAAGGTCGAAGAAAAAGTAAACTGAACGTGCTATGTAACAACAAAATTGTTGTATTTATTTCACTACAGTTAATTTAGCCTCAATTGTAACTATAATAAAATCTTCCTACCGGGGACTGGAAAAGACCTCACCCATCACGTGTTTCCGTTTGATACTAGACTTTCTGACCACCCATATAATTATAATCTTTTAATTTATTTTGCTTATACATGTACATATTAATCAAATATGTCAAATATCGTCCGGTCTATTATTATAGTAGTTATTTGTTTCTCTCAGCATATGAGTAAACTGTAAAGAAGACAAAACTTCTATGGAATTTCAAATTGGAATTTCATTTTATTAGGGTTGTCACAATAGGTTGATACAAATGAAACAATGTGTGTGTTAATTTCTTTCAACTCATTTCAAGTTTAAGCGTCATGCTAACCCTGGATACTACCGGTGCCCCACACACACGTACCACATACACGTACCACATACACACATTTGACAGAAGCGTAGTTCAGATAAACACCATTAGAGAGCGCAATAATTAAATTAGTACATATTTAAGAATTAATAAAATTTTACAAAGGCTTAGTGTTATGTGTTATTTGATGTTTAAAGTAATACTAAATAAAGTAAGTTTTAGTTTATTTTGGTTTTCAAGTTGATAAATTGCCGCGTTCGTTTCCTAATTTCAATACTCTGCTCGTAACCCCATCTAGTGAAAAAAAAATAAACTAAAAAACTTTTGTATGGAATGGAACCCCGTGGTAAAATATTAAATTAATTCTATTATACTTTTATGACAACATTGAAGATATATTAAATGAATTAATAACAAAACTTTCAGATATGCAGTTTCAATATCTGCGTTCAACGGAGCCGGTTCTGGACCATACTCTTTGCCCGTTTTCCAAGATACTATGGAAGGAGGTAAATTAAGTTTGTATTCTTGAAAAACTAATTTCAATTAATTAAGTCATCATCATCATCACCAGCTCACTATAGCATACTCGGAGCCTACCCTAAGGTGTGACTAGGCCATAGTCAAGCACGCTGGCCCAGTTTGGGTCGACTTCACACATATCTTTGAATTTCTTCGCCGATATGTGCAGACATCACGATGTTTTCCTTCGTCGTAAGAGGGGTCGTGTATATGAAATTATTAACAAATAATTATTTTATTAATTATTAATTTCAGCGCCAGAATACGCACCTACGTCAGTAGAATGTACTGCGATATCATCAACCTCTTTGCGTGTCGGTTGGCAGCCTATAACACCAAGCGCGCAGGGCAGCTCCCTCGTCGGCTACACTGTATTATACGCTACTGATGGTAAGATGACCTGCTTCATACAAAATGATATAATATCGTAAGTTTGACAAAATTTATGGGATACATTTCATTAGTACTATTCAAACTGTAGGATTATATCGTCCAGATGGACGATACCAACCAGTGCCCTAAAGTCTAATCTAAGTGATGACGTTTTTAAATCTTAAAGTACCTACAGTAAATGATTAAATATGTTTTTCCTTATCACGATTGGGGGGATTACCCAAGCGACCACGACTTCGCTACCAAGCGATTCTATAGCGAACGTCAAAAATATATGAAACTGACAATGACGTTATCGAACGTAACACACGTAACAATAATACTTATCCAATATCATTGTCACTTTCATACATTTTTGTCGATTCCATCAGCGATATCGCCAATCGAAATATACTTTGGGTGGCCCTTCTGATGCGTTAGTTAAGCTAGATGACAATTCTAGCAATTGAAGTTTATTCTGAATAAAGTCACAAGCCTATTAAAAGTAGGAAGTATAATTACACATAGATAGAAAGACAAAGCTAGATAAATTGATAGTTAATATGTACCTTTTGTTAACCAATTGCAGAGAGCGCTTGGCAGAACCAAACGTCACTTCATACGGAACTCTACTTGCAAACTCTAATGAAGTACACCAACTACACGGTCAAAGTGGCCGGCTACTCCAACTATGGCCCTGGACCATACTCTTATCCAATCGTATGCGCCACATTGCAAGATGGTAAGTTAATAAATTACGTTTTAGCTTATCTTAGTTCAAGGTATTAGCAACTTGGGTGGCATATTGCAGATTCTGAAAAAAAGTATCCGTTTTCCATATTATCTGCACTTTGTATCAATAAAATTTATCGTTTTAATGTTTAAATAAGTAGCTTCATATAACAAGTGCCTCTTTTAAATGGTTCTTAGAGTACAACTGCTCGAAGGACCAAGTTTCTGACGTTACCTTTATATTTTCCAGTTCCCGACCCACCAGCGGATATCAAAGCATTAGTCCTTTCACCGACCGCACTCCTCGTCAGCTGGAAACGACCTGAACATCCGAACGGAGAACTAATATACTACACTGTATACATCAAGCCTACATCTAGGTAAAAGACGACTATTATTTACAAATTAGGAAGGAAGATTTCCTATACTTCCCAAGAATCAGATGTTTCAATGCATTTTGTTTTATGACTGTATTCATGAATCAATAGAAGTAGATTAGACAATAGACCACAATCTTTCTTAACCCACTCTATTTGGAGTTGGATCCAGCGAGCTATTCAGCAATTTGTACACAGATTGTTTAATAATAAATTAAACATACAATTTAAAATATATAAAATCTAAAGTAAATTTATTTTTAATAACTAATTTTAGTAGTAATTAGACAATTAGTGGATTTACTTGATTTTGTATTGTTTTCATATGGCAGCACTAGCTGTCAATGAGACTTCTACTTCCTTCTATAAAGCATGCCTATCATAGATTAAAAGATATTTCTCTTTCTACGGTGCCTATGCATGCACTATTAAAAATTATTAAATTACCATGTAGTTTAATATTTACTCTCAATAAAGAGTACAAAATACTGCTTATGTTGTTTCCATTACTCAACACAGATCATTTCAAGAATACACCTATGAAATGTATTTTAACTTTGTGCCAGTAATGGTCCAGCGGCGACTCACCGCGTGGAAGCCGAAGGCCGGACGGTGGCCGAGCTGAAGGAGCTGACCTCGGGCCGCACCTACGAGACATGGCTGACGGCCAGCACTGGGGCGGGCGAGGGGCCGCCCACACGCCGCGTGTCGCATACGCCGTCTCAGAGAGGTAATAACATATTCATCATTACAAATATCAACCAATATTTACAGAATAACTATAGACAGCGTGATCAATTCAACTATTTAAAGAGGATGTGACCTAAAACTTGTCGAACAAATCATGGTTGTTATTCCTGAAGTTTTTGACTTCTATCCTGTCAGCAAATAATATAGTGCCTTAGCCAAGTAGTCATCGCTAATCTTTACTAAGTATCTGAGTGCATTAAAGAGGTTTCTGGACTTTTTAAACATTAAAGAAGGCACTGGAAGAAAACAGAAGTAATACTAAAACAGTCTCCTTTAATTCCACAGTCGTGGCGGGGGTTGCGTCACTAGGCGGTGTGGTGTCTGTGGGCGTGGGCAGCTCCTTGCTGCTGTCCTGCGCATGCGTGGGCTCCCCCCCGCCGCGCACCGTGTGGTATCACAACCACAACATCATCACACATCATCCACGCTTCACGAGGAATCATGATGATAGTCTGCTCATCAATAGTGAGTGAATGCTCGAATATTTGTTCCATACAGCAAGCGAATGGCTCTCTAAAGCCCTTAGAGTACATTTCTTATATTAAATTTACAGTAATAAGGAACAGAAGCCTAGCCTAAAACATCTTCTACAAGTTAGACTCCTTATTTAGAAACTTATAGAGAACCTTTAATATAGATTTCGGGGCGATCACTTACCGACTTGAATGCAATAATTTCTCGGTCCTTGAATCACAAGATTATTTCATATATTTTCAGATATTGACCAGTCTTTAAGCGGCAACTATACTTGCCTCGCAAAGAACCTATACGGCTCTGACTCCGTGGAATACGTGGTGACGGTGCTGCCTCTACCGGACGCTCCTGTGCTCCGCGCCACGCCATACAAGGATTCAATACTGGTGGACTGGGAACAGCCTTACTATTCAATAGGGAATAGAAGTCAGAGTCAGAAAATCAGTAAGTATATGATCAAGTAATTTGATTATTTTCAGTGGTCCAATGGACCCCCATTCAGAGAAGACCCCTAGGGTCCACAAAAGAACACAACAATTCCCTTTAGTGCTCCCAGAAGTGTTCAGAGGTTCCTCCTAGAATCCGAAGTTCTTTCAGTAAAGAAGTTCACAAAAGGCTCCATAGAAGTTCCGCCTAGGGTACACTTCTGTGTGTTCTCACCAAATACAGTTAACTAATCTGTTAAAGCTGACTCTACGGCTTCATTAAACCGAGTTGACGATAAAAACGGAGGTTTTCCTTCGGCGTACGTTTTATCACGAACCCGGTCTAATGAAGGCAAAGGGTATAAAGATTATAATAGATGGCGTTGTCATAAATATAGCAATATTCATGACAGCGCCATCTATTGTTCACATCTTAATGTTTTTTACAATTTCAGGCTACAGTTTGACATGGAAAGAAGCCAGCGGTCCATGGCAGGAGGCATGGCCGGCTAATAAGCTCCCGAATCTATCAGGAGTACAGAAACACGCTCTCAGTGGACTTAAGTGCGGTACTAAGTACTCGCTTAGGATTACCGCTACTAACAAAGTGGGTACTTCACAACCTGCTTATATCGATGTCAGTACTTTAGGTGGAGGTACGTTATTGTTATAACTCACACTAAGGAATAATTAATGGTTACTTTCTTGTAGATTTTGCCTTGTACCATGATAGTATTTTATTCGAGTAGCAAGTAGCATTTATCCGAACAAAGGATTTACTACTGTTCGTACTCGTTTAAGCCTAAACCAACGCACTAGTGTAGTAATTTAGTAACTAACCGTGTCCGAACAGCAACATTTTATTTTAGTAAATCCTTTTTTCGTATACTAGTTACTTGCTACTCGACTAAAATACTATCCTAGTGCGTAAAAGGTTTAACCCTTTTCCGCTACCACTACTTCAAAGAAGTTAACCCTTTCAGCGCCGATACCACCATCTACCAACGAGTGGTTATGGAGCAACTGCTCCCACATGCTGGTTCAGCTGGCGGGCTGGGACGACGCCGGCTGCGAGCTGCGCTCCTGGGACCTTGAGTACCGCGCGCTCGGCGCCAGGAACTGGATAAGAGCTCATAACACACTGGTAATAAAGTTCAAATTTCTTTGAATTTATTGGGATGAAATGCCTTATATTAAAATTGAAATTATGTATAGAATATTCATGCTATATTTCCTTGTAGATCATGTTAGTTTTTAAACGTAAAGCAAATAAACATTTCCATGGAAACCGAACACCCTGGAACTCGAAGCAAAAACTCAGTTTTTATCGCGAACTCGGTCTAATGAAGCCACTAGGCAATCAAACTAAAAACGTAAATTATATCATAGCTCATTAGTCATGTTTTCTTCTCAGACGTACACGAATCCTTCGTGGAACGTGTACCAGTCCAACAGCCCGGGTTATCGTACCGGGTCGTTCGCGATCAGCGACCTGTCTCCAGGCACCTGGTACCAGGTGCGCGTTACCGCTGCCAACGAAGCGGGCAGTGTTACTACAACGTACAACTTCGCTACTAAGAATGAAGATGGCAGTAAGTAGTTTTGTAAAATATCAAAACTGCAGTTTATTAAAATCATACCACAGATTTTAATACCTTGAGTGCCTTCAGTGTTAATAATTAAATATTAGAGTGGCTTTCAAAGTGTTAAATGCAGCTAAATATAGACATTTCATAAGTAGTAATATTCTATTTTTTTCATGTTTTCATTTTCATTTTTTTTTATATTACAAAGTAGCAAACGAGCAAGAGGTCACCTTTCGCTGAAAAAGCGAAGCGACCGCTACCCATAGACATCCGTAATTGCAGATGCGTTGCCTACCCTTAATCTACGGAGGAGGAGACGCACAGCAAGAGGATAATACCTCTTCCTATGTGTCCCCTTCCCCGCCAATCCACTTCCCCTTCCCATCATTTCCTTAGAAGAGGATAGGAAGGGAAAGTGAAATAAAATTCGGCCTCCGGCACCACACTCATCAGACGAAACACGGAATTGCTTCCATTTCACGTCTGTCTTCTGCTTGGTCGTGGTGCGTCGTGCGAAGATGTTAAAGCGGGCTCTTCCACTGTTGAGTTTATCATCGATTTCCAAATAAACTTTTGCGTAATATTCGTAGATAAAGTCTACGAATATTAATTTGCACAAAAGTGCTTACCGTTACCCTATGGCTTTAATAGACCGAGTTCGCGATAAAACGCAGATTTTGCTTCGGCGTAAGGTCGTTTTTTGCGTGAACAATGTCTAATGAACCCGTAGGCTTAGTAGTATTTTTTATTCTACAGATGCCTGTTTGATTATGATATATTTTCATACAATTTATTTTTCTTCCAGGTGAAGTGGGACCTCCTTCAGAATTCTTCGACATCAATATGCTGGTGATAGTCTGCAGCTCCATACTCCTGGCGCTTTGTCTCGTCAGCTGTGTTTATATACTGGTCAAGAGACAAAGGTTAGTACTTTATTACACTAGTTATTGCCCGCGGCTTTGCCCTAAAATTTAAAAAATATTAATAAATATAGTCTATGTTAAGCCTTCTACGTACCAGGATAGTATTATAGTGGAGTAGTAAGTAATTTAGTAACTTAACGTGTCCGAACAGGAACATTTTAGTAGAGTAGATTAGTAAATCCTTTGTTCGGATACTTACGGTACCGACCTTCTTGAGCAACTCCTCAATTTGACCGGTATAAGTCCGCCTTGGGCGACCTCGTCCAACACGCCCACTCACTTTCGCATCATAAATCTTCTTCGTCAACCTGCATACATTCATCCTCTCAACCATTTATAATATCAGTAATATAGATCTTATGTGTGTTAGAGCGGGCAACCTGACAGAGTACCGGGACTCTATAACCGCGGACAAGTCGGGCAGCGGTGACGTCACCGCCAACACCTCTCACAGCAACCTCGCCGGCAAGGAGCCGCCCGCGAGGATATACAGCGCGCCTATACATATGAGGAATAATAGTAAACACGGTGAGTACTTACAAGCGACTTTAGTCTTTAAGCAAAGCTGTTTAGAGACTAAAATACCGTATTTTGCGTGACTTCACACATATATTTGAATTTCTTCGCCGATATGTGCAGACATCACGATGTTTTCCTTCACCGTAAGAGCGTCGGGTAAATATGTATATATGAAAATCGAAAAACACATTGGTACATGGCGGGATTCGAACTCGGGACCTGCTTTACAAGTCAAGAGCTAAACCCCTGACCCACCGACGCTCTCCAACAGTAACTTATTGTGTTTTAGAACTGTACGAGATAAGTCCGTACGCCCAATTCGCTGTTGGCTTCCGTACGTTCGGTCATGTCGAGAACCAGGACCTACCCTGCAGGCAGAACAAGCTGAGATATGACACAGGTTTGTATAGTTACTATGCCTTTTGCCTACTTACTAAAATACAATTGTCATGTCTCTTACTATACAGCAAACATGTCATGGCCAAACTAAAATTTACTCATAAACTAATAAATTCTGTAATATTTCTAGCAATAAACTTTCTCATTTATGTATTATATGTAACACGCTGTTGTTCGTGACTTTGTCCGCGCGGAATTAAAAACTGTTACTCGGGGGTAATGTAGCTTTCTAATGGTGATAGAATTTTTGAAATCGGACAATAGTTCTTGAGTTATTTCAATACACACAAAAGTGCAAAGTTTTCCTCTTTATAATATTAGTATAGACTAGCTGTTGTTCGCGACTTCGTCCCCTTTGAATTAAAATTATAGCTTATGTTGCTAGGGGATAATGTAGCTTTCTAATAGTGAACGATTTTTTGAAATCGGCCGTGCAGTTCTTGAGTAAT
Organism: Papilio dardanus tibullus; assembly: GCA_013186455.1. Lineage (NCBI taxonomy): Eukaryota > Metazoa > Arthropoda > Insecta > Lepidoptera > Papilionidae > Papilio > Papilio dardanus. Next base: position 290,360 of record QDHC01004736.1, on the reverse strand, counting down.
TTCAATACATACAAAAGTGCAAAGTTTTCCTCTTTAAAATATTACTATAGATGGCTACCTTGTTTGAAATAATCTTAATTGTTTATCTGTTTGCAGAAACGAGTTTTCAATTGTGTTCAGAATCAGAAGATAGTGACAGCATATCCAAATCAACTATGAAAAGTATGCCGAGAAGTAAGTTACTGTTTTTTTCATACCAAAGCCCACAAACACAATAAAGTTTTGCTTTTATTTGTTTAAATTAATAGTGATTCCTATTCTATATTTCTAAAGAGTACTTAACTTCTTAAAAGGCGGATTACACGTAGATATAATAGTTTGTTACTTTATCTATGTTTTTATAAGAGAACGGGGCAAACGAGCGGCGGGAACACGAAGATGGTAAACGACGCCTAGTCATTTGCTATAGAGGAACTGCAAATATTTTTCTTATAGTCTCTTATTGATTTTTTAAATATTTTCTTTTTCAGAAATCTGTAGAACGCCACATCATAGATAACTAAACACGAATCTTCAATGTTTTTTTCGTGGTCCATCAAAAACTGGAAAGCTGTTGTTTTTATTATAGTCTGTGCCAAAGATTGTTTAAATTAAATTATAATAAGGTTCAACGAATTTCGTGTGAAATAATTATTAACATTTGTTACAGTTTATATAATCGTGTTAAATATTATGTTATTTATACTCAAAGCTCTGAACAGGAAATAGCAGTTAACATTCCTATACCCGCGCCAAGCGTTTTAACACCTATACCCGCGCACGGTCTGACAGACCGTAACTTTGGCTCCTATTACCTGGTTATTTTTCTATAAAACCGTTTATTTTTTTTTTATTTTACAGAAACTATAGGATGTAATAAAACAAAAAATATAAATTGTAATCATAAACTATTTATTACTTTAAAGACTATCGGTGTTTCCACAAGGGCCTGTAAAAGTCTCACTTTTTCTTATAGTCTACGAAAAACTAACATAAAACTTTTTTTTCTAAAAACAAACTTAAAATACCTTTTAATTCTTAAAGATCACATATCTTGAGACCATTGCAAAATACAATTAGTTACATATTAATGTTTACAAAGCAGTCAGAACACACTATATCAGCATCCTATAAACAAAAATATTTGGTACAATCAGCGCAACTGTACTCTGTTTTTAACCGACTTCCAAAAAAGGAGGAGGTTCTCAATTCGTCTGTATGTTTTTTTTTTTTATTCACCGATTACTCGGCTCCTGGTGGTTCGATTCTTATAATTCTTTTTTTATTCGAAAGGTACGGTGTGTCATTTGGTCCCATTTTTTTCAAAATGAAAAACTATTCACTAGTTTTTGAGTTATTTTCAATAATGTGCCGAAAAGTTGTCAAGAACAGGGTCAAATTTGCTTTCTTGGCTTACGTAGCCTAAACTATAAGACCTACATAAAAATGATGTATGAACGAATTGTAGCTCTTTAAATGTGCTACAGAAAAGTCCGCGATGGCATATACCTGTCTTCTATAGTTGTCTCACAAAAACTATTTTTTTCTTTAAAATTATCAATCCAAAGTCAAATATATTCAATACGCTACTTACGACGCTATTATTCGAATTCGGTATGAATCCTTATCCAAATAAATGTGTTTACTATCAGGATAATTTAATGTAGATTATAATTGTCCTTTAAACTATTTCGTTCTGACCAATAGTTTAGAAGATACGATAAGTTCAAAATTACGCGTAACTAGAAAAATACAATAACCGTTACAAAGAAACAAGGACAGATTTGCTGTCGTGTCTTATGGATGCTAAAATATAGGATGTACAATAAAATGATGTATGAACGATTTATAGATCTTGAAATAAGCTAAATAAATGTCTTTGATGGCATATCAGTATAATGTATAGTTATTTCACAATAGCCCTTTGCTTCTTTTGAAACATCAAATAAAATGCATCCGACTAAGACCGTCGTAGATTACGAGGCTATTTATTGAATTGGGTATGAAACCTTATCCAAATAAATATGTTAATGCCTTAGAGTATTAAACGTAGATTATAATTGCCGTTTACAGTATATAGTTCTGACTAATAGTTTAGAAGATATCAAATTATTATAAACTTCGTTCAACTGAAAAATGTAACAGCGGCGCGCGGCCGTACAGAAACGTTTGCAACGATGTGTTTTAGTTCGTTTAAATTTGGCTGATTAACCGATTTTAATAATTCTTTCTTTCTTTGAAAGTTGTTGAATATTACGTTGTGACGATCACGTTCTGAGGATTAGTTTTTAGTGAAGAAGCGTATTCGATTAAATACCAACTATAAATATGATGTTCTCGTTTGATTAAACATTATTAACTAAATAGCAATATTTGTAAAGAAATTTTAGTACTTCGTACTATAAAGTAGTATGTTTTAGTGTGCAGACGATTTTGTTAAAATTTTTCATGATTCGGTACTCTCAATTAAATGTCATGAAATCCATGGTGCTGCAATGACATACAGATGCATGTATATTGTTATCAGAATTTTTAATTGATTAGCTATAAAGAAAATTAGTTATCTGGATTCAAATTCACTAAAAATCTAAAATTAAAAAAAAACTTTTAACAAAAAAACAAAAACCGCCTTCCAAAACAAAAATCCTCCAACAAAATGCACTAAAAAGTAACAAAATAATTTCGATTTTGTGGCTAACTTTAAGAGGCAGAAAAGTCTCTTATTTCTTGTAACTATTATGTCTATAATGTACAATAACAATTGTTATTTTGAAGTCGGTGTCAGCAAAGTTCCAGTAAGACCCAGATCTTAAAAGTAATTAGTTGTATGCGTTAAATTGCGATTTAAAATGATACGAGTAGTATGCGTCATGTATCTGAATATTGCAGCTGACACCGAGTTCAAGAAAACAATTGTTATTGTACATTATAGACATAATAGTTACAAGAAATAAGAGACTTTTCTGCCTCTTAAAGTTAGCCACAAAATCGAAATTATTTTGTTACTTTTTAGTGCATTTCGTTGGAGGATTTTTGTTTTGGAAGGCGGTTTTTGTTTTTTTGTTCTTTTTTTTTTGTTGCGCAACATCCACATTGGCAAATTATATTATTGTTAGATGCAGCTGCTGATTCAGGGCCACCTAATTTGCATATTTCATTAAATCTAAGCCTCAGTATTAGTGGCCGAGAAAGAGTGAGAGCTCGTCGCCTGAGGTGAGAATTTAGCAAGTTGTAAGACAATGTTTCTAATATAATTAATCTTCTTGTTAGATTTATTTATAAGATATCGTTTATTCCTGCCACGTTGATCAAACCTGGCTTGACTCAGGAGTTTGATTCCACCGCGTACGCCTTCCTTTTCCGATGTAATAATCTCTGTTAGTTTCATAATCTTCTGACTCTGATTGAAAATCATCCTCTCGATCCAATGACTGAATTGCATCTTCAAAATCATGTGCTTCCTCTTGGGGTGGACTACCATCTTCAACTTCGCAATCATATTCATCATCGTAATTGGTGTACGAACTTTTTTCCTCCGAATCCAAAAGATACAATCGAACACGTTCATCGTAAATATTTGAAGTATTTATACCTAAAAATTTAATAAATCAATACGGTAGTTCTAAAGTAATAAAATGCAGGACAAAACATTACATAAAAACAAATAAATAACATATAAATACGCATAAACAAAAAATATGACTTACGTAAAAAGTTGATCGAATACCCGCGTCGGTCTCACAGACCGAACAGGTCGTAGTAGGCCTACATGACATGCTCGCACAACTGCATGCCATGTGAAAACCTAAAGCTAACCCCAAATCATGCAGCTAGCAGAACGCGCGAATTCCCAAAGTTCTTGGAAAAAAAAATATTTACGAAAAACCGTTTCGTCGGTCTCACAGACATTTGCGCGGGTATAGGAATGTTAATAAACTGCTATTTTAACAGTTTTCTGGAATCGCTATTTAACAGTTTTTTGTAACTAATTTTATGTCAATTATGATAACCGCTAACACGAGGTGTTCTATACTAATTAATTATTTTTGCTCATTTTTTTAATTAACAGAAACACTGCCAAAACGTTTTTTCTTATACATGTAACCTTTTGTATCTTTTTTAAGTTTCCTTGTAATTTGTAAGATATCATTCTAGTCCCGAATAATACTTAATCTCTAGCCTTACTGCTTCATTAGACCGAGTTCGCGATAAATACGGACTTAAGCCAAAAGATCTCAGTCTAATGAAGCCGTCGATCACCATGTATATTACAAAAGGTTCGATTCTCTAATTGTCAAAGAATTTTGTAATTATATTTTTAGTTAGGTTAAGTAAACGTAACGTTATCCTTATGCTATTGTAAATAAAATGTAATCTAAGGAATTTAATATTTATTTAAAATAATTGTAGAAATTCTTTTTTTTTAATTTTAGTAATTTTATAATTTTGTAATAAACTATGTAATTACATTCAAAATTTTTGTAAAACCTTAGTTCTATGACTGTCGAAAAATTAAAAAAAAAAACTTATTTTATGTTTTTTTCTTGGGAAAAACAAAAGCAATTTCGTTTATAGAGGCACCAAACTGTTATATTTCCTTAATATGCTGCCAAAGTATTAAATAAGATTTTAAAATTATCCACTTGACATTTGACTAATAATTTTATTAATTTCAATTTGTTTTTTTATTATTGTATAATTATCTAATATTTATTAAATAACAATTATTCGTAAGTAAAAGTTTTGTAAGAACATAGCGGAATTGCTAAAAATATATGCAAGAAGACTGAATACGATGTTGTTTTGTTTCTGTAAATTTAATTTAGAATTAAAAATTGAATTTAACTTCTATTTTTCGTTTTAATAATCAACCTTTTTATTCACTGGCCAGTGGCACATTTGAACAGTAGTTTTTTTAAACGCTTTAACATCATAGTTCTTCTTGTCCGTCTCGCGCTGACATAGCACACACACAGAAGACACGCGGCTAATGGAACAAATTCCATCTACACTCTATACAGTGTGGTGCCGGATGCTTAAATTTAGTCAATTTTTCTACCTATCATTTCTTTATAAAATGATGGGAAGGGGAAGTGGATATGTCGGGAGAAGGAACGCAAAGGAAGAGGTATTATCCTCTTGCTGTGCGTCTCCTTCGTAGATTAAGGGTAGGCAACGCATCTGCAACCGCAGATGTCTTTGGGCAGCGATCGCTTTTGATTTTTCAGCGAAATATCGACCGCTTTAGAAATTACGATTAAAAATGCGGTCGATATTTTCTTTGCCTTGAAGTTCCACACTCACATAAGTCACGAGATGTTTACAACTAAACCCAGTTTCTATTTCTAATTTGCTATCTTTATTCAAAGGATATGAAAGGGACAAAACGTCAAAGAAAACACTTGAATAGATTATATTTATTTATTTTCACCAACTTATAATTACATATGCAAACCTTAACATATCATAAACATGTCCCACAACATCTATTATATTTAATATTTTTACTCGACAAAGAAAATAATAAAGTCGGGCTTACACTGCCGTGAACATATACATTTACTAAATTGATAAATCTTTAGATATGTAAAACACTAATACTAGTAAAAACACTAAAATATCCACTAAAATTCTGTGGCTATAATAAAAAGCTGTCAAATCATCGGCCATTAGAAGAGGAACAACTATTGCTTTATTTACGACGAGGGAAATAAATAATTAAAAAATCCATTTTTCTATCTAAATTTGTATATATTTCGCGTCTATATTCTTATATGTCAAAGCCGCCATCTTGTTTATGACGCCATCTTGCAAAAAATCCAAAATGGCGCAGTTCCGTCAAAATATCTCTCATGAGTTTTAAATTGTACTAAATATACGTTAAAATGTATAAATACAAAGTTCTAGAATAGATTCATATTAAAAAAACACATTATTATTTTTTTAATTATCAAAAAAGATTAAAATAAAATAAATCTAAAAAAAAAACTATTTTTAATCTGTCCTGCAGTGTTAATACTTATAGCTAGAGTGATAAGTCTTGATACTAGTTATTGCTCGAATTTATATCAAAATGGCGAAGTTCCTTAAGCAAATTTTAATGGCTTTTTGAAGTCTTTTTTTTCTTATTATTTTTAATATAAAAATAGATATGTCAAGTACTACGTAATACAATTTCTCGAAATTTTCATATTATGAATAACAAAATTCTTTTAGAAATCGAGATATGTTTATTACCGTAAAATTCGACATAACGCTTGTATATAGTTGTCTCTTTTTTTTCAAGGTGAATGAAAGAGAGATATTACATACAAGTGTCACGTAAATTTACGGTTAAGATTAAAAATGGAGGAATTAATAGTTTTTATCAAGCCCTAATTCTAACATTTATAAACATTCGAAAAGTTTTACAGTCATATCTACTGCTATCATTGTCTTATTATACTTACAAGAAAGGGACAGCAACATTATAATAGTCGTAATCAATTCGCAGTTTTACATTTAATTACCGTAAAATAATCGAGTCGCAATTACCCCAAAGTTTATATTAACACTTTTACAGTAATCCTATGGCTTCATTAGACCGAGTTCGCGATAAAAACAGAGATTTTGCTTCGACGTAAGGTTTTTGTGTGACATCAGTCTAATGAAGCCGGAGGGTAACACAATAAATCGCTTAAATAATACATTCACACAAATATTCTTAACTTGCGTACATCAAAATCTATTTGACACCAAATACATTATAAATTATTTTTATTAGACTCAAGAACATTTATGCCGTCTATAATTTAAATATGTTTATATTTAGGGAAACACATCTGACATAATTTCGAATAGACAAACTATTACAGGATCAAAAACATTTATGCGTAGTATAATTTAATTTAGTTGCGAATCTATAAAATATCAAGAACATTTACGCGAAGTATAGTGAAGACTCTCTATACTGAGGAGACTTCAAGTATCAAGAATGTTGTAGTATCTACATACGTGCAGCGCCATCTAGAGTATGTTGGGCGCGGAGCCAACATTGCAATGTTTCGCCATCTAGAGTATGTTGGGCGCGGAGCGATCATTGCAATGTTTCGCC
>QDHC01004736.1:233999-283041 GCA_013186455.1 Papilio dardanus tibullus | reverse complement strand
ATCTAGAGTATGTTGGGCGTTGAGCCAACATTGCAATGTTTCGCCATCTAGCGTATGTTGGGCGCTGAGCGATCGTTGCAGTGTTTGTTGCGGCGCAGCGTGGCGCCGCGCTTGATCTGCTCCATCAGAGATGTATGACAGATGCGTGGGTCCGGCTGCAATGCAAGCATATGAAATTAGTTTTTGTTGAGTAACTGTTGCTTGCGACTTCGTTCGTGTTGAATTAAAAAATATAGCCTATGTTACTCGGGGATAATGTAGCTTTCTAATGATGAAAGATTTTTTTTATATCGGCCGAGTAGTTTTTGAGTTATTTCAATACATACAAATACACAAATGCTAAATATGATAATCAGACCTGCGCGTGCGCATTGATGAGTTCCCGCACCGCGCCGGCGCGGCTGGAGGCGAGCTGCCGCCGCTGCTGCTGTATGGTAGCTGACAGCTTGTCCAGGAACGCTGGCTGCACCGCTGAAGGTAGATTACCTGGAATATACAAGAAAAAGACATAAAAATAAACTAAAATTTATTATAGATGCTAAGTATTAAGTAGATTTTATGAGAATTTTGAACTTCTCCTCCTTGTAATTAAAAGTAAGCACACGTCCCCTATTTCATGCTTGCATAAGGTTTTAAGCTAAGAGATATTATACAGAGGAAGCGCTCCATAGTAATTGCTTTTTAACCGACTTCCAAAAGGACATTCTCAATTCGTCTGTATTATCGTTTTTTTTAAAATACAAAGTGGCAAACGAGCAAGTGGCCACCAGGATTCGCTGAATAATCCGAAGCGACCCCTGCCCATAGACATCTGCAACTGCAGATATCTATATTAGCTGATAACTCGGCTCCTAGTTGTCCGAATTTCATAATTCTTTTTTTAAATCAAAGATATGTGTATTCACGCAAAATACGTGTTAGTCGTGGATTTGCAGAAAATGGAGCCCATCATGGGTCGAAACCTTTAACCTTTTAATTATTTTGTTGATCAAACTAACCTTTACCCTTGTTATTGGTGTCCGGCGGCGCGCGGCGCGCGGCTCGCGGCGACAGCTGCGGGGCCAACTTCGCGCTCAAGCTGGCTATCAGACCGCCGTCTGGAAAATAACGATAGTTCCGTACATTAATTCTCTAATTACGTACTATCTCTATAATACAGTAAATATTGACAGTAATGAAAGCCATTAATAGAGGAAAAGCTTATAAAGAGATCATTTTCTTCTTATAATCAAGAATGACAAATGAAATATGGGAAGATGGATCGATTTGAAAGTAAATCTATGACAAAAACCCCATATAGAATGAACAGTTTATGTATTATGACAGTGAGATGATGCTAAACAATTATACTTGCATTGCTCAAAGCTCGTGAGCATTGCAAAACGCTCATAGTTGACCATTACTCAATGTTTTAAAGCAGTATTCAGCACTCTTGCCCAATGGTCAACAATCTCGATCAATGCTCAACACACTTAAGCGGTACTCAACAATGTCGAGAATTATTCAACACTCCTGACCAATGCTCATTGCTCATCTTGAGTGTTCCACATAACGATCACAAGCGCTATTCGACACTCTTGAACCATGCTCAACATAGTTAAGCATTAGCTCATCGAGCGTCGCACGATACTCACGTTCAGCATGCCTATCCGCGCTGTGCGAGCGCGCCGCAATCGAGCGGCGCAGCGCGAGCGGGCTGAGCGCGGCGCCGAGCTGCGCGGGCGCAGCGTATATACTGTTAGAATACTTCTTCTCTTGTTGCAACTTGAAGCCTGACAATGTGCGGTTAGTGTGATTTTATATGAATGTTATTTTATGAAATAGGATGAAAGTTGAAAATATCATGCAGTGAAGTGAAATATACTTAATGCTTTGTCCTAGTCATTTAGCAAACTTCTTAGTATATATTTTGTATGAAATTTAAAACTAGAAGTCTATATTTGCTTGTATACTTTATTTAACCTTTACTTTTACTTACTTCGGAAATAATTATTCTTAATTTATTCCAATATTATAAAGGAGAAAGTTTTAATATTTTTGTATGTATGAAAACTCAGCAACTACTGGACCGATTACAAAAATTCTTTCACCGTTAGAAAGCTACATTATCCTTGAGTAAGATAGGCTGTATGTATTAATTCCGCGCGGAACAAGTCGCGAGCAACAGCTAGTTATAAATAAAACTGACCTGTCTGTCCGTAGTGGGAGTCGTTATTAACTCTCGGTCCGAAGCTGGAGAACGAGGTGTCGCAGCTCGGCGTGGAGGCGCCGGAGCCTGCGCCCTCGCCGTATATAGTACCTGAGATAACAATGAAACATGATAACAAGGTAACAAAGCAACAAGATAACAAAACAACAAGCAAGCACGTATCCAGACTTTTAGTTTGGAGGGGGACAAACTTTGAAATAACTACTACTGTACTATATACTGTAATATTTAATAACTTAGTTTAGTTACCCACTAAATAAGTTAGATGGCGTTAGTAGCGTCGTTAAGATAATCAAATCAATATTAGATCTATAAATAAAAGATATTTTTATTTTACCTACATATTGAAAGTACACGCAAGCGAATATTCAATGTTCGGGTATGAGTGTTGCAAATAACATATCTAAAATTAAATTTAAAAAAAAACAATAAAAAATTCTTACTCACCAGCATTCGAATCTCTATATAGATCAGAGCTAGAAACATTCAGACTGTTCTTCCTAACATAAATAGAGTTCTCCACGTACGCCATTATCCGATGCCCTGTCTGTCCGTATATAGGATTCAAATTTCCACTCGTATTAAAGTTGCTCTTAGCTTGTTGGAAAGTGCTCAATGAGGGTTGCTGTTGGTTCTGTGTTTGGTTCGTGTTCGAATTCGAATTCTGGTTTTGGTTCGTAGTTTGGTTCTGGTTGTGCATGGTACGACGTACCAGACCGGGCGAGGCGGGCATGTGTTTCAATTCTGTTAATTGTTTTACTGTTTCAGCTACGTTTATGCTCGCATGACCTGAAAATGATATACAAAAAACACTAAGAAAAATCTTACAAATATTATAGAAGCGAAAGTTTGGATAGATGGATGGAATGTTGGATAGAAGGATGGATGAATGGATAGATGGCTGAATGGATGGATAGATAGATGGACGGATATATGGTTGGTTGGATGGAATGTTTGATAGATGGACGGACAGACGGATGGATGGATGGATGGATGGATGGATGGGTGGATGGATGGACGGACGGACAGATGGATGGATTGATGGTTTGATGGATAGGTGGGAGCATTGGCGGACAGATGGATGAATGGATGAATGGATGGATGGATTGAGTGATAGATAGTAGTTTGAACATTTCTCTAGAAATGCACAATGGACCTTGATGACATTGTCCAAAGATGTAGAATAGTCTGGAAGAACACATAAGCTACTTTTTTTACTACTCGCGGACGGAGTCGCGGGCGTCATCTAGTATCCTATAAATATATGGGTATATATAAACAATAGCTATGTATATGATACCCGGATTGGTGTCTGTGTCCGGCTGCAGCAGGAAGGCGGGCGGCGGCGGCAGGTCCGCATCAGTCGCGCACAGCTGCGGGCTCACCATGTTGTTCTGAAAACAAATACATACATACAAAAGTTTTAATTTGATACCTTTTATGGTTACTTACCTTAAGCCTTGATAGTATTTAAGTCGAGTATCAAGTAGCATTTATCCGAACAAAGGATTTACTAATCTATTCAACTAAAATGTTCGTGTTCGGACATATTTAGTTACTAAATTACTATCCTAGTGCGTAGTTTTAGGACAGCATTTATCCGAACAAAGGATTTACTACTACTCGGCCTCGTTTAAACCTAAACCTACGCACTAGGGTAGTCATTTAGTAACTAAACGTGTCCGAACAGCAACATTTTATTAGAATAGATTAGTAAATCCTTTGTTCGGATACTTGCTATTTGATCGACTAAAATACTATCCTAGTGCGTACAAGACTTAAGCACTATCGGTATTGGGGGTCGTTATGGTGACATTGTTGTGGGGTCCATGATGGTAACTGACCTGCACGTAGGGGGGTCGCTGCGGGCGCGATATGGAGGAGGAGCGACGCACGGGCGGCGGCGGCTTGCCCAGCGAGCTGGACGACCCGCGCCGGGACCACACCGTCGCTACATATAAATACAAACAGTCATTTCTACTCAACAAATAAACCATTTAACACAAAATCCCTCTCATTTATAAACCTACGACTTCATTAGACGGATGTCACGAAAAAATGGCCTTACACCAAAGCAAAATCTACGCTTTCACCGCAAACTAATGGCCGTTTTTACCAAAAATCCCTAAATGTTATGTAACCTTTAACGCATTTTAAATGTCACCTAACACTACTTACGTTTTCATCAACAGTTAAGTGTCCCGTTAGACCGTAAAGGATCCGTTAGATATAGGGAGAACTATAAGTAAAAAGACACCTACCTAAAACCACTTTAGGGGTTGGTTGGTGAAAACGGGCATCAGTCTAATAAACAAGGTTAGTGATAACATTTTTTTTCTTTCAATCCGGTACTAATCATGAAAAAAGTATGCCGAGCTGAAGGTTCCTGAGAGCATCCTGGAGCTTAGTTACTCATAAATGAGGTTTAAGTTAATCATCAACTGCGCCTTCTCACCCTCAAGGCAGGAGACAATATTCTCAAGGCAAAAAGTCACAAAAAAAACAGCAACTTCTATTTCGTAAAATCATAGTATTCAAAAAAGAATAAAGTTTCCTTTAATTAAAAGGTATTTAATAAGAGTCTTACACAAAAAAATAGTTTTAACAAAACATCCTCAGAGACGATTAAAAATATCAGACTATTTAGCAAACGAATCAAAACAAACCAAAAACATTCTAAAAAGAAAACTTTTACTAGACACCAGGCTTCATTAGACTGATTTCACGCAATAAACGGCCTCACGCCTAAGAAAAATCTCCGTTTTTTTCGCGAACTCGGTCTAATGAATCCGTGGGGTAACAATTAATATAATAAACCACTTACCTGCATTAGAACACTTAATAAAAAATCTACAAACCTGCCATTGAGACCGGTCTACGTTTAGGCACAGCTGGTTTCTTGCTAACAGTCGCGAAGGTTGGGGTATCATTGACTTCATCCAGTGACCGCACAGCCTCCTCCAGACTACCCAGGGATATGGAGAAGTTCTCCCTCGCCGCCGCTACCTCGCTGTCACGTCGCAGCGTCACTATCTCTGAGTCAACTGTGCGGGTAGGGGTATCGCATGCTAGCATTAACACTACTGAATGCCGTGAAATAAAAAAAATGCAAAAAAAAATTGAAAAAAAAAACACGTCACAATATAGTCCAATTTTTTTTGTCAAATTTTTTACTATGTTTAGTAAAATTTATCTAGTTTCTTTAACTAAAATAAGACATTGAATCAAAATTCATAAACGTTTTGTCATAGATATCTGACCGTAAAATTCGAGCAAAAAAAGACCATAATTATATCAAAATGGATATTATATTGTGACGCATTGAGTTAAAAAAAATACATAAAATGCGAAAAAAAATCTGTGAGATTCTAAAAATATAAAAAAATAATGGTATACAAAAAAAACATCTACATTTATACAAAAAATACTATAAAAATCGCACACAACACATAAATGTATAGCTCACACACTCACACATATAGACGACAAAAAAAATCTCAGACTACCCTACAAAGTATCAAGACGTGTTACCATCGGGATGCTGTATTTGGTGCTGGTGAGCGTGCTCTTCAGCAGCGAACGCGCCCTGGCTGCCGTACCCGCTCGAAGACTCCAGTGAAGATTCACTGGCACTACTCTCCGAGCACACCTAATAACAACATAATAAAAAAAACAATAACCAAGTGTAACAAACCAAACCCTATCGTACAAGGATTCTCGTCTCTAACCCTGAAGCCTTGTACGCACCAGGATAGTATTTTAGACGAGTAGCAAATAGCAAGTATCCGAACAAAGGATTTACTAAAGTATTGCTGTTCGGACATGTCTAGTTACTAAATTACTATCTTAGTGCGTAGGTTTAGGCATAAACCAGTCCGAACTCTAGTAAATCCTTTGTTCGGATAAATGCTACTCGACTAAAATACTATCCTGGACAAGGCTTTAGGGTAAGTGACTTATACAATACAATCTCGTATGTAGACGTCTGTACAGTAAATATCAAAAATATATATATTTTTGACTTTAACTGTACTAAACCTATATGATATGTTATTGCGTTTATTTTAATATATTTGTACAATAGAAATTCTGCATTTTTTTCACAATAATTTCAAATTATGCGGGTTACTATGTGAATATAACAACGTATATTTTTCAATAGTTTGTATTTTTTTATAATACAAAGTGACAAACGAGCAAGTGGCCACCAGGATTCGCTGAAAAATCCGAAGCTACCCCTGCCCATAGACATCTGCAATTGCAGATGCGTTGCCTACCCTTAATCTATGGAAGAGACGCACAGCAAGAGGATAATATCTCTTCCTATACGTACCCTTCCTATCGTTTCCTTATAAGAAAATGATAGGAAGGGTACGAGAGAAAGTGGACTAAAATTAGGTCTCCGGCACTACACTCTTCAGACGAAACACGGAATAGCTTCCATTTGCCGCCTGTCTTCTGTATGGTCGTGGTATGTCAGCGCGAGTCGGACAATTCGTGCGAAGATGTTAAAGCGGGCTCTACCACTGTTGTTAAAGAGCACTGTCAGGTCTACTGATTTAATAAACTTTAATCGACTACTACTCACGCTGATTGTTCAATTCTTCAACCTTTTGTATGTCATCTTTAATTCTCAAGACATAACATTGTAACGTTATTTGTTATATTACAATTAAATATATAATACAGTACAATGTACAACGTACGGCTTATGTTGTTGACATTTGAAGTTTTCATTCGCGCTCCGAACAATGCCTTTAGTGCCTTGACGTTGGAAGAGTTATGTACTATACGCAAGGCGATTTGATACTTGTATTATTTTATTATATTTTTACGCACTTATTTAGGCTAAACAAAAGTTTGTCACGGACGTAATATAATGTCCGCGACCCCGCCATAATACTTTTGATGGCCGTCAGGTTTTAGTGGGTATTCCGGTCACCTTCTGTGGCCGGCGAGTCCCACACTCCCTACGCCATTGCACAGCCCGGCGTAGGGGTGCCTAAATGCATATTCTGACGTTTAAAAAAAAGGTTAAACAAAAGTAGATAGCAAAGACCATAAACATAGTCTGCAAAAGTAAACTAGCTATTCTAAAAATAAATAATTCTTACAATAGAACATAAGAAGCCAAGGAAACTGCCCTTCCATATGAGAAAGTATCCTATTTCTTTATACATACTAAAAGACTAGACTGATTGAAAAAAGATATCATTTGATATATTCTTCCTTAATTTTCATATTCCTATATACATTAGCAATACATTTAAGCTTTCAGATGTCTACCAAAACTGGACTATTTTCTGTAAAATATTAAAGTATCAAAACGTATCAATCGCTGTCAAATCACATCTGTATGGGGCATAATATAACCGCGACTAGATTACGAGCTGAGTCGAACCACAGTTGTATTTCTTGCAGCACGCATTTTGATAATCAGTTACATATATAATATGAAACCTTGCTGTGTTTTATTACACGTATTGTGAGTATTCAACCCATTATTATTGTGTACTATCGACCCATGATGGACTACATTTTCCGCAACTCCACGACTAGAGCGTATTTTGCGTGACTTCACACATTTGAATTTCTTCACAAATGTGTTGATATCACGATGTTTTCCTTCACCGTAAGAGCGTCGGGTAAATATGTACATATGAAAATCGAAAAACTCGGTACATTTTTATTTTTATTTATAATTTATTTATTTCAAGATATAGTTTACATTATGATATTTACATACTTTCGGTTGTTAAACCTGTCGGTTTGTAAGAACCGTGCACATTCTCGTAAGGGTAGTTCAATATATTTTTTTAATAAATGTAACGTCTTACACGTTTCAGTGCTGACACATGGGGGATTCGAACTCGGAACTTGCAGTATTTTAGCTATTTAAGATCTAAATTGATTGATTAAGATTATTATTTGTAACACTTTTATTTTTAACTAACCGTTGCTCGCGACTTCGTCGAACAGGAATGTTACTCGGGGATAATGTAGCTTTCTAATGGTGAAAGATTTTTTTTTCATCGGCCGATTTTTGAGTTATTTTAATAAATACAAAAAAGTTTCTGCTTTATAATGTTTGTATAGATATAGATTTTTATATTATAGTTATTGTTATTGCAACCGAATGTTCAAACGCCACGCAAATTTAAACGTCGCTAAAAATCTAAGAGGTGTCAAAATTAAACAAGATTGCCGTAGACTTTGGAGTGTACTTAATTCGGTCAAAAGACTTACATTATAATCTCGGTTATTTCACTTGTAAGATATTAGATTGTTATTTTTGTTTTCTTCTAAATATGCATTTAAAATTATTATCAATGCTAAGAGTATAATGTTTTAAATGTTGTAAATTTAATTGTCAAAAAGTTTTATTAATAGTTTTAATAGAAATTTATAAAAATAATATTAGTTTTAAAAAAATTACATTTATAAATTTTGGGTACAATTAATATTTTTATGCCCGTTTTCACCAACTAACCCCTAAATTAGTTTTAGATAGATGTCTTTTAGCTTAATGATCTCCCTAAATCTAACGGATCCCTTGCGGTCTAAAGTGACACTTAACTGTTGGTGAAAAAGTAGTGTTAGGTGACATTTAAAATGCGTTTAGGTTACCTAAAATTTAGGGATTATTGGTGTAAACGGCCATTAGTGTTATATCAAGGTCGTGTTTGAAATTAATTTGTTTTTAATTTCCGTTTACAGCCTGGCCGTAAACATTCACATTACGTCGCAATGGTGAGTTATTTCAATGTAATTTGAACTGATAAGAGACATACTTGTAAATACAACGTGTGTTTATTTCGAACATACACCGTTTTATTCCGAAACGAGAATCAGCGTTATTACTGTTGTACTTTCTACGTTCGTGAACATCCTTGTTCCTGGTACTTCTTATGATACATTTGGTTCAATGAGACCCCTGGCCTATCTTATTTAGTTCCGAGTGTCCTCCAGTATCGTATAATCGACGACTTATTGGTCGTCGTTAATCGTAGTACAGAAATAGATACAGTAGTCTTTGAGTTAATTTAATACAGTCGAACCTGGATAAATGAGAATCCAAGGGACCGCGATATTTGTCTCGCTTATAGAGGTTTCTTTATAATCCGTTTATCTCGCATATGGCGGTAGCTCGTCAGACTATAGAATGACTCTCACTTATGCCGGTCTCGCTTTTTTTATGTTGACAGTACTTACAACAATACATATCTTTCCTCTTTATAATATTAGTATAGATTACTATATAGATACTATATATATACTAGATTACTATATAGATACTATAAGATATATATCTTCCAGTCCATACAGCAATCAAGACGCAAAAGCGGCATACAAATCAGGAGAGATAAATGACCAGTCCCCTCCCATCACAATAGCCACTATAAAGAAGAAATTGAAAGAAAGCATGATATTCGACTATGAAGACCCCACGCTGAACGACAGGGAAAAGAAGGAACTGAGCAAATTGTTCGATGCTGTGGAAATTATGGTAAGTAACTTCTGTTTTTATATGTTAAAAAGTGGCAAACGAGCAAGCGGCCACCTTGTTTCGCTGAAATAGCGAAGCGACCGCTGCCCATAGACATCTGCAATTGCAGATGCGTTGCCTACCCTTAATCTATGGAGGAGGAGACGTATATCAAGAGGATAATTCCCCTCCCAATACGACCCCTCCCGCGTCATATCCACTTCCAGGAAGAGAAAGTAGACTAAAATTAGGCCTGTTTCGAACACTGTGGATAAATATGGCCTAGAAATCAGTTTTTTAAAATCATAAAATGGATATATGACATTTTGTGTACCAGGAGAACAGGAATTTACAATGAATTGTTGACAAGTCTCAATCGATTGAAACGTATATTGATTGTTTACCGCGCATACTTGAAGCCATTAAGCCACGGCTTGATAGATATTGATAGATTATTTAGCAGTGGTAGAGCCCGCTTCAACATCTTGTTGTTGTCCGTCTCGCGCTGACACACCACACACACAGAACACACGCAGCTAATGGAACATATTCCCTCTACCGTCCACAGAGTGTGGTGCCGGAGGACTCATTTTAGTCCACTCTCCCTTCCTATCCTTTTCTTATAAGGAAATGATGGGAAGGGGAAGTGGATATGCCGGGCGAAGGGACGTATAGGAAGAGGAATTATCCTCTTGCTGTGCGTCTCCCCCTCCGTAAAGTAAGAGTAGGCAACGCATCTGCAATTGCAGATGTCTATGGGCAGCGGTCTCTTCGGATTTTTAAGGGAATCGATATTTTCTATTAATAATAGTAATATTTTTCCAGACAACTTCTAGAGCCCGTCAGCCCTTCAACGTGCAGAACATGTTCGCGTCACTGCGGCTGGTGGAGAGGGCGGTCAAGAAGCAACTGAAGGAGGGACAGATATCAGAGTCTTTGGCGTCAAAATTCAAATGGGACAAACTGTTAGTAAGTCCTTCAAACTCACTTTACTACTAGCTTTTTTGTGTTTGAAGGGGAATCTTAAAAAGATACCGGTTTATGTTGGGTTCACCAACTAAACCGCCCCGGTGGCCGCCTTCGAGTGTGATCTAAGAGGGTCCCAGGATCTCCGAGGAACTCACTGGAACTCTCAGCACTGTATAACTCCTGTATTCTCCTTTGTTACGGCGAAGTAAGCGGCCACGCTATGCCACCGTATTCTGGTTACCATTGTAGTGGTCGATCCCTACCCCGATCGCCAATGGTCCAATGGTAGGTCCAGCTATTGCTCGCGATTTAAAAAATATATATAAAACTATGTATGGTCTTGTCACCCGCGGATGGAGTATTCAATCCAAACAAACAAATATTGTATTTCCTCTATAAGCGAGAGCCATTCTTTAATACCGACGAGCTATTTCAATTAGCAAGAAACACGGATTAGAGAGTTACTTCTATAAGTATATATCGCCGTCCCTTTGATTATCGCTTATGCAGGTTCGACTGTGTATGAAAATACTAGCTGTTGCTCGCGACTTCGTCCGCCTATGTCACTCGGGGATAATGTAATTAATGGAGAAAGATTTTTTGTAATCGGCCCAGTTATTGAGTTATTTCAATACAAACAAAAACGTTTCCCTCTTTATAATATTAGTAAAGGTTTACTTTACTTACTTATATTTTTATAATTGTTGCTTATTATTAATATATATTTATGAAACTTATTTCCAGTTCAAATCGTCAGAAGAGGGACAAGCCGATGTACTATTTGGACAAACGTACAAACATGAGAGTATTTAACACGATGCCATAGAAGAAACCTTTGCTTAAACATTCGACTTTCATTCTTATACCGTAGTAATTAAGGCATAATTTTATTAATTTTATACGAGCAATAAAATACATATTTATATCATAGATGTGAAATTGAGATTATATTTTTTTAATAAACATCAAATTCCTTGTGTTTTCATTGTAAATAATACTTTATTTAACTACTAGCGACCCGCCCCGACTTTGCACGGGTGCAAATCAGTATGATGCTGATACTAAATACTGCAGCGATTGCAATGTAAGCGCTATAAATGTGTTAATTTTCGACATCATATTAAAAACCTCTAAATTATCAGTGTTACTCTACTATATTGTGAATGTATTTTACATGAAAACCTTCCTTATGAATCACTCTATTAAAAAAAAACTGCATCAAAATCCGTTGCGTAGTTTTAAAGATTTAAGCATATATAGGGACAAACATAAAAAAAGCGTTATTGTTTTATACTATGTAAAGATAAGGATTAGAAAGAGACAATCACGTAATTTTACTCTGTCACACTCAGTAAGCCACTTAATTGCTTATGACAAGATGACGCTTCTCGAAGATTCGATGCCACCAATAGTAATATTTAGTAGACACAGTAACCTTTAGTAACACATGGTCATTGATGGTAATTTATAATTATTATTGGTAACTTTTAGAAATTGATAGTAACTTATAATTATTGTTGGTAACTTTTGTTATTGATAGTAACTTCTAATTATTTTTGGTAACATTTAGTTATTGTTAGTAACTAACCTTTTCCTGTTGCGGGAACTCAGAGCCGTGTTGTTGTTGCTGTTGTTGTTGTTGTTGTTGTTGGGCACGAGAGGCCGCTAGTGTCGCCAACTCCGACATATTCACGTATAGAGCTTGAGGCATTTCTAAAATACAATATTCTTGATTAAAATATTATTTTAATTAGTTATAAAATATAGTAAAGGAAGACTGAGATCTTGTTAGTTTGTTCTTTTAGTTGGTATTTTAGTCTTTAACCCTACGATTTCATTAGACCGAGTTCGCGCAAATGACGGTGATTTTACTTCTATGTAAGGCCATTTTTTTGCATGACATCGGTCTACTGAAGCCGTGGGGTGAGCGACTTACGCAAATAAAATGTCTTAGAGGTTCGTGCAAAGAAAAGCGTCGACGACTTATGAAATTTTAGATATTTTATAAGCCAATGGAATAATGCTCTTAAACAGTATTTTTTTATAAATCAGATTAGTTTAGAGACTATTCAATGCAAACAAGTGGATACGACAGGGGAAGGGACGCATAGGAAGAGGTATTAACATTTTGCTGTGCGTCTCCTCCGTAGTTTAAGGGTAGGCAACGCTTTTGCAATTGCAGATGTCCATGGGCAAGGGTAGCTTCGGGTTTTTCATCGAATCCTGGTGGCCAGTTGCTCGTTTATAAAAAAAAACAAATCTTTCCTTTTTATAATATGAGTATAGTTAAAGTTACCTTTAGTAAGATGAGGTGGTAGAGAAGAAGGTTTTATAGGTTTGATTTCTTGCTGTCCAGTGTTAGCGTTCACTGACTTGGCGGGCAGTGACGGCCGTTCTAGAGATGAACATCTCTGGAAATACACAAATATTTTTAATATTTGATAATACGTTCGCCCTTGATTTCGTCTGCACAGAAGTACCCTATATGGTTTGAACATCAGGTACCTTCTTTCCCGCTTATCCAAGTTTAACTATACAAGAAAAATGATTCTTTTCTTCAATATTACATAGACACTGCAATTTTATAATCTGTGCGGGAGTTTACATAGATAACAAAACATACAGACATGAATATTATGAGTTAAAAAAGTTTCAACTTACGGTAGGCAGCGGCGGACGCGCATAGATGCCACTGTCGCGGGACAATGCGGCCGCGCTCTCAGAGAAAGTGTGCACACTCAGTGTTGCACGCGGATGTACACGATCTCCTGTATAAATATATTATTATCCATCAAATTCAGTAAATATTTTAATCCACTTTCCCTTCCTATCATTCTCCTATAAGAAAATGATGGGAACAGGAAGTGGATTTTCCGGGGGAGGGGACGAATAGGAAGATGTATATATCTTGCTGTGCGTCTCCTCCGAAGATTAAGGGTAGGCAACGCATCTGCGATTGCAAATGTCTATGGGCAGCGGTCGCTTCGCTATTTCAGCGAGTCCATGTGGCCGCTTGCTCGTTTGCCACTTTATAACATCAAAAAAAGAAATAGAGATCGCCCGCGACTTCGTCACCACAGAGTTTAAAGCCTATAACACGACAAAACAGCTAGCTTCAAAAGTCATAAGCCGAGGAAGCAAAAAAGTCCCATTTTTTTTCATGTTTATTAAAAATAACTCAAAAACTAACTAAATAGTTTTTTTAAACGTAAATATGGGACCAAATGGCAGCTATTTTGCATCGAGCAAAAAAAGAATCACGTAAATCGGTTCAGAACTCGCTGCTCAACTTCCGAACATACATAAAAAAAAACTCATTGACTTGATAACCTCCTTCTGTTGGAAGTCGGTTAAAAATAGGCCAATTGTTTCTTTTCTTTGTTTTACGTTATAAATAAAGCAAATTCATCACAATCGTCCACACCGGGACGCAGAGCAGAAAATTGAGTTTTATACTATTGAAATAAGATTTATTTTTTTCTGTCTCAATCTCTGCGGACCAGTCAATTTATCGCACTATGTTGAAGTGCAAGATTTTTTTTTTTGTACACAAACCTTCTATAACATCCTTCGAACATCCCCCTAAAGTTTCATGAAATTCTGTCCAGTCAGGAATGCGTAGAAAACAAACATACATATTGATATATTTTCTTAATATTTTTTTATAGTATAGATTCTGAGAGACAACAAAATGAGTTTACCTGAAGATATAGTATGTGGCCGTCCGCTCATTATAGCTGAAGCGGCCCTCTCAAACTGCGCCGTGTCCTTTAAATCGGGCCAAGTAGCTGATGCTGGACGATACAATTGAAAAAAATTGAAAAACCTTAATTAATATTATAAAGGCCAAATAGGGTTTCCTATTTGGCCTTTATAATTTTTCTTTTAATGTTTCATGGATTTAACAAACTCAGCAACCTACTTTAAGAAGTATTAGCCTTTAAATCGATTGGTTTTATCTTAATTGCACACACTGAGTCGGTTTCGCGCCATTCTGCACATCACCAAATTTATTCAGTATTTATTCTGATAGAGTGGAAAGAAAGTATTTGATTTTATTGCAAGTACGGCTATTTATTTATTAACTGTATACCCAACAAATGTAGTGACAGAAAAAGTATGTTCGCTGGTTGCATATAGTGTTTCTCATATATGACCGCAAGATAATGCAAACCCCAAGGCCAAAGTTACGATTGATGTTTGTACGAAGCCATCTCCAAATTTTCAACATATTTTGCACAGATGTAGAACACTGGAAGAACACATAGGCTACTTACTATTTTTTTCTTAGTTTTGCCCAGACGGAGTCGCGTGACACAGTATTAATATAAGTAATATATTTTTTTAAATGTATTAAAATAAACTTCCCATATAGGACTAGGAAGAAATGGACTACGTGAAAGGTGATATGATAAACAAGGGTGTGAGGATAGATTAACGTAGAACACAAAAACCTGGTACCTGACACTACGAGAATAGGATTAGACCGTGGAGATATTAAAATAAACTTACCAGCATTAGCTATATCGCGACTGTCATCAGTTATATCGTCTTCGATAGCGCTTTTCGACGGTGTTATGCACTCGCTGCTTACACTCTGGTTGTCTGAACACTGACCAAAAAATACTTATTAAATAAGAAATCTTAGGAAGCACCAACATCTCGAATGCACAATTTTAAATAAAGACGTTATAAAGTTTAAGTTGTATCAGATAATAAAATAAACTGGAATTTTATTAAATATCAATTAAACCGTGCCACGTACTTACTTTAATAAAGATAAAAAAACACAAGAAAGCTTTCAATCATTTCACAAAATAATCAAAGCAAATAGAGCGTTAAAGCCAAATAAATAAATAGAAAGAAACAAGCAATAAGAAACATGTAGAACTGCAAGTCTTCTAGTATTTTCTTTCTTAATTGCCTTTCGGTCTTGCAAGCGCGCTCTCTATATTCCACAAACACTGCTAAGAATTTAATTTTAGATTTATATGTATACCGTTTTAGAGAATACGAATGTAATTCTCTAAAACGACATACGAAGGTCAAATTATCTTTAAAGCTTGCACCCTTTAGAAAAAGTGCATCTTCTCCGAAGCGACACTTTAGCGAAGATAAAAAATGTTATAGAACTGCCAATAAGATTCGTTAAAGCGTGTCAGTTCCATACATTTGATCTACGTTATGGAATCGCGTTTGAGGGAATGCATTCGTCTCGGAGGTAGCATTTGAAGTGTTTTTTTTTTTTATTTACAGTGTCGTTAGATTTATCTCCTATGTACACGGTATTAATTTTAATAATTGAACAATTATAGTGATTACATTACGAGTGTAGAGCGAACGTCGTTGCAAGGTGTCCTGAGATCGGAAGCCAGAGTCCGAACTGCAAACGCTCGACAGGCGAAGCCCTGACTACACATACCAAACAAAAACAAACAAAAAGACATAGCAAAAGAAAAAAGTAAGAAACGTCGATAGCTCCCACGTATACATCATAAGCTACAATTTATACAATTGCAAAATGTTTACGATGACGAGTACCATATGTGTTAACTTCAAAGTAATTAAAAACCTCAGTCACAATATCAATCATAGCCATTGCAAAGAATAATTTGAATTACAATCATATACGTAGGAGCCATCGAAGTTTACGTATATTTCTAGCCGAAAATCATAGTCTAAAATAATAGCAAACATTTAGCATCGATGAATCTAAAAACAATTTAGATCAATATAATTTCATAAATGATATAAAATAATATGAGTACTAATTACAAGAAAATGTGATAATACATGAGGCAACACATTATCCTTAAGCCCGCATAACTAGGGAAGTTGGTGGTATTACCGTCCAATTAGTGGATAGACTCGGGAAAAACCGTTATTAATTAACTTTATTTAACAGGAAACTAAATGTATGTATGTATATATTAAACTTAAATAAATTATCTAACTTGATTATAACTCATTAGACTGAATATTTGATCAAATATAAAAATATTAGTCATCTATAATGATCGAAAATTTAACGCCTAAAAATTCTATTGTGATCCACCGAGACAGTTATGGTCCAGCCCTAGGGTACAGTTATGGTCCACACTGAAATATTTTTAAAACAATATTCTAATCATTAAAAACTATAATTATTTTAACTTTTATGGATTTATTTTATTCTTCATAAGTCCTTACACCATTCTATGTATTCATAACATATTATACAATAATCGTTTACTTTCAATAAATTTCTACAAGAGCTGCAATAAATGTGTTTCAAACCTTAACTGGGCGGTAACTATGTGCTGGGCGAAGACTATCAAATCTACCCGAATTACTACACATACAATATAGCGATTTGGTGAGTTTTACTTAATCGGCTTAATTCAAATATGTGAAATTCATGCAAATAAAAAACATACCTGCGACAAACATCTTTGAGATTCTCCGCCGGGTGCGGGGAGCGTGCCTCCGGACGAATTAGATATCGGCGTTGAACAACTAACAGTGGATCCAGACACACCTGTAACAAGAAAAAATATAATTCAAAATCAATATTGGAAAGTTACTGTTTGTTGTTTTTCTCTACGTTCTCTGGCCAATGACAACACATTTTTTTTACTGCATGGGAAATAACTAGAATTAGGCAAACTTGGAAGAGTTGCTGAATAAACTTCGCTATAGTAGATCTTCTGCGAGGTCATTTGGTAGAATAGAGAACAGTTTTGTTATGGAATGCACTTACCGTGTTGTTGGTCGGAGCATTGACTGTTTAAAGAGGAAATCGAAGTTAAAGAAGACTTGCGGCTTCCGAGACGTGACGAGGTAGACGGCGAGTGCGGAGCGGACTCGCTTTCCGCCCAGCCGCTATAGCAGGACTTGACGTCGCAAATCACCTGGAAAGAGCACAGCAAAGTTTGCAAAATATCCTGCTGGATAATAGTATATCAGGAGTACATAACCTGTTAAACAAGACGAGTTATCCAACTGCCGCTCAGAGGTCGCATATTGTAGATTTTGCTTACTAAAAATCTAATCAATTCCATCAAGTCTCTATCAAAAAGCATCAAATAATCATCTCTGACACCAAAGGCTCTGCAAATACGTAACATGCAATAAGGAAGTAAAGTACCGCTATATTTTACTTGATTCTGAGCCGTATTTCTTTAGAAATACGGATGATAATAGCTTAAAACAAAAAGTCACCTGAAGACTCGCTGCCGGTAGTGTTCTGGGTTCGGACGTGTGTCGCAGTAACTGTTCGCTACCTTCTTGCAAGTGGCCCACTTCAGCAAGCATGGCTACTTCACTCTCCTAAACAAACAATGGTTTATTTAGAAAACCATTGGAACCTAGAATTTATTTGTATCTTCAAAAGTAAAGAAACAATGTCGCTTGCTCACCACAACGGGGTCGAGTAAGCTAACAAAGTGACAGAAGCGACTACGCTCCTCAATCAAGGCCGCCTTTACAGCTTTCTCTTCCATTTCTTCCAATTGTAGTTTGCGCTCCTGAACGTCCTAAAAAGATTAAACAATCACTTATTAATCTAGGCTAGTGTGCATAAGTCAGTATCAATTTGGACATTAAAGATTTTCCAGCAGTTGGTGCATCGTATCTGACCTGCATGGAGACGTCGGCCCGTCGCTTGGCGTCGGGCGGGGCGCGCCTGGCCTTCCTCGCGTGTCGCTGGGCCTCTTGCACGCGTCGGCGCAGCTCTGCGCGAGCCCGCTTACAGTCGCGCGCGTGCTCCCGGCCCAGTGCGCCCCCGCAAGCTCCTCGCCGCCACTCCTCGGCCCTCTCGCACAGTGGCGATATCAAACGATCCATTAGAGTACTAAAACAGACAAATAAAAATGTCCGTAATTTGAAATATCTTTTTTTTATATAAAGTGGCAAACGAGCAAGCGGCCACCTGGACTCGCTGAAATAGCGAAGCGACCGCTGCCCATAGTCATCTGCAATTGCAGATGCGTTGCCTACCCTTGATCTTCGGAGGAGGAGAGTCAAGAGGATAATTCCTCTTCCTATGCTTCCCCTCCCCCGGAAAATCCACATCCTCTTCCCATCATTTCCTTGTAGGAAAAGGATAGGAAGAGAAAGTGGATTAAAATTAGGCCTCCGGTACCACACTCTTCAGACGTAACACGGAGTTGCTCCCATTTGAAGCCTATCTTCTGTGTGGTCGTAGTTTTTCACCGGGCGAACTGGCCAATTCGTGCCAAGATCTTAAAGCCTGCTCTACCACTGTTGAATATCTTCTGGAATACCTCTTTATGTATGCAGGTATAAACATTAATTGTTTTTTATACAAATATTAGCTTTTAAACCCGGCTTCGTCGTTGTAAAGGAATGTTCCATATTTTTACGAGTGTACAATTATTATTGAGGAAATTATTAACATTCTAATGAATCATGACACATTACGCTTGTTTATTTATTTAATAATACAATAATTTTAGACGATACAATGTTTAAACTGTGTGAATATAATTAGTACTATTTGTTATCTGTATAATCCTGGAACCTACTAAGGTATTTGTAAATAGTGGTATGGTTTAAAAATAAATTAAAAAATATATTATTGAGGGTAGACACCACTGGTAAGAATGTCTGCCGTCAGACGCAAAGGTGCGCGCTTAACCACTGACGAAAACGGTCGTTTCACTAACCCCTCCTCATCGCCATCCTCTACAATAATAAAAGCCTAAAATAGTTTGTTATAGTGTTTTAAGCAATAATTTGGTCATCAACCACAACGTTACTCATAATTTCGCAGCATTGTGCTAAAGGCCTTATTATTTTTTATTTATAGCTTTGTTTAAAAGAAGATTTTTGTAAGTGTATTTCCTAATTATGTTTCTAATTTGTAGTAGTTTGTTATGGTACAGACATGTGGTAGTGAACGAAAATCCCAAAAAATAAAGAGAGAAAATTTTAGTACGAGAATATTAGACGAAGTTTGAAAGTAGCCCCAACCTCTATTCCTATTCCTATTCCTCTGGCGTTGCAGGTGTCCGTGGGCGTCGGATCAACTAACTTAGGAGATCCGCTGCTCGTTTGCCCCCTTCTCATATATATAAAAAAAAAACAGTGGTAAAAATTGTGAAGGACAAAGTTAGAAAGATCAAGTAAAAAATAATCACATTGAACATAGACAGATGCAAATAAAGGAAGACCGAAGAAAGTGTGGAAGGAAAGTATCAAATAAGTTTCATAAAGAGGAAGTGAATTCAGATATGACGGCTGATAAATGTATAGACACTGTAGAGACTCTGCCTAGGAATAGAGAAAATTTAGTGCCGTCTAATATGTAATGGCTTAAAGATAGAGTGATGAATAAAATAAGAATACGATTTTACCTTATGAATGTCTTCATCCTGGATTCGATTGCCCGATGACGCAGGCACACCCTCGTTAGTGCCGTGCCAATTTCCTTTGTCGCTCCTGAAACATACAAAATTAATCGGTAAACCGAAAAAATATTCAGTATTTAGCACACTAGCGGTAAATTTGGGAATTATTAGTGGACATATCGTCAACCAGAGCGGACATAGCGAGCGAAATGTATCCGATGCCGTATATATCTATTATGGTGGCAATAAATACGGCCTTCGACCATTCCAGTCATCGAGGTGAGTTGTTTTAATATTATGTTTCTTATATGAGTAGCTATTCGCGCCATTGGCACGTAAACTCTATTCTAATATCCTTTATCATAACTCTTTAACCTATGTATTTTGGAGCGTGAGGTGTCATTCGATTTCCTCGTAGTTTTATAGGAGAAAAAAATTCTGTTTAATTAATTTCTAGTTATTCGTCAGAATTATCACTAGCCACCGTCACCGTAATAAATATAATAAATAATTCCGGTACTTAGTGTCTCGGACCGCATAAGTGTATGGAAGAGCAAGGAGCTACACGGTAGGTTCCATCGTGCCTTAACAGGTCCCGATGTGGACCAGTTATCCTCCGTGGCTTGGTTACGCTTCAGCAACCTCTTTGGGGAAACTGAAGGTTTTGTCTTTGCAATCATGGACGAAGTCATCTTAACGAACAACTACCGGAAACATATCCTAAAAGACGGTACGACTGACATTTGTCGGGCATGTCGTCGGCCCGGCGAATCTATTAGGCATATCGTTTCCGGTTGTTCTCGTCTAGCGGACGGTGCATACTTGCATAGACACAACCAAGTGGCCAAGATTATCCATCAGCAACTTGCCCTTAAATATGCTTTTGTGGATACTGAGGTACCGTATTACCAATACCAACCTTCACCAGTTCTGGAAAATAGTCGTATCACGCTCTACTGGGATCGATCTATTATTACAGATAGGACCATTGTTGCCAATAGGCTCGATATAGTAATAATAGACCGGTCTGAGAGTCGTGTAATGTTAGTCGATGTCACTATCCCGCATGACGAGAACCTCGTGAAAGCTGAGAACGAAAAATTGTTAAAATATTTGGACTTAGCTCACGAGGTTACCGCCATGTGGCGAATGAAATCGGCTACCATTATTCCTATAGTCGTATCGGTGCATGGATTAATAGCGAAGAGCTTCGACCAACATCTTAAGAAGCTCTCGCTCAACGGTTGGATTAAGGGCCCGATACAAAAGGCAGTTATTTTGGAGACCGCACGTCTAGTGAGGAGGTTCCTTTCTCTGCAGCCCTGACCACTGGTTGCTTGAGTCATCGGATTCCGCAGCTGGTGGAGCACTATTTTTTATATAATATGTTTTATTTGTTTTTTTATGTTTTTAAAGTGAAATGTATTATATAATAAATATGTAAATAAAGATATAAGATAATAATAATAAATAATATGGGAGATTTCCTTAGCGACTAAACTACTAAACGACACGTAGGGCAGTGACCACGTACATCTTCGCTCACAGCGATAAGGCCGCCCATATGCGCGTGACATTACTTCTGTACCAGCATTAAGCATTAATAAAATATACATATCTTTTAAACGTAATACATAGAAATTTTAACAAGTCACAGATACTACTGACTGAATTTTCATCAACATGCTTGTTTCAGATATCAGTTGCGCATTACCAGACGGTAGGAATGGTAGATGTATGGAATATGAAAGATGCGAGAGTTTCAAAACTAATCCAGATCTATACAGCGGGAACGAGGGTCTGAAAAAAACCTGCGGTTTTAAAAGACACGATGCAATGGTAAGATACTAAAGTATTAAATGTTTTAAAGATATTAATGTATGAATGTAACAGGATCACAAAAGTCGACGCATCCGCAGTTCCTCCAGTGCTGCGGATGTCATGGGCGTCGATAATCACTTCGGTGTACCACCTCTCATTTGCTTTAGTGTTGTAGAAAAATATGATTCCAGCGAGTGCTTTGATTATAGAATTTAAGTTATACCTTAGATATTTGAGGAAGGTAACAGGAAGGAAAGAAAGAAAAGGAAATTTACGTTGCAATTTTGATGAAGTGTTGGTACTAAAAAAGGCTATACTAAACATAGCACACCAGCTTTTGCCAGTATGTATGTGAATCGGCACATAACCAAATGAAGATTTTGACATTTATTCCCAGATTTGTTGTATTGACATTGAAGCCATGGAAGAAGACGGAAGTGGTGAAGTAAATGACTATGAAAATGACGACAGTGAAAATGTAGCTGATAAAGGTGAGTTCCACTGCCTTCTATAGATAGAAAAACGTTTACGCAAAGCAGATTAGTCTTATGATACATTGTTTTTGTATAACACAACTACTAGATATTAGTGGATTTTTATTCGTCTACTAAGTAATAAATGTTTTCTTGTTTTTGCAGTAAATAACAGCGTCTTACCGGGCGTTCTAACGAAAGTGAAGATTTCTTCTTCTAGTGAAGATTCCAAAAGATTGAATGAGATTACTAACAAATACACCGAAAGCAAATTAGATGAAATTTCAAACCCATGTAGAATAGGCGGACAAAACAAGGTATAAAGTACAGAAATAGTTCATTTGGTGTACAAATAATTAATTTAATATTAACAAATGTTTACACATATTGTATTATTTGACACTATCCGTAATTAAAAGTCTAGTGCATAGCGTTTACCTTGCCGGGTCTTACCACTACGAGTATCTTGTGTTGCTTAGAAAATCTCTCAATGTTATTTTATTGTATAAACATAAAGAGCAGTATAAGCCTGGAACGAAACTTAATGATTGAATACAATTACAGACACGTTGCCCCGAGAAGGAACCGTCTCAGTTGATACCTGACACCAAGTGCACCACGCCTGACGGTCGTCAAGGGGAATGTATTCAATTTGATTATTGCCATGACTTCTCTAGAATTATTGAAAACATCGATGATACCATTAGAAATAATATGATACGAAATCTCAGGTAGATATCATTGAATCTATATTCACAAAAGACGCATGAATTTTTAAAAATAAGTTATTTTACAGTTGCACTAAGACAGAATCAAAAAAAATATGTTGTGCTCTACAACAGACAACTTCTAATAAGGACACATCGCAAACGATAACAGTAGATGATATCTACGACTATCTGGACGATGCATGTCCCTCGTCCATCGAGCCTCCTAAGCTTCAAGAGGGCTGCTGTGGCCAGATTACCTTAGAATCAAGAATTATGGGTAAGTCATTGCCGCGATCAACGTTATTACCGCGACTACTACTTTCATTACCGTGGGATGAGTTTGTTTTGTAAATAACATTTCAGGTGGTAACGAAACCAACATTAATCAATACCCATGGTTGGGTATGTTGGACTACAAAGACTGGAATCTGGACTGCGGCGCTGTTCTGATCAGTGGAAAGTTTGCACTGACAGCGGCTCACTGCATATGCCTCAATATAATTAGTAGACCGTAAGTTATTTAGTTACCAGCTGTTGCCCGCCGAGTAGCATATTTCCTATCCCACACATTAATCTATCTCTGACCACAATTTCATCCAGACAAAGTCATAAAAATATTAAAGTAAAGAGTAAAATGTATTAATACTGTTTTCTTTCTACGCCTGTATGCATAGTCTACATCATCTGTCATCTATTCTAAAGTGACAAACGAACAAGCAGTCAACTAGATTCGCCAAAATAGCGAAGCGACCATTGTCCATAGACATCTAAATTGCAGAGGCATCGCTTTAATCTCTGTGGAAGTTGAACTTTGAATATGAATAAAAACTCGTTAAGATTAATAATTTAAGTTCAGTGTATTATTTAAGTAATCGTTTGTATTATGTCTCAAGAGAATATGTCGTGCTGGGTAAACACAATATTACAACAAAAAGTCCCGATTGCAAACTAATGGATGGTGGTGGGTGGAAATGTAATGACGGCGGCCTGAGAGTGGCCATTGAAGACATTATGATGCCGCAAACTTGCGACAACAACTGGAGGTCTGACGACATCGCGTTATTAGCACTCAAAGAAATGGTTAACTTCACAGGTAATACAAATGTCTTATTTATTTCGAACATTTACGTACAAAGACCGTAGTAACCTAATGCAAGTTTTCAATTTGTGATTTTTACAAAAATATAGACCTTTTATTACTCTTTCTAATAATGTTAAATATAGGTAGATTTATGTAATTATCTTTCAGAGTTCATTAAGCCCATTTGTCTACCAGAGAGCGATGTCAGTAGTGAATTCGATTTAAGTACCACATTTAAAGCAGCTGGTTGGGGGAGGATAGGTCCTGAAAGGTTTCTCAGCGATGTCAAGCGACACGTGGCCTTGCCCTATGTGCCTGTAGAGGTAAGAAGATAGTCCTAGGGACTTAATATTAAACAATTGTCAGTTCTTCACATATCTTTGAATTTCGTTGTCGATATGTGCAGGTTGTATTTCGAGGTTTTTCTTCACTGTAAGAGTAGTAAAATAGTAGCGTTTTAAAATATATTTTTCAGCACTCTAAGAAAGGCTGTTTACTATTATCATTAGAGTAAAAATAACCTTCTAAATTTGTTTTGCATGTGATTGTGTTTTAGAAATGCAATAAGATATACCACAGTGTAACAAGCAAGAAAATATGCGCGGGCGGGGAGAAAGGCAAAGATAGCTGTGGCGGGGACTCTGGCGGCCCATTGATGTACCAATCAAAGAAGTTGCCATTAGTTATTCAACTAGTTGGTATAACCAGTTACGGCCGTTCCTGTGGGACACAAGGCGTCCCCAGCATATACGTTAATGTCTTTGAATATCTGCCGTGGATACACAAACAAATTAAAGAATATAAAAATTGAAGAATAAATAAATAAATACGATGGCCAGAGTTATATTCTTTTACATCTTTGTAAATATATCATTGCCCTAAATCCATTATCATTTATATTTTATAACATGTATTTTTTATATTAATAAAGTACTAGCTATGTAACGGACATTTCATTGAATAAAGACTGGGTATTTAGACAACACAACCAATTTTTTTCCACTTTTCTTTCCTATCCTTTTCTTATAAGGAAATTATAGGAAGAGGTAGTGGATTTGGCGGAGGAGGGGACGTATAGGAAGAGCTATTATCTTCTTGCTGTGCGTCTCCTCCTCCGTATATTGAGGGTAGACAACGCATCTACAATTGCAGATGTCTATGGGCAGGGGTCGCTTCGGATTTTTCAGCGAATCCTAGTAGCCACATGCTCGTTTGCCACTTTGTATTATAAAAAAATGTTATATCGAAAGCAATACATGTCAGTAATCAAAGAGAACCTTATAATATAGAGACCTATCTTCGGCCTCATAATGAGTAATACAAAATAAACCCCATCTGTTTATGTACTAGTAGGCAACTTTCTTTGAATATATATCTAGACATGCAATGTACACTTCAACATATTTCAATTACTTAGAAAAGGAAAGGAATTCAAAAGTTAAAACAATTCTTTATTCTTAAAAATATTTATTTACTTTTTAATATACTTATCGGAAGACATACTGAATGTAATTGTTTAACCTAGAAAATAACTTTTTTATATTATAAAGTGGTAAACGAGCAAGCGGCTACCTTGATTCGCTGAAATAGCGCAATGACCGCTGCCCATAGACACCTGCAATTGCAAATGCGTTGCCTACCCTTAATCTACGGAGGAAGACACGCAAAGCAAGAGAATAATTCCTCCTCTTTTACGTCTCCTCCCCCGCCAAATCCACTTCCCCTTCCCATCATTTCTAGCGTCGTTTCCATTGTCCTTTCACATATATCAACTATCATCTTTGCACAAGGAGGATGACTCGTTGACCCACACTAGAGAAGAGAAGGTCGATATAATGATATCTCTGTTTGCATCCAACTCGTCACTGGATGACAAGGTCAGAACTGGACACTCTCTTGGAGCATGTCTCGAATTAGGATACTGACAACCTTGTCGAGTTTAACATCAATAAGACACAAGTTCAAAGTCTCGGTGATTGGCATTCCATAACGATGAGCTTTTTGAGCAATTATTTTACCTTGCACAGCAGCGTTGCGGAACACTCCAAACTCGGCGGTACTTATTTCCAAACGGTTATGACAGGTAAATTTAGAATCAGTAGGTCCAGTATTGTCAACCAGAGCGGACATAGCAAGCGAAATGTTTCCAGTGCCATACGTATCTATTATGGTGGCAATAAATATATCCTTGTCTCATCCCAGTCATCACGGTGAGTTGATTTGATAATATTATTCCGACTTAGAGGTTTATATGTTTCTTGTATGTGAATGTCTGTTCACGTCATTGGCACTTAAGCCCTATTCGAATGTCCTTTAGAATATAGCTTTGACCTGTGTATTTCGGAGTATGAGGTGTCATTGATTTTTCCCGTCGTGTAACAATAAATATCTAGTTATTCATTGGAATTATCAATAGTCAACATCACCCTAATAAATATGCAATATGTGTCGTAGCCCTTTGCAACTAAACGACACGTAGGGCAGTGAGTGCTTATATCTTCTAAACGAAATACATAGAAGTCCTAACAAGTGACAGATACTACTGACAGAGTTTTCATCAACGTGCTTGTTTCAGATATCAGTTGCGCATTACCAGACGGTAGGAATGGTAAATGTGTAGAATATGAAAGGTGCGAGAGTTTCAAAACTAATCCAGACCTGTACAGCGGGAACGAGGGCCTCGCAAAAACCTGCGGCTTTAAAAGACAAAATCCAATGGTGAGTTACTAAAGTATTTAAACACAATAATGTAAGTTAAGAAAACAATTCAGTTAACAAAGGCCGACAACGCATCTGCAGTTCCTCCAGTATTGCAGGTGTCTATGTGCGTCGATGATAAAGTAAATAAATTAATATTCCTGGCGATATTTAGTGTTTTGAGAAAAATATGACTTCAGCGCGCACTTTGATAATAGAATTAAAATTATAACTCCGATATTTGAGGAAGGAAAGAACGAAAAGGAAATTCTGGTTGCAATATTGATGGTGTGTCGGTACTAAAAAGGCGATACTGAATATACAGGGTGTCCCAAAATTCAACGATAAGCCAGTGCCAGTGCATCACCAGATCGGTACCTGCATAGGGAAAATTAATAAAAAAAATCTAACTCTTTTAGTTTAAAAGTTATGTTAACTTATTTAAATTTAATTGCTCTTTGATACCCGACCCCATTCAAATAGCCACTGTCTCTTGAGCTATAAAGATATCCCTGCTTTTTTATTTGTAATAGGTAGCTTAGTAACATAGCTAATAATTGCAGTTGAAAACGGGACCTAAATATCTGTAGTTTAAGTACAAAAAAATAATTACTTTAACTGTTTGCCTGAAATTTTCGAATATTTTAACTTTTTATCAACTTTGTCATGCTGCCGTGAAAAAAAAATGTATGGAGGGTACCGTGGCATGTTGTTACAAAAGTTGGCGCATCTCATCAAGATTCTAAAATGGTACAATGTTATGGTAGAAACATGCAAGAACCCTGTTAATATTTTTTTCAAGTACTGAAAAGGATTATTTTGCATAGTTTCAAAGAACTTTACTAAGTGTTTAAACAAGTTTTAAGTTACAGATTCGTGTATAATTACCTTTATTTACACGTGTGGGGGTACGAGCGTGTTAGATACTATTGATAAGTCGTAGTGATACAGGTAGTAGTCATAATAAGTGGACCCCCTGGGGTACTTTATTTCTTAACTTTACTGAAATAAAATAACAATTATGAGTTTCATTTAAACCATCATGAGCATCACCACCACCAACTAGACAGAATTTAATCGAAATAATTAGTTTTTGTTTCTTCTCTACTGTGATTGTGCTGGTGATGATGATGTTGCACTCCGACTTATTAATAGTAGGTTTCTAACACGCTCGTACCTCAAAACGTGTAAATAAAAGTAATTATACACGAATTTGTAACTTAAAACACTTGTTTGAACACTTAGTAAAGTTCTTTGAAACTATGCAAAATAATCCTTTTCAGTACTTGAAAAAAATATTAACAGGGTTCTTGCATATTTCTACCATAACATTGTACTATTTTAGAATCTTGATGAGATGCGCCAACTTTTGTAACAACATGCCACGGTACCCTCCATACATTTTTTTTTCACGGCAGCATGACAAAGTTGATAAAAAGTTAAAATATTCGAAAATTTCAGGCAAACAGTTAAAGTAATTATTTTTTTGTACTTAAACTACAGATATTTAGGTCCCGTTTTCAACTGCAATTATTAGCTATGTTACTAAGCTACCGATTACAAATAAAAAAGCAAGGATATCTTTATAGCTCAAGAGACAGTGGCTATTTGAATGGGGTTGGGTATCAAAGAGCAATTAAAATCAAATAAGTTAACATAACTTTTAAACTAAAAGAGTTAGATTTTTTTTATTAATTTTCCCTATACAGGTACCGATCTGGTGATGCTCTGGCACTGGCTTATCGTTGAATTTTGGGACACCCTGTATAAGGTTGGGGAAAAAGAAATCCATTATTTTTACGTGAACTTCAAGACTTTATTTAACATGTTTTGCATTGTCCGATTTAGGTCAAATATGCACCATTTTGTTCTATAATTTGTTGCCATTTTAATGGTAGCTTCATTATGCCTCTCTCATAAAAGTCTTGGTCCTTATTAGCGAAAAACTCCAGCAATTGATTTTCACACTCTTCCCTTGATTCCAATTTCTTATCATTAAAAAAGTTTTGCAATGCAAGAAAAAGATGATAATCGCTTGGTGCGAGGTCCGGACTGTATGGTGGATGCATCAAACGGCCAGAATTGGCCAACAGAAGAGGTGTCGTGTTCCATCAGGACAACGCCAGGCCACACACTTCTATAGTGACTCGTCAGAAACTCCAGGAGCTTGGTTGGGAAGTTTTGATGCATCCACCATACAGTCCGGACCTCGCACCAAGCGATTACCATCTTTTTCTTGCATTGCAAAACTTTTTTAGTGATAAGAAATTGGCATCAAGGGAAGAGTGTGAAAATCAATTGCTGGAGTTTTTCGCTAATAAGGACCAAGACTTTTATGAGAGAGGCATAATGAAGCTACCATTAAAATGGCAACAAATTAAAGAACAAAATGGTGCATATTTGACCTAAATCGGACAATGCAAAACATGTTAAATAAAGTCTTGAAGTTCACGTAAAAATAATGGATTTCTTTTTCCCCAACCTATTATATCACATTAACTTTTGTCGATATTTATGTGAAACGACATAACCAAATGAAGATTTATTCCCAGATTTGTTGTATCGACATAGAAAATAAGACAGAAGATACCAGTAGTGAAATAGGCGACGATGAAAAAGACGGTAGGGAATTTGTGTTTGATAAAGTTTAGTTCATCTCATCTCATCATGGAAGAAAACTTCAGTACAAACCAGATAAGTGTTTTAATGAATCCGTAGATTTACATTTACTAATATTTTTATCATCATTCCAGGTAAGCTTGAAATACCTTGAGTGACTATAGAGATATGTCTTTGATATATAAAATTGTTATGTTCTTTCCTCTAAGATATAGGATGACTGGTAGAGAATCTATAATATTGGGCTAAAGTTTAAATAAATAAATAATGAACGATAATAGTCGAATGTCGGTATTCGATTAACCCTGATCTAACCATTAAGCCATTGACGTCTGTTCCATTTATTCGTACTTATAAATGTTTTGTTATCTTTGCAGTATATAACTGTACCTCACCAGGCGGTCTAACCATCGACTGTGTCGTTCGTGAGGACTGCGAAAGTTTGAATAACATTTCTAATAAATACAACGAAAGCCAAGTAGACGAAATATCAAAACAGTGTAAAATAAGCGGACAAAACAAGGTATGGAGCAAGAAGATTTCCAGTGCATAGATGATATCTTTACCAAGCCTTACTATACTATCTCGTGTTGCTTAGAAAATATTTCTGTGTTATTCTCTATACCAATGTAAAAAAGCGTAAACACAATCTTCTTTGTTACGCAGTGTATCACCAGCCATATCACATTTTTACGCTCTTAAACTTAAGGGGTGAGTAAGTATAAAAAAAACGCGGAAACAACGAAATATATAATGCGAGAAAGGGACAATAACAGTAGGTTTAAAATATCAACACACACAAGAAATATGGCCAAACAGCTAGTCTGTACTAATATTATATAGAGGAAAATCTTGTAATTTTGTAATGCATCAAAATAATTCAGGGACTAGTGAGGCGATTTAAAAAATCTTCAACATTAGAAAGCTACATTGTCTCCGAGTAAAATAGGCTATATTTTTTAATTGCACGCGAACGAAGTCTCGAACAGCTAGTATTGTATAAAATTAAAGAACAATGTAAGTGCAACAAAACATATTGATCCAACACAATTGCAGACATGTTGCCCCGAAAAGGAACCGTCTCCGTCGATACCTGACACCAACTGCACCACGCCTGACGGTCGTCAAGGGGAATGTATTCAATTTGATAATTGCCATGACTTCTCTAGAATTATTGAAAACATAATCGATGAAACCGTTAGAAATAATATAATACGAAATCTCAGGTAGATATAATTGAAGCTATATTCACGAAAGACGCAGGAATTTTTTAAAAATAAGTTTTTTTTACAGTTGCACAGAAACAGAATTAACAAAAATCTGTTGTGCTCTGACAAAAATTTCTAATAACAACACATTGACAACAACAAAAGAAAAAGAAAATTATGACGAGTATGAGGACGATGAAGACTATCAATGCCCCTCGTCCATCGAGCCTTCAAAGCTCCAAAGTGGCTGCTGCGGACAGGTTCCCGGTGAATTGAGAATTATGGGTAAGTTAGTTATGATATCTGCATCAAATTGTTTAGCTAATTTACACCAAATCGTAAACAAAACCACAATAAATTATAACTTATATTATTAAGGGACCAGGAAAGTGATGATGGAAAATACAAAATAGGAGTTCTTATTTTGTTTTCCTTCCCTTTGAGTATTGAATCATCCAACGTTATTGCTGCGAATTCAACCTTCATCACTATTAAATGAGTTTATTTTGTAAATAACATTTCAGGTGGCACCGAAACCAACATTGATCAATATCCGTGGTTGGGCATATTAGAATATGGGAATTCGGAATGGGCCTGCGGCGTTGTTCTGATCAGTGGAAAGTTTGTACTGACAGCGGCTCATTGTATATGCGCCAGTATAATTGTTAGACCGTAAGTTATTTAGCTACCAGCTGTTGCCTGCCGAGTAGCATATTCCCTATCCCACACATTAATCTATCTCTGACCACAATTTCATCCAGACAAAGTCATGAAAATATTTAAGTAGAGAGTAAAATGTATTAATACTGTTTTCTTTCTATGCCTGTATGCGTAGTCTACATCATCTGTCATCTATTGTAAAGTGACAAACGAACAAGCAGTCAACTAGGTTGGCCAAAATAGCGAAGCGACCATTGTCCATAGACATCTACAATTGCAGAGGCATCGCTTTAATCTCTGTGGAAGTTGAACTTTGAATATGAATGAAAACTCGTTAAGATTAATAATTTAAGTTAAGTGTATTATTTAAGTAATCGTTTGTATTATGTCTCAAGAGAATATGTCGTGCTGGGTAAACACAATATTGCAACAGAAGGTCCTGATTGCAAACTAATGGATGGTGGTGGGTTGATATGTAATGACGGCGGCCTGAGAGTGGCCATTGAAGACATTATGATGCCGCAAACTTGCGTCAACAACTGGAGGTCTGACGACATCGCGTTATTAGCACTCAGAGAAATGATTAACTTCACAGGTAATACAAATGTCTTATTTATTAGAACATTTTCGTACAAAGACCGTAGTAACCTAATGCAAGATTTCAATTTGTGATTTTTGCAAATAGATATAGATTTATGTCATTATCTTTCAGAGTTCATTAAGCCTATTTGTCTACCAGAGAGCGATGTCAGTAGTGAATTCGATTTAAGTACCACATTTAAAGCAGCTGGCTGGGGGAGGCTGGGTCCGACAAGTATTGTCAGCGATGTCAAGCGACACGTGACCTTGCCCTATGTGCCTTTAGAGGTAAGAAGATAGTCCTAGGATCGTAATTTTAAACAATTGTCAGTTCTTCACATATCTTTGAATTTCGTTGTCGATATGTGCAGGTTGTATTTCGAGGTTTTTCTTCACTGTAAGAGTAGTAAAATAGTAGCGTTTTAAAATATATTTTTCAGCACACTAAGAAAGGCTGTTTACTATTATCATTAGAGTAAAAATAACCTTCTAATTTTGTTTTGCATGTGATTGTGTTTTAGAAATGCAATAAGACATACCACAGAGTAACAAGCAAGAATATATGCGCGGGCGGGGAGAAAGGCAAAGATAGCTGTGGCGGGGACTCTGGCGGTCCATTGATGTACCAATCAAAGAAGTTGCAATTAGTTATTCAACTAGTTGGTATAACCAGTTACGGCCGTTCCTGTGGGACACAAAGCGTCCCCGGCGTATACGTTAATGTCTTTGAATATCTGCCGTGGATACACAAACAAATTGACAAATATAAAAATTAAATAAAGACGATGGCCTCCAGCTAAATTATTATATCCCTTTATAAACATTTCTCTCTCCTAAATCTATTATTATTTCTAAATGTTGTGTATCATGTCTTTTTAACGGACTTCCAACAGAAGAAGGTTTTTATTTTATTTTGCAACACATCTATGTACGCATAGATGCTTATAAACATAAGGGATTTTTAATTAATAAAGTACTATTTATCTAATGGAGTATTTCATTAATTAATGACTGGGTATTTAGACAACACAACATAATTGTTACATTAAAATCCATACATGTCAGTAATCGAGTTACTTTCGTTATATACGGTCGTGGTTCGGCATTTATACGAAATAGTGAAAATGTCTTTGGTTTTCATCGTATCTGTTTTGGTGACCACATTATGTTTTGTCTGCGGGCGTAAGTTGTAATTTTGAGATCGATATTTTTATTTATTGGCTTTGATGGTTCAGAAAATATCTCATACACCGAAAATGTCCGATACAATCTACACCTACACGGGCGATTTTTCAACGAGCGCTAAATTTGCGTTGAGATAAAACAAATGCATTTCCACGTATTTGTTCATACAGCGGTGCTTTTTTTTCCAGCTTTGAATTTTTAGCGTGTAACGAGTGGGAAAGTTAAAAAAGCGCCAATGGCGACGTTGAAAAAGCGGCCGTGTGTATGCTAGTTTAGACTCATTGCTTAAGTGTCTAAAACTGTTGAGACTTGAGACTAACGTAAGTGGAATAGAAGAGAACAGGGGTGGAATGTCTAAGTGACATATTGTGTCTCAAAGTGCATTCTATACAGTAACAACATACTCGTAGGATAAAGATATTCATTTTGATAGTACTTGATATGACTCAATTGATATCTGACTTCTTACTAATATTATAAATGCGAAATTTATGATGGATGAATGGATGTTTGTTTGAAGTCATCTCCAGAACGGCTCGACGGATCTCGATGAACTTTTACAAAGTCGTAAATCATTGTCTCGAAGAACCTAAAGGCTACTTACTATATATTTTTCTAGTTCACGGCAGACGGAGTCGAGGGTGTCTGATCCTATTTCAAGTAACATTTCGATCTCGATTTGAAATAAGTCCTTTTTCCACTAAGCGTCTTCTGTTCCTAGTCCGCCATGACAGTGGAAATCATAAATACTCAGAG
Source organism: Papilio dardanus tibullus (assembly GCA_013186455.1). NCBI lineage: Eukaryota > Metazoa > Arthropoda > Insecta > Lepidoptera > Papilionidae > Papilio > Papilio dardanus. The sequence continues at coordinate 249,238 of QDHC01004736.1, read as the reverse complement.
AAATAGCACTACCTCAGCTAGAGTAGAATCGTCTGATACTCGGATAATCGCGCTGGTGGAAAGGGGATTTGGACTTGATTATATAACGTCATAGAGTTGGGATGCCGGACGCCATCCGGAGGCAGCGGGGTCTGCATAGACGTGGACCAGTGTGGCCCTCTGATGAACATACTGTACAAGACGAAGAAAACTAACGCCGACTACGACTTCTTGCGGCAGTCGCAGTGTGGTTTCAATGAAAACATGCCAATGGTTAGATCACTACAGAGTTGACAATTAAAAGGGATGTTCAATCATTTAATGATTTTATTCACAGCAATCATCACTTAATGATTAATCATAATATTAGTACCGCCTAGTCAAAACTAATATAACAAAGAGAAAAGATTTCCATTTTTTCTATGTAACGAATAAACTCAAAATCGAGTGTACTCATTTAAAAAATCCGTGTTACATTAGAAATGTAATTTATCACTGAGTAACATAGACAATTTTTAATTCATTTTTTACATCTGCGGTGTCGATGTCTAGGGTAACAGCCAGTTAATATTTAAACAGATATGTAACAAAACCAATTAACAGGTATGCTGTCCTCAAATGACGCCGCCACCAAAACCATTGGATATAAGATGCTTCACGCCCGACGGCAAGGAGGGTAGATGTATCAACATGAACTCTTGCCCTCAACTCAGCAGGTGGCTGCTGCAACCGCCCTCCACTGCCATTGCTACCTTCATAAGGAAGTCCAGGTAAGAACCTCGTAATCGCCTCCAATGTATTAGCTCAAACTCAGAGCTTTGGTTCAAAATATACGTCGATTTTGCATCAAAACTGGACAAACGGTTAACAGTTAAAATGTTTTTGCATTATTAAATTATCCTCAGATGTAACGGTCCTCAAAGTCAGAGCGTGTGCTGCGCGCAGTCCACAGCTGTGGTGCCCACGGTGACCAACGTGTCAGTATGCACAGCAACAGCTTATCCACCAGACCCAAGAACAGAATGCTGCGGCATCGACGGAGAGAGCTCCAAGATTTTCGGTAACATGTCTATTAAAACTGTATCAATTATTTCAAAATCAAACTGACCGGTATGAAATAGAGGGGAAGAACAAGAATCAAATGACACATCACAATTAAAAATCAATCAAGCTTAAATCGTCTATTAATTCCACATAGGAAATATACTCGTAAGTACATACATGTACATCCTCACCGAAAGACTCCTAAAAAAACACCTTGTTGCTTCTTGGCCACATTGTGGGCGCCACGGGCACAATAGTTTCACTGAAAGACTCCTGCCTAACTTTAAATGCGAATTATTAAATAGTCAAACACCACGCTGAACCGATGAAGGTTTCGAGTCTATACAAGTCTTTGAATCTCTTCGCTGATATGTTATACCTTGATTTTTATTACGAAATATGATTAAACCTAAATGTCAAACAAAACTTTAGGCGGCAGTGAAACTGAAATAGACCAGTACCCGTGGTTGGTGATCATCGAATATAAGAAGGACAATCAGATCAAACTGCTCTGCGGTGGGGTGCTGATTAGTGGGCGGTACGTGCTCACCGCAGGTCATTGCGTCGCTGGTCAAGTGCTCGACAGTGGGACACCGTGAGTTACTTTTAATAGTGACCAGTATTTTCAGAAAATGTAGTCTTAAGAATAGTAATATTCAGCTAGTATAGTGTCGTTCGACATGATGGCTCCATTTTCCGCAACTCCACGACTAGCGCATATTTTGCCAGGAGATTCCAAAGATTTATCTAATGCGTATCTTTCTGAAGTCCTTTGAAACTATTAACATCTCTCTATTTATGTATTTTTTTTATCCACTGTCTGTTTTAAAATGTAAGCCTGTCTCTCTGGCTTAACAGCAGTAGGTAGGCTCGTATACTGACAACCAAGAATGTGATATGCTAAACTATATGTTTTTTTCAGAGTCAATGTCCGCCTGGGCGAGTACGATATCTCGAACTCCGGCCCCGATTGCATTGAGGTCGAAGGAGGGGGAACAGACTGTACCCCCGGGGCTCTCATAGTGCCGATAGAAAGGATCATCGCACATCCTGAGTACAATCCGTACCATCAGCTGCGGAGAAATGACATCGCGCTCATCAGATTGAGAGAGATGGCGCCCTATACTGGTGAATATTCTTCGTTTAAAAAACTATCATCACCATAAAATAGCTTCTTCAACGTTATCGTAACCATTCGCAACTGTTAAACAAATATTTTTATTAAATTCTTTATTATTTACTTTGCTCTGATCATACTTATTCTTTAATACTTTCAATTATGGTGATCCAAGAATATGTGGTTGCCACTTTTAATGAATGAACTAATACATTTCTTGATCTTCACCGTTGCTTATTCACATTTTTAAGAAGCTACCTCCAACACTGAATCTTATGTCGTTTCCTATAATTTACAATACTAAAGAACACTTCTTCGTTACAGATTTCATACGCCCCATTTGCCTGCCGAGTATGGACATGACAAAACGTCCCATTAATTCTAGATTCGAAACTGCTGGCTGGGGGGCTGTGGACACGCAGACTAGTAGCAGTAATATAAAACTATTCGTCGACCTACCACTAGTGGCAGCAAATGTAAATATTACACTATTTTGTTTGAAGAGAGAATAACAAGACAATGTAACAAAAATATAGTGCAGAGTTCGATTAGATAGTAACCCTCGTCTACGTAGATATAATCATGTAGTAAGAGCTTGAGGTGGTCATGGTATTTGGCAAATTAGATTATAAAGAACATGTCTTAACTAAGTATACATTGCATTTCTTTGAACATGCATCTGAGATATTGCATTAGTGACTTTACTAGAGAGGTGAAACGAAAACAAATGTTCGTTTGAAAGTAGCACTTAATAAAATAGACAGGTTAAATCTTCCTTATTTTTCACAGCAATGCGATTCGGTGTACAGAAAGAGGTTCAACATTCCCCTATGGAAGGGACAGTTGTGCGCCGGGGGTGAGAAAGGCAAGGACTCCTGCAAGGGAGATTCCGGAGGACCGCTCATGTATCAAAACGGAAAGACATACGAAGTAGTCGGTGTTGTCAGCTTTGGACCTACGCCGTGCGGACAGGAGAATATACCCGGAGTCTATACTAAGGTCTATGAATACTTACCATGGATACGAAGCCAAATAAAACCATGATATGGTATACTATAATATATTTAGTAAATTAAGTTGTATCCTTATGAATATTAATACATTTGTAAAGCTGTATTTTTAGTTTATTCTTTTACTTTACCCTTACATCTCTATTGTTCCTAAACAGATGAATTTAATATAGCAGTAAAATATTAACTGATAACTATACGACATTCTAATGACCATCTTAATTGAAATATAATTAACAGACAGATAGAAATAGTCATCAATCAATTACAATTTAACGTATTGCATTAAATGTGGACGATTGGGTACACAAAAAGTATCCGATGACGTCATTGTACACGTCAAAGCGTCATACAAGAGGAACCAAAGACAGTTAACTTTACACGAGTATCTTTGGAGTCTTTCAATAAAATAGTTCCAAATAAAATCTAGTGACTTTTCGTACTATGGTTTGATTTGATGAGAAAATGATTTAATTATAATTATTGATGATAAATTAACTACAAATGAAATTACCAATAAAGTGGTACATAAACAGTCTATTAATATCAGTTATCTCCGATCAGTACTAGAGGACGGTTGTGGTTTTGGAAAAGTGCTAGGTGAAAATGAAACCGTTAATATTACAAATAATTTTATTGGGAATCACTAATTATGTGCAATCATCAAGTAAGTATCAGGTGTTTTAGTAATAGAAAAGTAAAAAGCAATTATAAATGGCGATTCTGTTCACCAAAATCTGTAGACATTAATTTAAAAAATCCAGAACTATGTTAAAAAAACTCTTCACGTCTAAAATGACTAACCAATCTTTAATTTAACATTATTTTTGCTTAAATATAATAATATTCATCTACGACAAAGTACTTAATCGATTATTGGCACTTCGGCAATAGTAACAAACTCAGCATATGCATAAACGGCCTAATCCGTCCCTGCGCTGATTTTCAGCTAGCTCCTTTTGTACTCATCTGAAAAATAGCATAAACACTAAAGGGGTAACTAATTCCAGTATGTTGTACAGCATCAGCCTCTAATAATAAATATCTAATTCTAATTTTTTAGCAAAATGTACAACGCCAGATGGTTTAATAGGTCGATGCATAAACTTAACCTCTTGCAAGTCCCTCAAACAATTGTCCAAGAAACCTATACAACATCAGACCGTAGGCGATTATTTGCTTCTCACTTATTCCAACTGTTTGGAAAGTGAACATCATCATAAAAGAAACAAGGTAAGTGCTAACACCTGATGAAGAAACTATGGAGATCTATCTGCTAAATATAAACTCTTACAGGTCTGAATTAACAATAAAAATCCATACTCCCTGCTATCAAAGACAAACAATGAACTTTCAAACATTATCAGTAAAAAAAATAAAGATTAAAAAAAAAATACATTACAGGTATGCTGTCCGGATAAACCATCGAAACTAGCCGCAGTAGAACCCCTCGGGTGTTACACATACGACGGTAAAGTAGGATTATGTACGAACGTCCAATCATGTCCCTCTTTGAACGACAAGCTAGAACAACCTATGACTGCTAGGGGCATTGAAATCTTAGACAACTCCAGGTAAGTTAATTGTTAGGTAAAATATTCCAAGAATATAATTTCAGAAAATTACTCATGTATTGCATTAGCAAACAAAATTAACGTAATACACGTATCACAAGAGAACGAGACAACGTTATCGCAAAAAGAATAACTGATATTTGATAAAAACAATAATCTATTACTCTTCATTAAACTATTGTACATAAAATATCGTACAACATCATAGCATTGGCATGCTAGTTTCAGCCTCAAGCGTTTGTAATATGATAAACAGACTAATGGATGAGTGAATGCATGTTACTACATACGTATATCTCTAAAACGCCAAAACGGATAAAAGGTACAGTTGTGGGACATCTGAAAAACCACATAAGCTACTTAATAAGTCTTTTTTACTTCCACCCAGCCACACTCACGGGCAATACTGAGTAAATAAAAGTTAAACTATAATTCCTAATAGGTGCAATTATCAAGAAACATACAGAGTGTGTTGCAGTGAAACTCTTTTAAACGTAAACTACAACTCGTACGAGGAAAAATATTACGCGCCGTATACCCCATGCTTATCGTCAAATACTCCGCCTGAAACACAGAGTTACTGCTGTGGAGACCAAGGCACACACGATAGAATTGTTGGTAAGTCAAACTAGCAAACGAGACCTTCTAATATTAAATTACTATACTCTAACTCTCAACTCCTCTACAAAAACAACGGAATACTATAAGAGATATTAGATAGACTACGGAGCTCTGACGATGACATATTTCTATTTTTTTATATACCGGTGCTGTAGAACATACTCGTATCTTATTTAAAATCCTATTCATTTTATTTACAGGTGGAACTGAAACCGCGATAGACGATTACCCATGGCTGGCACTAATAGAGTACAGGGAAAAAGGGACGGATAAAATTGAAATTGGATGTGGAGGTTCCCTGATAAGCGGGAGTTACGTGCTGACGGCGGCACACTGTTTGATAGGAAAGAATACTGCTGGCCATACCCCGTAAGTTACAAAAGCTATGAAATCAGATTGTCTTCCAACGAGTTTTTTAACATACAGAAATCTTTTAATATTGTGTCACCAGGGTCACAGATCAATATAACTTGGAATTTTGGACATAATTTCTTACAACCTTCATGGTTACTTTTATTGTTACTTTTTAAATCCTACATTGACTTGATGTCTGGAATAACAAATATACTTCTAGTGTTAACCTTATCACAATGTTCCTATTGGCAGTGTAAACGTGAGACTCGGTGAATACAATCTTTGGCACAAGGGGGCTGATTGTGTGGCAACTGATGGTGGCGGTGTGGACTGTACAGACGATCCTCTCGTTATACCGATAGAGAGAATTTTTGTACATGAACAGTATAATCCTAATAGCGCTAATCAACACGACGACATCGCTTTGATTAGACTTAGTACAATGGCGCCATATACTGGTAAGAACTAGAATATACTTGCATCGCTAGATATCAAAGACCTCTCCGAATATCGTCCCCTTTTTAACGAAGTACATTCGCTCCGAAGGGATTCCATTAAAAATGTGCAGCACTGACAATAATGTTCGATAAGCCACGAGCTGGTCACGTTCAATTTGTTTTACTTTTACTTTCAGATTTTATTCGTCCAATTTGCCTGCCTGCTTTGGATTTGTCAGTGAACGTGTTAGAGGGTAAAAGACTCTTTGCGTCTGGATGGGGAATGACAGAAGTTTGGAAATCTATAAGCTCCACCAAACGTGACGTGGATTTACCTTACATGCAGCTTGATGTTAGTGATGTCTAATATTATATTATATTTCCAATGTCATTCACAATTATTAAAAAAAAATATGGAATCAATTAATTAAAAAATTGTTGTAATATCACAACCTTTTTCTGGTGTCAGTTCTAATATCGTTTTTTATACAAGAAGGTGGCAGAACGAACAGCGGTTCGCCTAAGGTTATTTGATCCGATGCCCATGGATATTTAGTCTACATGCAGCAATGCATGAATTCGATCGATTTTCGAATCAAGAAAAAAAATAGCAAGAGACCGTTCTTTATGCCAATTAATATTTCACAATCTATTTATCTCCCTACCCTTATTCTCCTACCTTATGGTTAATCTATCTCCCGTCATCAAAGTCTACACTCCCTTGATCATGTCACCTTTCACACAATCCACCCATCTCTTGCTAGCCAACGAGCACTAATAATAACTTTAAACATTTTACAGGAATGTCAAGAATATTATGATGTAATCAACCTAACATTAACAAGTAATCAAATGTGTGCTGGTGGTGAGCTGGGTAAAGACGCGTGTAAGGGGGACTCTGGTGGACCGTTGATGTACAAAAACGGAGAGTTGTATGAAGTGACCGCGGTAGTTAGCTTCGGTCCTGTGAATTGTGGACAAGAGGTCCCAAGCGTTTATACTAACGTGTACAAATACCTGCCATGGATATGGAGACATATTAATAACACAGAAAATACATTACTAAACTACTATCCCATCCCTTAAAAAGATTTCGATCCATCAGGGATAGTGACAATTGAAGCTATCCAAAAACATTTCCCAAAAAACTGAAATGATAGTAGATCATCATCAAATATGGAGTTTAAATAAGCGAGCAATGAATTTGTTACGTTCTGAATTGTTTTTTATACTACTACAGTCAATACAATACTGTACTGAAGAATAAAATAAAAACTTTACTATGCGATGGAACCCCGTGTTAATACTTAAGGTAACCATGCTTACGGGAAGTAATGACTATTGTGACGACTTATTGTATATGTTATAAACGTGGGTTTCCATTGTCAAAATGCCTGTACAAGAATATATCATCTTTACTTTCACGGTCAATATTATTGACGATATCTTTGACCAGTGCTTTGGCAGCGTCCACGGTTAAAAATTATAGCAATAATTGCATTTATGTGTTTCAATTTAAATGTTAACTTATTAATTGTAGCAATTATAAATAATAAATAAATAATCTATATGTTGATTTTATTTTTGTCTCACCTGAATCACTTCACTTACTCGAGGGCATATTATCGTGTTATTAACTTACCTGAAAAAAAAAACATTTATTAAGTTTTACTATTTATTTATTACATATAAACTAGAGCTTGAGTACGATCCCAACTGCTGAAAGGTGGTGATGGGGTTACCATACAGAATACTGGCTGTTGTTCGCGACTTCGCCTGCGTGGAATTAAGAAATATAGCCTATGTTACTCAGGGATAATGAAGCTTTCTGATGGTGGCTGTACACACTGGCCGAGAGCCTCTCGGCGAGTCTTGGGCTAGTAAGCCCTTTGACACTGACGTAAAATCCGAAACGTGACCGGGGCTCGCTGAGAGCTCACCATGTACAATGTACATGGTGTTCTTGCCTTGTCTCGCTCTCTCCTTCTCGGCTTGTCTGGAGGTGTCTCGGCGATTGAGTACAGCCGCCATTATGGTAAAAGAATTTTTGAAATCGGCGCAGTAATTCTTTAAAAAAACGAAGTTTACCTCTTTATAATATTAGTACAATAATACAAACAAGTTAAAAAACAGACATGTTTTTATACCGTCAAAACGCACGACTTCAGTTAACATACGGATACAATATATTATACAACGAAATATTATAACTAGTTTCACATAACTTGATTTCAAAAGGATACAAGAAATATAAATAAATTAAAAAAAAAATGATTAAAATCGAATGCTTATATAAATAATTAAAAACAAAACAGAAATAGGAGCCGTCGATTTTTTTTTATGTCTACCAAGAAGTCCGATAGTCCGTGAATGATACGTTAAAAATTTTAATTCAATTTTAAACATGAAAAATAAAAGTAGTGCTTTTTAATTATTATAATTACTTGATATTATAATTATGGAAGAGATTGATTGCGTGAAAGGTGATATGATAAACAAGGGTGTGAGTGAGATGGCGGAGGATGGATTAAAGTGGAGGACAAAAACCTGTTGCCTGACCCTAACGGAGTAGGAAGATGTAGGGGAGATGAGGAATAATTAGATATTGCCTGCGACTTCATCCGCGCGTAATGAGCAAAAAAAAACAAAAATTAAAAAAAATATAGCCTATGTCATCCAGGGATAAGCTTCCCAACAGTCAATTCCTTCCTAAAATTCAAATCAGTTCTGTAGTTTGGGTGCTTATTCAATAAAAACAAAAATTATTTTCCTCTTTATAATATAGGTCTCAGACTTAAGATGAGCTGAATGGATTGTGTGGAAAAAATATTACCAACCGTGGATTTCCACCGTTGATTAACACCAGCCCAAAATCTGTTGAACAGGACAAGATGAAGTTTATATGTATTTCAGCATTAAACCTAACTAGAAGGATAGATTTAATATACAAGAATAACTCAAAAACTACTGAATATTTTTCCATTTTGTGGACCAAATGATACACACTAGAAATAAAAAAATAATTATGAAATTCGGACTACCAGGAGCAGAGTTATGGGCGAACAAAACGTTAAAAAAACGTCCTTTTTGTACGTCGGTTATAAACCAGTTATGGCATCTCCATTTAATTAATCGAAATAGACGTCAAAACACGTTCATACAAGGAAAATGAAAAAAAAACGTTATATAGAAACGAATCTCTCGAGGTAAATAAATACTCGTAGCTCCAAAGTCAATCGGTCGCGCGGGCAGTGATGCTTCATCCGGCTCGCAATGTCGACGTATCAGTGCTGTGAGAAAATGGTTGAACATAAACTTTTATTCTTTATTGTGTGTTTAAGTGTTATTTTTAATAAAGTTTATACACGTAAGTATTTAATAATAATACGCTTATAAAATTTATTACCAAAAAAAAAATATTTTAGCGATTTTTTTTTACTTGGTCACTTGCCTTGAAGAGGCACAGACATTTTAACTGTTAAGAGTTTCTAAGCTCGAATTGCTTTTTAATAGAAGCTTGTGTTTTGTTGTATGAAGGTAGAAAAGTTAAAATATAAAAAATATTTTCTATAGAGGCTAAAATTCTCAAATAGTTTATTACTACTGAGTTGAATTTAGTAGGTGTAATAAAAACTCGATGTTTACATTATGGTAAGGTAAAATGTCACTTATCTTGATTCGTCAGTCTAAACCTCATTCGCACGAGCGCTTTTTTAACCTCGCGCTTTAATTCGTCAGCTCTTGATGACAGCTTTAAAGTCACTCGTTGTATCTTTTGGCAAACATTGAAAATGCAAAACTATGCGACAAAAAAAAGTCGCGTTTTAAAAGCGTTGGATATTCCGTCAATAGTAAGCTCAAGGGTAACAAGACATATAGGTTTATTAAAAGAAAATTTGACATATCAAATGGTCGCGTTTAGGCCCTTCATATATAAGGCTATTATAGCTATATAGAAGCATGCGATTTTTGGTCTCTATGTATGTATGAATGTAGAATGTAGAAGCGAGAGAGGTGTGTCAGGATCAAGACAAATGAAGATCCGTAGTCACTGCCTACCCCTCTGAGTTACGGTCGTGAGTTATGTTGTTGTTGTAGTTGTTCGTAGAAATATTTAAATCTTTTGTATACAGTCAAAGGTACAGCTATAAACTATCTCTCCATAGTATTCTTTAACACAAACAAATATGATGAGCAAGACTTGGATATGCGAGAAACGAGAGTCATTCTCTGGTCCCGACGAGCTACCTCCATGTGCGAGGAACTCAGATTAGAGAGAAACCTCCACAAGCGAGACAAATATAGCTCTTGGATCCTTGCTTATCGAGGTTCGACTGTAAACCATAACCGCGCTAACTGATGTCCGTGAGCGTCGAAGATCGGTGTTCCCGCTGACCGTTAGCCCTTCTATACTCATATTACAAAGAGAGAAACTTTATATTTTTGTATGTATTGAAATAACTCAAAAAGTACTGGGTCGATTTCGAAAATCCATACACCATTAGAAAGCAACATTATCCCCGAGTAACATAGGCTATATAATTTAATTCCACGCGGACGAAGTCGCGCACAACAGCTAGTCAATTGTAATCCGAGTACAATATAAGAACTATGCGATTAGCAATTTGTTTTTAAAAATTATATCAATTCAACTTCCAATAATTTTATTATGACTTATAAAATAATCTAATGTAAAATGAATGAGAATATAATAATAATATTCTTACAAGTTAAAGGTTAATATACTTATAATATTATCGGTCAGTGTACATTTCGTAACAGGAAATACCAGACGACTGGCAACGTTGGAAGTTTGCAAATCCGACAAGTTTCATAAAAACCCATGATGTAAAATTATCTATACATTGAAAATATAAACAATGATAAGAATTTTACTGAAACTAAAACATTATACAGTCCTGGATAAGCCAGAGTCCAAGGGACCGTGATATTTGTCTCGCTTACAGAGGTTTCTCTCTAATCAGGTTATTCACTTATGAAGTTTGTTCTCAGGGACCAGAGAGTGATTCTAGCTTATCCAAGTTTGGATCAATTACATCCGTTTGAAAGCATGCAATTATTTGCATTACCACAAGTTATTACAAAAAAAGTTGTGTAAATAATTTTGAAAGCGGTTTAACCCCCTGTATTCTTTAGCCCCTCTTCAATCTCTTCTTTCTCTAATTACAGAAGAAGCTTGTGTACCAGCGACCGGCGGAACTGGGCAATGTGTCGACATCTACAAGTGTCCACGGCTGTTGACGTTGCTGAACAAGCCCCACCGATCACAACAGGACTATGAAACGCTAAGGAAGGCCCATTGTGGTTTCCAGGATAGGATTCCTTTGGTAAAATTCATTACGTTCTTATCTTTTAACAATTCAACTCATAAAGTGGCTGATATTGATCGAAATAAGAGAAATCAGACTTAAACAAAATTAAATAAAACATAAATCAAGCAATTCTATATTTTGAGCAATCCCTGTAATCAACAAAAGTATTTATAATATTTAACATCATTCAAAGAACAATTATTAAGGCTTAAGAGCAGATTGTGTATTCAAATTCGCTTTCGGCCATCTATTTACGCTCGTTTACATGTTTATCTCCACATTATTATCCAAGAACTCAACTATATTTCTCATTATTTTATTGTTAAAGGTGTGTTGTGAAGTTTCTCCGCCAGTGACCTCTCCACCTACCACACCTAGACCAACCCAGCCTCCGCCAGCACCCACGGAAGTTACGACAGCGGGCAACAGATGCTTCACGCCCGATGGCCAATTGGGCAACTGCGTTGGACTCTACTCCTGTCCTCATATCACAAAATTACTTCAAGCACCATCGCCAGCAGATGTTACTTTTGTACAAAACTCGAGGTATGTTTAATAATGATACAACTATTGCTTTCAAGTCTCTCATTATCATATATCCACGTTTCTAGGAGGCGTTCAACGACTGTATATTCTATTGTGTTCAGATGTACGGGTTCTGGGCAGTACAGCGTGTGCTGTGGGCCTCCACCAATGGCTAACAACGCTGGCAGGCCGACCGTGTGCGCGCTGACCGCTGAGCCGCCAGATCCCGCCACAGATTGCTGCGGTCAGGAGAGCAGCGGTGGCAACAGGATTTTTGGTAAGATTATGCCAGACCTATTTTAACAGTGGTAGAGCCCGCTTTAAGATCTTCGCACGAATTGTCCGGCTCGCCCGGTGAAATACCACGACCACACAGAAGACAGGCGTGAAATGGAGGCAATTCCGTGTTTCGTCTGAGGAGTGTGGTGCCGGAGGGCTGATTTTTGATCCGCTTTCCCTTCCTATCCTTTTCCTGTAAGGAAGTGATGGGAAGAGGAAGTGGATTTTCCGGGGGAGGGGACGCTTAGGGAGAGGAATTGTCCTCTTGCTGTGCGTCTCCTCCTCCGAAGATTGTGGGTAGGCAACGCATCTGCAAATGTGGATGTCTATGGGCGGCGGTCGCTTCGCTGTCTCGGCGAATTAAGGTGGCCGCTTGCTCGTTTGCCACTTATTAATATAAAAAAAAAAAAAGACCTATTCAGAAGACGGACAATACTTATCATTCTATTGTGAGCTGTGGCTTGACTGATTTAGAAGTCATTAGATGTAGTCTTTCTTCAAAAGTCAGAACTAATATGAGAAACTACGACGAACATTTATTTTTCATATCAATTTGGATTTATTAGTTGATCAAGAATGAGAAACCGCGCTAAATAGATTATTTTTCTCTAATATTCCTAACATTTGCTGATACACACTACAATCTTCACGGAACTGAGCAAAACATAAGTTTGTTTTAACTATAACAATATAGTTGCACGAATAAATCCTGTTACTTCAGATTCAGTCGTTGCGTCACTAACCTTGATAACTAATGAGTCAACGATACGTATTTTCCGCAAGTCATAATTATACATACAGTAGTATAAATAGCAATACATCCTATTGATCCCAGGTGGTAACGCGACTGCTATCGACCAGTACCCGTGGCTGGTGATCATCGAATACAAGAAGGATGATAAAATCAAACTGTTGTGCGGTGGAGTGCTCATTAGCGGGAGATACGCGCTGACCGCCGGCCACTGTGTCACCGGACCAGTGCTTGATGTTGGCAGACCGTAAGTTTCAAGATCGAATGTACAGCGATATTAGGGAGCATCATAAGTCTATAAAAACAATCTGATTTATATCGGCAACGCAATCACAAAGTCATACCACTAACTTCGTATCTGCTAAGGTCAAGACTTACACACTTGCTTTCAAAAGTTGCGAAAATACCAAGCATATAACATTTCTTTTACTATCCCAAAATTGCCACATTAAAGATCTGGTAATTTAGGGTGCTTACATATATTTCTGATGTCCTTCGAAATCGTAATATGTCTAACATAAACAATCCGTCAATTCACAGTGTGAACGTTCGTCTCGGAGAATATGACACCAGTAACTCGGGTCAGGACTGCGTGGAGGTGGAAGGAGGAGGTGAGGACTGCACCGATGGCGCGCTCATCGTGCCCATTGAAAAAATCATTCCGCATCCACAATACGACCCGAATAACGCACTGAGAAGACATGACTTAGCTATGCTGAGGCTCGGCCAGCTGATACCGTACGGAGGTGAGTTTGTATTAGTTGTTCTGCGCTGAATCAGTTGGCTTAAAGCCTTGTAATTTAGAGATAAAAAGCTTAAAAGTACAAATATGTTAAGTAAAAGTATTTAGAATCCAATAAACAATTCCAAAGGTTAAAGCGTTTAAAATTCAACGAATCCTCTTCTTTAAATGAGAAAATTGATAATTTCAAAAAATCATTCAGGTTCATATGAATTGAGGCTTTGGTTTCTGTTTCAGATTTCATCCGTCCTATATGCCTGCCGGTTTCTGATGTATCACAGGCGCCGCCACCAGACCTGCGTCTATTCGCGGCCGGCTGGGGCGCGGTCAGCAGCACGCAAGCCAGTAGCAACATCAAGCTGCACGTCAGCGTGCCATTCAAAAGTCAAGAGGTGAATACACCGAGATTATAACAGTCTTGTTTAAATCGACCCTGTTAAAGGTCCAGTTGATACACATATTTCATTGTAAATTCTTAAGTTTTACCTTTACCAAATTTTTGGCATACTTCTAGTAGATAATAGAACAATCGTGTGTAATTGAAATAAATGTTAAATCGCCTTGTCTTTGAAAGACAAATAACAATGTGTTTTCGTAACTTTGTGACGGTGATTGTTAAGATAAAAAACCAAGATTGATAATAGCGCCATCTAGTTAACAATTGTGTATTTTTCGATTGTAATCTATGTATTTCGATTTCCAGCAATGTCAGAGCTCGTACAATCATCCTAGACGTCGGATCGCATTATGGCAGGGTCAGTTGTGTGCGGGAGGTGAAACTGGCAAGGACTCTTGCAAGGGAGACTCCGGGGGCCCCTTGATGTATGAAAACGGACGTCTGTTCGAAGTAGTTGGTATTGTCAGCTTTGGACCAACACCCTGCGGCCTCGAAAACATACCCGGCGTGTACACCAAAGTACACGAATATATACCATGGATCCGATCCCAAATAACGCCTTAAATCTAATTAAAATGATGTTTAAAAAATAAAAATTATAAATACATGAAATTGTCTTTATATTAGCGACCGCGCTTTGAAAACAAACCTTGAAATAATCAAGTACAAGTAAAAGAAACAAACCACAGTCAAACCTGGATAAGCAAGAAATATCTTTAAGATAGTCATTCTAAGGTCTCGTCGAGCTACCACCATATACGAGAAACTCTGATTAGAGCGAAACCTCCACAAGCGTGACAAATATCGACTGTATATATTTATCCCACGTTTAGTGACTAGTAAAACCTGACTGTCCAGAAACTTGCTTGAAAGAAACTAGACTCTTTATAGGAAAGAAAATGTAATTAAATAAATTATGAACTCGAAAAATTCAATGCGCCTGTCTTGATTCTCGATGCAAAGTGTTACAATACTAAAAGTGCAGTCTTTAAATAAACGAAAAAAACAAAAAAAAAAACATATTTAAATAAAAAGCATAAAAAACTAAAAAGTACAAAATAACGTAGTATAGAATA
>QDHC01004736.1:96588-233221 GCA_013186455.1 Papilio dardanus tibullus | reverse complement strand
AAAAAAAAAAAAAAACTCATTGACTTGATAACCTCCTTCTGTTGGAAGTCGGTTAAAAACAAAGCCTCATCGACTTCATAAGAAGACTAGGAAAGAATAGATATGTATTAAGACCTTTAAATCTTTGCCTCTCTTCTTAAGCACAGCCTCTCTCTTTCACACATCTATGTCTTCTGTCTTCCTTTACTGTCGTAGCTACATGCAATATACTCTACTCGGGGATAATGTAGCTTTCTAATGGTGAAAAAATGTGCCCAGTAGTTCTTGAGTTATTTTAATACATACAAAAATACAATGTTTATAATCTATATCTATACTCATATTATCAAGAGAGAAACTTTGTATTTGTTTATTGTTGTATGTATTGAAATAACTCAAGAACTACTGGGCAGATTTCAAAAATCCTTTCACCATTAGAAAGCTACACTATACCCGAGTAACATAGGCTATATTTTTTAATTCCACGCGGACGAATTCGCGAACAACAGCTAGTATTAGTATAGATGTAGAATTCTGATGATTTGAGTGTGGGATGGTTTTGCAATGACGTTTTAATCAGTAATTTGTTTTAGATATAAAGTTTCTGACAATCTGCATTATCCGGTGTTAGTCATTATTATCGGATACCGAGAACTGTTTGTATATTTACTAGCTATCGCCCTCGACTCCGTCTGCATAAAAGAAACTTGATAAATGGCCTATGTGTTTCCAGACTACGTTCTACATCCATTCAACCGTTCTCATACCTTCTATATCCATCCATCGAAACATATTTGTTATTTTTTTCATTCGTTTTGATTATTACTTGATTATTTTATATTGAAGGTTAAATTAATTACATATCTTTTTTGTTACTAAAATAAGGTAATTATAATTGCTGACACATTTTTTACGGTGAGCGAAAATCCCATTGTGGTATTTTTGTCTATCCATCAACGTCATCCAAATTTATAACAAACTTTTTTTAAAATTCCGCGAGGACGTTATCGTGGGCAAGAAGCTTTGCGAATGCGCTTTGCAGGTTGATAAGCTCACTAAACAAAGTGTATTCGCTCCGAAGGGATTCACGTTAAAGTGGCGCTGTTATCGCAGTGCCATCAGAAAATAAGTAAAAGCTAGGCATTAGGCATTACAAGTAGGCATAAAAAATCACATAAAAGAAATCTATACTAATATTATAAAGAGAGAAACTTTGTCTTTTTGAATTTTTGTATTTTTGTACTTTTGTTTGTATTGAAATAACTCAAGAACTACTTGACCGATTTCAAAAATTCTTTCACCATTAGAAAGCTATATTATCCCCGAGTAACATAGGCTATATTATTTTATTCCACGCGGACGAAGTCGCGCACAACAGCTGGTGATAAAATAAGACAGCACGACAGTACACGAAAGTACAGTACGACAAAGCTCTAAGAATATCAACAGCTTTTACCATGCCGGCTACAGACGCTCGACGGCGACGTGTGTAGGCAAAACTGAGAACTGAACAGTTTGACATCTAATTGACGTCAGTTTTTACTGCACAGTCAAAAAACTGAACATTTGTGGCTACAGTCGGCTGGTTGAACATGATTTCTTTTTGACATTAACAAGGAGGCTACTTAGATGTCATAAAAAAGGTAAGGTTCCACCCATGATGGGCTCCATTATCCGCAACTCCAAGACGAGCGCGTAAATTGCCTGAATACACATATCTTTGAATTCCTTCGCCGATATGTGCAGGTTGTTCGCGATGTTTTTTCCTTCACCTAAGAGCGTCGGGTAAATATGTACATATGAAAATCGAAAAACACATTGGTAAATAGCGGGATTCGAATTTATTTATTTATAGTTATACGGGTATGTGTCATCTCTCTAGCTCTTTAAGTACCTGGTACATAGCACCCGGTGGGTACATGGCTTCTCACATTCCATGATGCTAAATTCAAGTCCATTAGTCCACGCCGACATAAGACATAAGGGAGCTCCACGTCCGCGATTGGGTTGGGATGGCGCAGGATCGCCAAGTTTGGAGAGATTTCTTGCCGGAGGCCAAGGCCCACTTCGGGTGATCGTGTCACCCTAGTTAGTTAGTTAGTTAGTTAGTATGCGTCATCAATAATACCTAGACATGGCAATGCAAAACGATGCAATTTTTGACATTCGTCCCCTATTAGGGTTATTATTCTAGTCTTTTCTAGGCCATGGGTCTTTTTGGTCATTAAAATCTTTGTTTTATTTTTGAATAAAAACTATATTGCAAAACATTACCAAACTTGGATTAGTAATTCGTATATTTCATCACATGAGACATATTACTGAGTCATAATTATGAATCATATATAGAACAGACTAAAGGATTATTTATCATTTTTTTTTATATAAATAGATGTCTTCACAAAGTACTTTTAGTATAAGGATAATTTTGTTACAAAATTAAATCAATTATTGAATATATTCAATATTTGAAAGACTTTACAAAAGGGACATTAACCTTTGGGTTGGTAGATGACATTACAGTTTCAGTAAATATGCAATCATTAATCTATACTAATATTATAAAGAGAGAAACTTTGTATTTTAGTATTTTTGTTTGTATTGAAATAACTCAAAAACTACAGAGCCGATTTCAAAAATTCTTTCACCATTAGAAAGCTACATTATCCCCGAGTGACATAGGCTATATTATTTAATTCCACGCGGACGAAGTCGCGAACAACAACTAGTGTATTATACTTTTAAGGTTTTTTTTTATATTAAAAAACGGTAACCAACAGCACGTGTTGCGTACCATGATTCATCATCAGCTCACTGTACCTACCGAGGAACAGGGAGCCCACCGTATGATAATGCCGTAGATAATCACGCTGGCCCACTGCGGGTTGAATAACCTCAAGTTTTCCTTCACCGCAAGATCGTCGGGTAAGTATACGAGTAAATATGAAATTCGAAAAACAAAAAACACATTAGTACATAACGGGATTCGAAACCAGACCCTGTAGTTAACAAATCTAATGCTTAATCCAAGCCACCGACGCTCATAAGATGAATTGAAATCCGCCGAGCTTTTGAGTTATTTCAATACTACAGTCTAACTTGGATTAGCGAGAGTAATTTTCTGGTCCCGACGAGCTACGTACGTAAACGAGAAACTAGAATAAGAAAGAAATCCTTCGTAGATTAAGGGTAGGCAACGCGTCTGCAATTGCAGATGTCTATGGGCAGCGGTCGCTTCACTATTTCAGCGAATCCAGGTGGCCGCTTGCTCGTTTGCCACTGATCCAGGTTGGACTGTATTTACTTTATACGTAAGCAAGATAATAAATGCGTTATTGGTAACGTAATGAAATGCGTAAATCGTGTTATTGCGAACTAACAAACAATTTTAATAAATACAAAATACGTCTTAAAGCAGAAAATAATTAAACAGTTAACTGAAATATTAATATTCTAAATTATAAATTAAGAGGAAAATATATAATGAATATTAATTAGAAATACTCGAATATGTATTGAAGCTTTGTTATCCTCCTTCTGTTGGAAGTAGGTTAAAAATTATTTTTTTTTATAAGAGAATGGGGCAAACGAGCGGCTGGATCACCGAGGTGATTTTCGACGCCCATGGACAGTTGCAACACTCGAGGAATCGTAAATGCGTTGGCGGCCTTTAAGGAATAGATAGGTTCGCTTCTTGAAGGACCCTAAAGCCTTGTACGCACCAGGATAGTATTTTAGTCAAGTAGCAATTTTCCGAACAAAGGATTTACTAATCTACTCTACTAAAATGTTGCTGTTGGGACACGTTTAGTTACTAAATTACTGTCCTAGTGCTTAAACGAGTCTGAACAGTAGTAAATCCTTTGTTCGGATAAACACTACTTGCTACTCGACAAAAATACTGTCCTGGTGCGAACATGGTTTAAGTCATAGCGGTTTGGAAATACCGGCGAGGACAGACCATTCCACAACGCGACTGTGCGGGGCAGAAAATTCCGCGAAAATCCCACAGTTGTGGATTGCCAGCCATCCAGGTGGTGTGGATGGAACCTGGTGGTCTGTAGTTTGTATTAAATAGTAGCTGTAGCTCGCGACTTCGTCTGCGTGGAATTAAAAAATATGCCTGTTACTCAGGGATAGTTTAGTGTAGCTTTCTAACAATGAAAGAATTTTTGACATCTACGCAGTAGTTATTAAATTATTTCAATACATACAAACATACAAAAATAGAAATCTTCCCTCTATATAATATTACTAGCTGTTGTGCGCGACTTCGTCCGCGTGGTATTAAATAATATAGCCTCCGGGATAATGTAGTTTCCCAATGGTGGAAGAAATTTTGAAATCGGCCCTGTAGTTCTTGAGTTATTTCAATACATACAAAAATACAAAGTTTCTCTCTTTATAATGTTAGCATAGATTATTGGTCTGAGATCCTGAAGACAGCAGATTAATTGATACAAGATAAGATAGGACTCGTATGTACTATAACCGAATGGACATTAGTTATCCTGTCCAGTTGGGCAGTTTCCCGCAAGCACGCGCTAAAATTACAGTTAATATTACTAAAGTTTGCTTACATACACAAAGCTGATTTTCACATTATAATAGTCAAGTGACTATGACAATATCCCCTGCAAGAAGGCAGACACTTTGGATGGGGCAAACCACCTCCCAGACACTTTAATTTTTCGCGCGGCTAAGAATGCTTGAGTGTTTATTCGTTTTTGGGTTTGCCTTATATTTTTGTTTTTGCTAAATAATAAAATATTTCCTTTATTCACTTACTAATCCTCAGTTTACAGTCGACGTCATTTTTCCAACCCAATTAAGTGGCATATAACGGTCAATGCAATTAGGTCTATAATTTGTCACAGCATCGTACAGATATGATCAATTATAGCTCTTAACCCTTAATAACCTAGAGTTTCAATTTTGATACCAATCTTATAAACCGAATGTTCACATAACTTTCGTAAATCCGGCTACTAAGGGTTAAGGTAAGGTAAGGTTCGACCCATGACGGGCTTTTTCCTTCACCTAAGAGCGTCGGATAAATATGTACATATGAAAATCGAAAAACACATTGGTACATGGCGGGATTCGAACTCAGGACCTGCATTACAAGTCCAGAGCTAAACCCCTGAGCCACCGACGCTCTCTTTACCTTATATATTATAGCTTGTTCGCACCAGAATAGTATTTTGGTCGAGTGGCAAGTAGCATTTATCCGAACAAAGGATTTAGTACTGTTCGGACTCGTTTAAGCCTAAACCTACGCACTAGGATAGTAATTTAGTAACTAAACGTGTCCAAACAGCGACATTTTAGCAGAGTAGATTACTAAATCCTTAGTTCAGATACTTGCTACTCGACTAAAATACTATCCTGGTGCGTACAAGGCTTTAATGATAGTTGTACGATATACAATAAGTGTATGGAAAATTTAATTCTATAAACATTAAATTATTAAGGGACTTCCAATGAGTCATATTTCTGAGTTTAATAATTTTATTAGTTTAACGAAATACAATAAATTGATTTACATTTATTTATTCACGAAATTTCCGAACTTAACAGGAAAATTGTTCTTCCACACTATGTTCTATATGTGTTCCAAATTTCATTAAGATTTAACCCTCAAATGCCTGATTTACGAAAGTGATTTTTTTAAAATTTCGTTGGAAAGAATATTATACAACAGTAAAATACGTACAGCGAACCTATAAACTAATAGTAATGTGAACATTTAGTTTAAAAGATTGGTATTAAGATACTCTGGGTTATTAAGGGTAAAGAGATACCATCAACCTTACTTCCATCCATCTAAACGCCAAACGCCATTGAAATTTAACCGCCAATAGCCTTGCTTTGTGGTACAGACTACCAATCTCGCGGTCGTGGGTTTAAATCTTTTTCAAGCTTCAAATTCAATCAAGCTTTTTCAAGCTTACGTGGAATGGTTATGGAAAATATTAATATTAAAAAAAAAACTTTCACATTAGTAAGCGTCACCATACAATTGCATTATGGTGAAATATTTCGAAATCTCAACTTGACTATTATGAAATACATTTCTTTACAGTTACAACATGTTTACAAACATTTTCAATAACTAGGTGTCACCCGCAACTTCGTTCGCGCGGGATTAAAAAACCTATGTCAGAAGTGATTAGTGCAGCTTCCCAACAAGGATTCAAATCAGTTCAGTAGTTGCGGAGCCTATACAATGCAAATAAACATTCAAATGTTTCCTCTTTATAATATTAACTAGCTGTTATGCGCGACATCGTCCGCGTGGAATTAAATAATATAGCCTACTTTACTCGGGGTTAATATAGCTTTCTAATGTGAAAGAATTTTTGAAATCGGCCCAGTAGTTCTTGAGTTATTTCAAGACAAACAAAAATACAAAAATACAAAGTTTCTTTTATGATATTAGTACAGATATAGATTAAGCTATCCTTAACATGGTAACCATCAGACCCCCGATACCAAATATGCAAAGTAACATCCTTAAGGGGCGCCAAAGCCATGAGCCCAAAAAAAAAAGTTCAGTTCTTTCCTTTATTTCAAGCAAGTACCTACCATAGAAAAAATAATAATTAAAAAATGTTTAAGGGGCGCCAAAATCTATTTTTGCACACAGGCGCCAGTAGCCCCTATGGGGGCCCTGGTGTCTATAAGTTCTAACTTTACTTACTTACTCCGCTGGCACAACGACCCAAAGTGGGTCTTGGCCTCCAATACAAGAGAGCGCCATCGTCGCCTGTCCTGAGCGGTCTCCTGCCAATTGTTCGCTTTTAGCTGAAGCAGGTCCAGCTCCACGGCGTCTCCCCAACGATATCTGGGGCGGCCGATGGCTCGGCGGCCACCGGGGGTACCGAGGTACGCTAACTTAACGCTCCGGTCTTGACCCATCCTCACTACGTGGCCCAGCCAACGGAGTCTCTGGGCTTTCACTTCTCCCATTACATTTGGTTCTAAGTTTACTGTTGTAAAATACCTCGAGATCACAATATGTTTTTCTAAAAATTTCGGGCAAAGAATACTCACCAAAAAAACAACAAAATCTGTTGGTTGTTAGTTCTTATGAGGAAATGATGGAAAGGGGAAGTGGATTTGGCAGGGGAGGGGACGCATAGGAAGAGGAATTATCCTCTTGCTGTTCGTCTCCTCCTCCGTAGATTAAATGTAGGCAACGCATTTGCAATTACAGATGGCTATGATCAGCGGTCACTTCGCTATTTCATCTAATCCAGGTGGTCGTTTGCTCGTTTGCCAATTTATAATATAAAAAATGTAACGTAACTAAATTTAGTTGATCATATTTTCAATTAAAACCCATATAATCCTAATAATGCAACTGTACTGCATACAATTAGATGCCTTGAGTCACACATACCCCACCCTAACTTACTTACGAATCAGAGAAGCCTTTCACAATACGAATGCAATACTTCAACTTAAAAGGCCAATCATTACGAGTAACGTCAAAAGTGACCGCCTCACTTGCGTATAGTCCACAGTAACGCTTCGTACGGCCAAAGAGGCACTCGTGTGTGACTACCAGATACGAAATGCATCTTCATTTCTCGTGTATCATACTTGTGTTTTATCTCACGGAATTAATAAATGCAGGTTGGTTAACTGAAACTTACACGAAACAAAAAACTATAATCATAAAATAATGTACAAATTTTATTTAATAGTAGTATTTTTAATGATAATAAAAATATACGTGTAATAGAAACATAGGAATAGTTCTATATTTTTTCATTTAATTCATTCAAATAATTAAGAGCTATCATTTTCCTTGGACGGATCTTACTAAAATACTTAATAGTTCAAAAGACAAGGTCAAATATATCCATGTCAAAGCTGGCATAAAATATGACATCGTCTAAGTATTGAGGAAACTAAGAATCAAGATTATTATCTTCAAATATTTCTAACAGGTTAAAATCCAATTAAAACAGAGATGTATTATTAATAGAGATACCTTTAGCAATAAAAAGAAAGTTGTATGAAAAATCTCACCATCCCACGTACAAACACAACACACATCGATGGCTCCTACGTAAATTATCGTATGTTTAAAAAACAAAATTTTGCAAGATATAACATTAATTTTATACGACGCATCCAAAATGAAAATACGATCTAAGAATACAACCAGAATCTATAATACTTCTTTCTAACGCTACTTATTAGCACTGATCATAACAAAACATCAAAAGCATTTAAAACAAAGGCGCAAATAGTAAAATTGTGGGAAATGATAATTAACGTAGAAACCATCCACATATTGGGCCCAGAAGCTGATTGTTACAATGTGACTCATCTTCCAATGATTATGTGATATCACAGCTTATAAATAACCATAATTTAGACGCAAATAAAAGGTTCTATTGTGAGAAATCTTACTAATATTATGAATGCGAAAGTTACGATGGATGAATTGATGGATGTTTGTTTGAAGGTATCTCCGAAACGCCTAAACGGTTCTTGGTGAATTTCGGTATAAATGTAGAACACATAGACTAATCACTATGTTTTGTCTTATCCTTAATCTTCGGAGGAGACGCACAGCAAGAGGATAATTCCTCTTCCCATGCGTCCCCTACTCTGCCAACTCATTTACTGTTAATTTGATGCTAGCTGCCGCTCGAAACTACGAATTAAGAAATAAGATGTAAAATAAGATCGGAGGCTAAATAAGTTATAAAAGAAATTGGAATTATCTTTCAGATAAGCAGTGCCGAATGCCGAACGGCAACGCCGGAGAATGTAGACTAATTAAGACATGCAAGCCTCTACATGAACTCGAAAAGAAGAGAGTGAAGACTGAACAAGAAAGGTTGTATTTACGACAATCCTTGTGCACCGTCACTAGCGGCTTCAAAACAGTGGTAATATAATGGGCGTTTTAAGTCTTTTCAAATATCTTGGCGGCCCAAGAACATCGGCGCCCTGCGCCACGTTGTCCTAAAAATTGTGTTGCGCGACCCGTATGATGTTCCGAAGTCCCAAGATATCTAACAACTTCTGTACCGATCGTATTATGACTAATGACTAACCCCGGTGAGAGGTTTCGACTACCGAATCACCTGTACAAAGTTACCTAATGACAAAGCAAAGATAATAAATATAATACTAGCATTATAAAATCTGGAAACACTTTCCATTCTTGTATTGTGTCGTCTTGGCATTTTGATATTGCTTGTCATAATTGTAATAACTGAAACTGTTAACCATGTCTTTTCCGGAAAGCTGTACTAATAAAGAGGAAAGCTTTGTGTTTTTGTATGTGTTGAAATAACTCAAAAACTAATGAGGCGATTTCCAAAATTCTTTGAACGTTAGAAAGCTTCATTATCACCGAGTAACATAGGCTATAATTTTTAATCGAAGACGAAGTTGCGAGCGACAGCTATCCATGTATAAGATTTGAAATTTAATTTCCATATTATGACTTAGATTTGCTGTCCACCGGAAGCGCAGTGGTCCGACTTTAAAGATATAAATCCTGTTATATATAAAGAATTCAATATATATGAAACAGTACTGAAAGAAAAACCGCCTCAAACCAGTGACAATAGCAACGTAGATTTGGGAACTCAAGATACTGATCCCGATTTAGATCCATCTAAGAATATAGATCCATACATTAACACTATACAAATAGGAGGCAGACTTACTTCAAACGATGATATAGAATGTGGAAGAGATACATCTAATGCTAATAGGATAACTGGTACGTACATAAAACATAAAACATCACACAAACTGAATATATCGTTAATGACTCACAAGTATAGGTATCTACTTCCATTGCCCGTTTTGTTCCATCTAAATCTCAAAAGTCCTGATAAATCGCGTTAAATTTTAAGTTCACCTAGAACAGAAAACATGTTATGTCGTGCTTGCCACATTTAACTACTTTAAATAGTATAATTCCATATCTATAAGCAATGTAATTGAACATTTTAGGAGGAGGCCCAGCGGCGATCGACCAATATCCTTGGCTGGTTTTGCTCGAATACGCGAAAGGGTTGACGCTTTGCGGCGGCAGTCTTATCACATCGAGATTTATTCTGACTGCAGCGCATTGCGTGAGAGACGAAAATTTACCGTAAGTCACTTTAACATACATTATTATTATTTTAACAATGCTGGGCAGTAGGAATGATGCCCATTGTAAATAGTCAACTTGGTTGTCACTAAATCCATGCATGATTACAAAGTATTATAGCTGTATTAGAAATTAGCACTTTCTACGCATTAGTCACATCATCATAATTGATGACTGCATATTAAACTTAAATCTATTTGAAAATTAGAAAATAGGACGTTTGGGAATGATCCAAGAGAAAAATGGTCGATTGAAGTTATATGTAGAAGCTATACTATTTAAATTACCGTTTGTATTAGAAATTCATATTACTCAAGAATATGAATACAACATATTTTTCGTATATTCCAAATATAATATCGACAATAAAGTGTCAAATCAGAACTGACTATTGATAATTCGTTCTCTTACAAATAGGAGACAGTCCTTCACTACACGAAGTAGAGTACTAATATATCAATATAAATATTTTACAGACTTTTTGCTCGACTGGCAGAATATAATACATCGTCGTATCCAACTGATGTCGTGGATACGGACGGTGGCGGTCTCGATAACATCACAGTACTAATTGTACCAATTGAGAAAACTATACGTCACCCCAATTATACGAGGACGGTTCTCCATCATGACATCGGCCTAGTTAAATTGAAACAAGATGTAGTGTTTACAGGTAATTAAACGTGTTTAATTATTCATTGCACTGTAATTGACATGAGAATATATCTAGTGTTTCCTTGATTCATTGCTCTTGGCTGTTAATTTCATATTTCTTATCTCATCGACAAATTAAAATGTGAACATAAAACTAAGGGACTGTAAAACAAGGTGAACTGAATGCAAAACGTTTATATTATTAAAAAAATAGAAGGTGGCAAACGAGGAACTGGCCTATGTATCTATGGCAGCTGCCCATAGACATCCACATTTGCTAACTGCAATCGCTAACGTTGGAGGGAATGCACAAAAAGAGGATACTTCCCTTGTTTTCCATCCCATCTCCCTTCCTTACACGAAAATGGTACGAAAGCGAAGAGGACCCGGCCTCAGACAAACACTCATCAGACTAAACGCGAAATTGCTCCCACTTCACGCCTGTCTTTTGAGTGATCGTAGTATTTAACTGGTGGAGCAAACGGGCAATGAGTACAACAACTACATTTCTTGTACTCATTGCCCGGCTCCACAAATGTAGTTGTTGGTGGCTTTACCACTGTTCATGTAGTTGTTAAATTACATTCTATTAGAACTGACCCAGACCATATCATTTGCAATTCGGACTAATCCAAACTTGTTCAAATTTCAGAATTCATCCGCACAATATGTCTACCGACGAAAGATTATCGTCCAACTTTTACTTTACCGTTAAATTTTACTGTCGCCGGATGGGGAAGCGATGGTTCAAAATTCAGCGAAGTGAAGAAACACGTTAGAGTACCTTACGTGGCCAACGATCAGTGTCAACTGAGGTATCCATTGCATAGAGTAATAGATAAACAGATATGTGCGGGCGGGATACGTGGAGACGATTCTTGTTCAGGAGATTCCGGTGGGGCGTTGATGTATGAACTGGAAGATAACACTTTCATAGCTATTGGAGTGGTTAGCTTCGGTTACAGAGAGTGTGGTACTGAGAACGTACCAGCAATATATACTTACGTTTATCAATATTTAGATTGGATAAAGGCTAATATGCTCTGAAAGCTTCAACCAAAGCTTGTTAGTAAAATCTGATATTGTTAGTTGTTAAATACTGTGGTGCAAAATATGACCTCGATAATTATAGTTAGTCAGACTCATCATCATCAACTTCCTTTTTTCCCTGAGAAGAGTCGTCATAGTGTGTGTACTTCTTTTCCTTAGTATCTGTATTCACACCCTCTATCACACAATCTATCTTATCTTAAGTCTTTCTCTACTTTTAATCCACATTCCATCTTAATTGTCTTGTTTAATTTTAGTTTACTAGGAGAGATTAATAGAGTTGTGGAAATTGACTGAACAGATGGTCATCAAAGATGAGATAAGTTATTTTATAAGGAACTTATATTTAAGATTTTATTTGAAGACAAATGATAATTATGAACAAAGTTAAATTATTTATTTTACTCCCACCATTGGTAATTAGTATGGTATTAATATTATGTATAATTTTGATCTCGATGTAAATTACTTTTTACTTAGCTGTCTTGTATATTTGTATTTTTTGGGATTACATGTACCGTTGTTGTCTTGTGTAATTCCTTACATTATAGTTTTAATTTGATAACAATTTTGATCACTTGGTCAACATTATTCCGATTATGTAATGTCACGTTCAGTCTTTTAATGTGTACTTATTAAGTTTTGGTTTAGTGTAGATTTCTCGTACTGTATTGACACTAAGGTCCTTGGTACTAAGGCTACGTTGAACTCCGAATTTCGTATCTCAGTGTACCCAATACATTGTCGACAACTCGTATGTATGTATCTATATGAGATTGCATTGCTTAAGTCGCTTAGATACTAAAATTACATATTTACGTAGCCTTCTGTATAAAGGGCCTAAGTGTCTCCCTTAGTGATCATGTAAAGGCTGAATGAGGCATTAAATTTGTCGACATAGTATTATTTTTATACGTAGTATTTAAGTCAAGAACAATAAATGTTAATTTAACAATGTATATATGTTTTATTTAACACTAACTGTCGCCCGCGTCTCCGTTTGCGCGGAACATAAAAAAAGTAACCTATGTGTACTTACAGACTATATTCTACATCTGTACAAAGAGTACAAAATAAGACATTAATAAATACATAATTACATGTTCACATGTATAAAATATTTAATAATACTTAGTATTTCCTTGTTTCGTCTTCTATAACAAATAGAATTAATTAAACTACAAGTATTAATGTTTCAATTAAAACGATTTTAAGCAACGTAATATCGCTTTAATTAACCTAAATCTAACGATGTCTAAAAAAAAATGTTTTATAGAACGAGCATTTAAGGAGTAACAATCAAACGACCACGTAAATTCACCAAAATGGCGAAGTGGCCACGATCAAATACACAAGTTTTAAAGAATTCTATTACGAAAACTGAAAAGAAAAACATTTTATTACAAATAATTTTAAAAATATAACCTCCTTCTGTTACAAGTCGGTTA
This sequence comes from Papilio dardanus tibullus, assembly GCA_013186455.1. Classification (NCBI taxonomy): domain Eukaryota; kingdom Metazoa; phylum Arthropoda; class Insecta; order Lepidoptera; family Papilionidae; genus Papilio; species Papilio dardanus. Next base: position 219,955 of record QDHC01004736.1, on the reverse strand, counting down.
ACAATAACTTAAGTTGAATCAAGTCAATAATAAGTTAATAATCTACGAAATAAGTAACGTGGAGTAGTTAGCATAACCATATGAATTTATAAACTTAAATAAATAATCAGTAGAACAAAAGGATATATGATGCAACAACGCACATCCTTCCCCCATCGAGCAATATCCTTGGCTGGTACTATACTATTAGAATATAGAGGCGGGGACACGTTGTGCGGCGGTAGTTTGATCACAAATCGATTTGTTCTTACTGCTGCCCACTGCTTGACTGACGTCTCGGTCGGACCACCGTAAGTGATTACTGAGACAAATATAAACATAACACAACTCATCTCCATAATCCAAAGGGATAGTTAGGTAGGACATTGCGGTATTTTGGCGCCGGCATACATCCCTCGCCTTATCCACAATCATGCATCTACGTATGCTCCTCTGATTTGGACGCCTTTAACAAAACTAGAAATCGATTCAGTCCCGTCCGAATTGGAGAAACAAATCCAAACTGTATCAATTTTGGATAGGATAACGCTGATTTCAAATATAAAAATTAAATAAAAAAGGCCAAAAAGCCGTGGTTTTATTAAATAGCAATTCCGTTTAACTGAATTAGGAAAAAACTATACTTTCGTCCCATTGTCTTCTTGTATTTTCCAGAAAATACGCTCGTTTATCTGAGTATGACACATCTTCATACCCAACAGACGTGGTGACTGTAAAAGGCGAAGAAATGAAGATAACAGTAGAAATCATAAACAACATTATGCATCCAAAGTACTCAAGACTGACTTTAAAAAATGACATTGGTCTCTCAAAGCTGAACAGTGATGTAGTTTTTACAGGTAAGAACTTATAAGGGATAAAAAGTAGGTGAGAAAGTGAGCAAGTCTCAATTGTTGTTATGTTTCCACAGCGTAAAATGGATTCTAGCAAGTCGAGATGCATTGCTGCTCTTAAAATATAGAAGTTATAATTTCAAACCTCTTTATTTTAACTGTCATTACTTCTTATCTATTAACCAATGCGCTGCCCCACAAGAAGGTAACCAAACGTTTCTTCTTGCTTGTGATCAACCCTCGTTTCTTCTTGATTCTGATCTAACCTCTCGAAGTCAGTCACGCCAAAATAGTCCTGTTTTGATACCTAGCTGATAGCTCCGTTCATATTGATTCTAGATTTCATCAAACCAGCATGTCTACCAGAAAAGGACTTCACAGCTGAGTTAGCAAAGAACCAAGGACTGACTGTAGCCGGTTGGGGTAGCAATAGAACTCATAGGAACTCGATCAAGATGGAAGTCCACATACCTTACGTATTTAGAGAGAATTGTACTAAAGTGTTTAACAATATCACTGAAGAAGTCATCTGTGCGGGCGGGGTCGGGAATAAAGACAGCTGTGGAGGGGATTCAGGGGGGCCTCTGATGTATGAGTGAGACGACCTGAAGTACGTAGTAGTTGGGATTGTTAGCTATGGCATCAAAGGCTGCGGTGCGAAAGGAATGCCTGGAGTTTATACCAATGTGTTTCATTACATGGATTGGATAAAGCATAATGCTGCTTAATGTTACTTCCACACCAGTACCCACAGAGGTAAACAGAAACCCATACACAAGCGACATTGGTACAACGCTTTCGTTTTTGTTAGATGTAGCTTTCTTTAAATGCACCAGAGAAAATTGAAAAAAAAAATGTGTCTTAGTACTTTATTTTAGAATTTATTTGTAAATGTCATAGTTACAACGCTTGTTTAATTTATACGGTCCTTCGAAATGTTAATAATACACATCTTCGTCTTACGCTGATTTATAGAGCTTGTAGGTAGAATATGCAATAAGAAATATGCGACCTCGGCTACTGCGGATAATACACATGTTAAACAGGTTTGCAGATGACGTCATCGTACAAGAAATATAACCTAAAAATGGTAATTTTAAATCGTACAGCAACATTGACCATCCTACTGAATTAATGTATTGTTTTGATTTCACTCTTTTCTTTAGTTCTTTTTATTATTGCTCTTTAGATCTTTTAATACAAAAATGATGTTACATTGGTGATTACTGTGGACAACTATATGAGCTCTATATTGTGGTTCGCTTGACCTTTTTTTAAACCATATTCACACAATCTGGTACTAAAACCATCACCTTTTACAAATTTATCAAGCAGATTAATGAAACTTTAAAACCGTGCGATGCAAAGAACACATATTGATTTGCAAGTACGGTAACTGTGAGATCATACTAACATAAGTGCTCTGATCAAATATTAAAAAGAAATTCAAACATGACAAACATACAGGAATGTAAACCCACGGTTACTACACACAGCCCTTGAAGCCTTTAAATACAACGACAAAAAAACAAGCAAATTATTTTGCTATTATATTTATACTGTATTCACAACAGTGACATCTAGTGACAGAATAAATGGATACTATTTTAGAAAAAAATTATAACTTCAACGTAAAACACACGAGGCAGTAACCGGTCGAACCGTTTGAGTCAAACGGGTTCACATGAAGTTTTACGTTGAGAATAATAATATATGTTAAATATAACATTAATTATAATACTGTGTAGCACAAGCGTACAACCTCCTTGGTAATGGCAAAGGTCTACGAGTATATTTGGTTTATTACTTTAAAAATTTTATGTTTTTTTGAATTGACGGATTAATGTCAAGTAGAGATGTTGTAATAAAACTACGGATATGGAAAATCATCATCGTCATCAGCCTATTGTCGTCCACTGCTGGACGTAGGCCTCCTCCAGCGACTGCCACAATGCCCGGTTCTGTGCCGCCCGCATCCAGTGCACTCCCGCAAGCTTGACCAGGTCATCGGTCCATCTTGAGGGAGGCTGTCGACCTGCTGTCGACCTGTCCGTGACCACCATTCCAAGACTTTTTAGCCCCATCGACCGTCCGTTCTGCGAGCAATGTGGCCGGCCCATCGCCACTTAAGCTTTGCAATTCTTAATATGCCCTTCAAGAACAACCCGCTACAACTAGTTTTTTTAACACGCTCGCTCATTACAAAAACTGTAAAATCACCTTTAATTCGTTCCTACAGAGCTCAAAATTAAACGTGACGCGATAAAAATACGTTGCGATTTAAAGACGCCGCCGTATGAACAGAAATGTATGCATTTGTTCTATCTCAATACTTTTTAACGCGCGTTAAAAAAGCGCTCGTGTGAATGGGTTTACTGTTTGATTTTCTCAGTACTATTGCATAAACAGGAAAATATTATTAAATTAATTAGTTATAAACCTAATTGTTTACATATTATTGTAATAATTTTATATTAACAATAATACGTATAAATACAAAAGTCAAAGCGGTAGAAGTTCATGGCCATAAAACCTAAAAAGAAAATATTAATGGTAAAGGATATCAAAAGATCTAAAGGTAATCCAAGTTTTTTAAATGTAGGTACAGCTTCAAGCCATGGCTATGACTAGGATTTTAGTATCTAAGCGACTAAGTAGGGTTGTAGATAAGCAGGCTTGTAGGTATGTAAGTAGGATTGGTGACAGGACCGAACTTGCATTGCACGGTGCCGTCTTCGGTGGGGCGCCTTTGGGCGCAACGTCCTTTTAAGGACGTTCGAAGGGCTTTCCTGAGGCGGCCAGTGGGCGGCGCGGAAGTTACTCAGTGCCCCTGTCTCGTCTACAATAATAGCCAAGAGGGAACAAGGTGTGGTATACCTCCTGTCTCTGTCCCGCCAGGGAAAAGAGTAGGAGGAATTGTGCTTCTCCCGTGAGCACTAGGATCCAAAAAGTGATTCCACCTCGGAAAAAAAGGGGTTGGTGACAGGCAGGCAGCCGGTCGGAAAACGCAGCCGAATCATTTATACTTTTTTGATTAGGTTAGTGACGTGAATACGATAAATGAAGGCGACTTGAGTGAAGTTGAAGGTGAAGAAGAACCAATAAAATATCTGAAAACCACTGTACTGATCTTACTCTTCGTAATAACATAAAAGGGAATGGTTGTATGGATGTTTGTTAAAAAGTACTTTTTTATATAGGAGAAGGGGGCAAACTAGCAGCGGATCAACTAAATCAATTGGTCGGACGCCCACGGACATCTGCAACGCCAGAGGAACCACAAATATGTTGCCTGCCTTTGAGGGAGGAGTACGCTCTATTCTTAAAGGCCCCTAAGTCGTAAACCTATATATAGAACAACTTAACTGACCTCAATAAAAGACTCATGTAGAGTCACGGGCAAAAGCTAGTTACAATATCCAGCGTCACACATCTGAACGTTATCCAGACGCTTACGCTTTCTTATAGTAAATTTGCAATTTAAGTCAGTGTGAACCCGTTCAGCGACTTGGACGGACGTGTGCTTGAAAACAACTATAATGAAAAATAAAATCATATCGAGTATTATTATACTCTTATCAGTTGGAAATATTTATACATGTGAGTATTTTAATATTAAAATATAGTTTTAATTTAATACACTGAGATATTGCGATATATGTTTTAATAGTCTAAAATGTTTTTAAGATAATTATTATTTATTTCATTATAAATAATTAATTTAATTGTACATTTTAATGCTATCTGTTTGTATATGAGAACTGAATAACAGTATATAAATGTCAAACAAAAACAAATAATCATTTTAATTTCAATTTGCGGACATTTTTCATGATACAATTATCATATTGAATAATATCGAACCTATAACCTTATGTTTTACAATCAGTTTCCATTACTATTAGAATACTATAGCCGTTCAAATAACACATATCTGTACTATGTTTTTATATTTATTGAATTAAATATGCATTAGAGATGCAAATATCCGTACAAACCGGTACAGATCAACGAACGAACTTAATTTGGCCGTTACTTTTACGGATCAAATAATAAAGAGTTTAGAACTTAGAAACCTGATGATATGACTTTATTATTTGCTTATTACTCTTATTTATCCATATTAAACTTAACCTTTTTAACATTGATAATCTAAAGGTTAATGACCTTTAAATTATCAATATCGCTAAGATATTTCTGTTTTGTGACACAAGAAATATTTATCATACAGACAAAGCTTAAACAATGTTAACTGAGCTCAGTTAACTTTTTGCCATAATCATTTCTTACCAAGAACAAAATAACATAGATGACAATGACAATAATAAATTGGAAGCGCTAATAGCCTAATGGTTCAGATTGCTGACATTCAATCACGTAACTGTAGGTTCGAAACGCGTCTTAGACTTCTCAGGAACCACATCTAATTCAAACTAGAATCGAAAGATCTATAGCTGAGTTGGAATTCTGTTAAGAAATACAATTAAATTATCATCTCTCTGTCCTTATTCCAGTCACGTAGTTTCAAGTACCAGGTTTTCATAATCCAGATCGGACTATCCTCCGTCGTCTCAGTCGTGACCCCTTATCAATAATATCATCCTTCACACAATCCATCCATCTCTTTCTATCGCTACCAATTTTATATTTATTAAACGTCAAATAATCTGTTATTCCAGATCCACAATGCAGAATGCCAAACGGGTACACAGGGGAATGTAAATATTTGGATAAATGCAAGCCACTGAAAGAGGTCAGCGAGAAGAAGGCGAAGACAGACAACGAATTGCTTTACCTTCGGGAATCATCCTGTGGAACTACGAGCAATTATTTATACAAGGTAAAATACCTTATATCTTTTATTAATATATACACAGACAAAGATACTATCATGGGCAGGAAACCATCGCAAAACCTAAGTTCAGAAAAAGTACCAACTTTAACGTGAAATAGTAGAGGGTGAAATTTATAAAGTAAAAATTGGACTTTTTCTGGACTGGGGATTTTATTCTTCGGTGGTAACCGGAAGAACTATTAGAGGGGTTACAAGAGCGGTTTTTTTTACATTATTCTTAATCATTATTTACAAAGACGTACAATAAATAATATCATGTTGATACAATCTGGGAATCCAAGCAACTTTACACATTAGAAACACGATCGGGCAAAACCCAGTGCGGAGGAAAAATATATACAAAGAGATGTTCATAACGAGCGAGACAGATTTCCCCACATGACGCAATCTAAACTTGCTTTAATGCTGACAAGGCTAACCACCGGTTTCCAGTGTCAGACCACTTATACAAAACATATTAATCTGTCATCCCTCTCATCCTCTTAAAAGAAAACAAAGATAACGATGATTGTTTGCAAAACCTAATTTAGTTACCTATGACTTTATTATCATTACATTTTGGGATCACTCATTTTATATCCTTTTATAATATAACATGATACAAGAATCATTTTTTAAGTTGCAACTTTGTAATGTCTTAACTCAGAATCAATATCAGAATTATCCGGCAGTTTTCCTACTTTTCTGATACTTTGCTAACTTGCAAATTTTTTCTTAATTACAGGTTTGTTGTCCGCTGCAGTCGGAATGGTCCAAGAAATTGGATCTCAAACCTATACCGTTCCCTGAAATCATTAATTATTTAGGCCAACCGGGAAGTAACGGATCACGTGATGATGTGATCAAGCCTAGTAATGACGCAAACAGTAATACAGGGCTACGAGATGGTAATGTACAGACAGAAGAATGTGGTGTTGAAGTGTCTGGACCTAAGCAGAATAGAGGTAAATTACTATCCTTAAAAATTAAAACAAAAGTCAAAAGAGGCGGAGCTCTAATAAGTAATTCAGATATTTTCTAACGGTTAAAATATAAAACTGAAGCACAAAAAAGTTTGAAGTCACTCACCACCGTAAAGTTACTCGTTTAGGCAATTAATTGATATTTTTAACGCCACATTCGTGTCTAAAACTTTTCAATATTCCTTAACATTTTGGTTCATTATTTATATTCCAGAATACGGCACAGCTGATATCGACGAGTACCCATGGTTAGCACTTCTGGAGTATCGTTTCGGACGCATCGTGTGCGGCGGGAGTCTCATCTCTCCCAGTTTCATACTGACAGCTGCTCATTGTATAGAGACTACGCATGGAAAACCGTAAGATATACATTTTGGAGTTTCCTATAATCATCTACCGCTTGATATATACCTTCCTCATTGAAGAGAAGAGTTAATTAAACATCAAACTCATCTTGACTATCATTGCTGCATGATAGGAGACATTAACTACCAATGTTTCCATGGCTGCCATTACTTTTATCATCAAAACCATAAAAGTACACAAAGTTTTTTCTATTTTCTGAGTACCGAGTTAGTTTTCATATATTTTACGTCCATTTTAATTACTTTACCTAAAACTCTCACCCAGAGTTATATGGTTTACAAATTCACGTACACATTATTTTACTAATTTAAATAATTTTATCTAATTTCAGCACCCAAGCACGTCTCGCGGAATACAACGTGACGTCATACCCAATAGACTACGTAGAGGTGGACGCAGGTGCAACAGACAGCATCACCAGCACTCAGATAGCTGTACAATGGAGCGAGAAACATCCTTTGTTCGACAAGAACACGTACCAACATGATATAGGCTTGGTGAAGCTCGCTACAGCTGCCGAAAATTCAGGTACACAAAATAAAATTTAATAATTTATTACAACAGCCTACTAAATAAAAATTGTAGCAACGTATTGTTTACAGTCACCATTACGACAAAAGAAACTTACTAACATTTTTGTCCACAGATTTCATCCGACCAATATGTCTACCAAGATACAACTTTGCGGATCAATTCGACACCAACACAAAATTCATCACAGCCGGTTGGGGAGTCCACAGTTCCATTCACAACGAAGTCAAGATGGAAGCTAAATTACCTTACACGCCAATACCGACATGCAAGCGATCTATATCTACAACATCATTGACAAACAAACAGATATGTGCAGGAGGTAAGAACCACAGATCTGATTGTGTAGCTGATACCGGTGGACCACTTATGTTCGAATCAGAAAATTACTACATGATCGTAGGTATTGCGAGCTACGGGCCTGCTGATTGCGGTCACGTACGTGAACCAACGGTATACACAAATGTGTATGAATATTTAGATTGGATAGACAACATGATGATTTAGGTCATGCTTAGACAAACATTATGTTCCAAGAAATGTTTTACATCTGCTTAAAGTTATACAGACTGCAGATGAACCATAGGCAAAAAGAGAAAAAGCTTTCTAGGACACTGCAATTGTTGCATATGTAAAATTCACCAGGCGAGTCGTGAACGTGTAAACAGAATTATTTTATCTCATACATTCCCTTAGGTGCCAAAACTTAATCGATAATTCTGGAACTATGGAATCGAGTGTGATCAACCATATATGATTCAAAATTACTACAACTAAACTTATTATGCAGTTATATTTTCTAGATGTTTCTCTCTAATCAAACTGCCTTGCTTATTTAAGTCGTCCATCGGGACCAGAGAATGTCTCTGGCTAATAGACGTTTCTTGCTTACCTATGTTCGACATTATTATTAAAAGCTTATAAAGTAATTAGGTAACAATGTCTCTCTATACTAATTTAAATTAAATAAAATACTTGTATACTTTTAAGTAGTAATATGTTTAGAATTTAAATGTATTTATGGATTATTTAAAGAATTTTTAAATATGTTGTTTTATTTAAATTTACATAATTATACACATCCTGTATAGTTTACTTTTATTAATAGCACGATGATAGAAATAATAGTAAATTCAATGAAAACAAGTTTGTTATTGATTCCTAAGTCATGGTCACGGTACAATAACAAACTAACGTAAATAATAATATACAAGACTACATTTGTAATCATCACTTTAAATAAAGTGTGTTATAACAGTACAAAAACAAATTATCACTATACTGCGTTGAGTTGAATTTGTATCTTAAGAACAGTTAAAATATCAAATCAAATAAAAAGGCAAAGGTCAATAAATCACGTTTTGATATCATCGACAATTATATTCAAATATTATACATACACTTTAAATATGATAAGCGACGAAGAGCCTGCGAGATTTATAACAGCAATTCCGCTTAAGGTAAGCTTTGCTAACAATCACTCACCTCTTGCATTCGTAGCTGCGTCCGCTATTTTCTGAAAGGCATCCAGAAACGCCGCAATAGCCACCAATGCTGACCTGTGAAAACATATTGTTTCCTTAATTTTTTATAGATAATTCCCGTCAAACAAACAAGGCCTAGGCGTAACAGGCTTGATGCCATCGCTATTATAGCATCTTCAGATTTATAGGATTTTAAAGCAGAAGTAACACCAAATATTCTATCTTTTTTCTCCAATCATATAAGATTATTAATCTATATATGTATGTATGTATGTAGCTAGCACGCGCCCTTCAATTCAACACTCGCCAATCGTCCAATTGTCGCTAAACGAAAGCTATTGTGATCAAACTAGCTATATGGGGACGTGCAAAGAAGATATTCATTCAGTGAGTTACATTATTACCGTTTTATAACCACAAAGAAATTGTACAAGACATTTATTCAAGAATAACACTGCCAGTTGATGACTATAATGTGGAGCTACCAACTTATCTGACTTGTTAGGCTAAGTAAAACTTAATTACTAGTAATTCAGTAACATCTTAAAGTACTACATGATCTTTGTTGGCGCATTGTCCTGTGTGCAATTTTTGATGTTTTATTAGATTTTCTAACAGAATTAACCGGGATAAAAGAAATTATTTCACTGGGCCAGATTCTAAAGAACAAATGCAAAGGAGACTGGCTTTTTAGAGATGCTAGACAAAAGTTTTGCTAAATTGTTACAATTTTAAGTATCATTCTAGTACTCATCAGGATAAGCCTGGACTAGCCTTTTCGCTCTCGATTCCGTACAAAAGGCATTAATTACTTCCCTAGCTTATTGTAGTCCCTGCCCTATTGTAGTCGAAATGCAAGTCCTCTTTGTTGTCTTGATCTAGCATTTTTCATATTTCATTCTTTGAGTCAACGATGCCCTAATTTTTGGCACGCTTTTTGAAAGTTCAATTAAAGACCATCTTTTGTTTCTAGTAAGTTATCTGTGTTCCCAGAGTTAGTAGAAATCATGGGGGAAATTGATGAAGAACGGAGCATAAACTAAACTTCCTTCAGCGTTATAAAAGAAGATATTACTACTTACTTCAAAGCCGAATGAAGTTTGGTAGCCTTCGATATGAATTCCTCCCACATCGGTGTACTGTTCTGTAATTAGAAAATAATACATTAGAAAAACTCACCAACAACAAGAAACATAAAATGAACTATGTAAACATAAGAAACGAGCAACCTTATAATAATTTTTGCTTTATGAAAACTCTGCAAATCTGATGAAGTCTTCCATTCTACAATATTAACTTTCAGGGATGACACAATGTCCAAGGTTTATGAATAATTTTCTAGATACAGTAAAGTATATGTAACTTATGTGTTCCTAGTACCTCATACTTCATTAGGAACCTTGAGGGATCGCGTGCAAGGCGCTTTCCGCTCACCTGAACCGAATTGAACAAATTGCCCCTGTCCGTCCGGCCATTGTCGACTCGTCCTCGTCTATCGCTTTGTTGATTATGCTATTTAAAACTAAATCTTTTGGTTTATCTCCGAATACCAAGTAATTTATCTATTAAGACAAAAGGACTGTCATATGGGTACTTGTAAAGACTTCTCTACTGGTGTATAGAGATCAAATAGCTCAACCGATTGTAGGAAAGTAAATACTCATACAGTTGTACAGTTACTTCTACAGTTGTAGATTCATTCTAAGATTGTTCATTTTATTGGTTTGGAATTAACTATTGTTTGTTAACTACTTTAATACTAGATTGATTCCATATGGGAAATCTGATACCTCGACCACTTAGCAACGAAAACATAATTACACACTTTAAATCAATTATTTTAAAGGTTCTAAGGCAAAGTAAAAAGCTGGTTATTATGAACTGTTTGAGTCCATTAAGTTATTACTTAGAAGGTCATTAACAAATTGATTTCACAGTGGTCCAAAGGAAGTTAGAATCTGGTACAAATTCAACAATTTCACTTCTTTAACGTAAACATAAATAAACTTGTTGCCAAAAATAAATACTGCAATATAAAATTAGTACAATTGCTTCCATTCGCGGTATTCCAATAACAGAAAAAATCTAACTTCCTCGGTACAAACTCAAAAATCCGCTGCTTTTGGAAAACTGCTATTGATTTTTGATTAAATAAAAATAAGTTACGAATTGCTTGCATTCTAGCTTATTTAAAGTATAGTATTAAATTCGCTAGTACGAGTATTCGAGCATTTACAGACCCTAAATTACTCATTCACAAGACGTTTTAAAAGCGGAACACCGACAACAAACCTGACAGTACAATAATATTAGTGATCTCTTGATGTTTTTATTGTCTTAGAAGTTATGTAATCTTAAAGCAGGTAAAGATGACCGCCATTAGATTAGATTCACGCTCACATAAAAGAGTACGAGCTGCGTTATGACGTCACGTAATGTCACGCATAACGACTTAATGCCCCTTTCACACGTTAGTACCGTGAAATGTCGGCTTATACCTTTGCCCAGTGACTTTAATGTACGGGTAAAAAAATGTTTTATTACTTCAGGGTTTCTTAAAAGAAAGCGGACTTCAAATATTATTTCTTGGTTGGTAAAGTTGAAGGATGATGGATTTTAAAAACATCAAAGAATTATCGTGAGCCAAATACAAAGTAAAGCTCATTCACCAAGCTCAGCACCTAAAAATTATGATCATAATCAGCACTCTAAGGACCCGGAGACTACCCTAGGCCATAGTCAACCACGCTGGCACAGTTCGGGTTGGTCCACTTCACAAACATCTTTAAATTTCTTCGCCGATATGTTTAGGTTGCATCACGATGCTATCCTTCATCTTAAGAGTGTCAGGTAAATATGTACATAGGAAATTCTAAAATCGAAAAATACATTGTTACATGGCGGGATTCGAACTCGGGACCTGCAGATTACAAGTCAAGAGCTAAACCTCTAAGCCACCAACACTCCTCCTAACAATTATACTATAACATAATTCTACACAAAGGATATTTTTCTATTTTCCTCTTACCCGAAACCTTCGTGGACTATAAAGCTTTGACCCTAACAAATTGGACGGACGGCTGTAGCTCCCGCGTATGACGTGGCTATGTTCCACTACCTAAAGTCTTGTTCGCACCAGGATAGTATTTTAGTCGAGTAGCAAGTAGCATTTATCCGAACAAAGGATTTTGTACTATTCGGACTCGTTTAAACCTAAACCTACGCGCTAGGGTAGTAATTTAATAACTAAACGTGTCCGAACTGCAACATTTTAGTAGATTCGATTAGTAAATCCTTTGTTCGGATAATTGCTACTTGCTACCCGACTAAAATACTATCCTAGTGCGTACAAGGCTTTACCGACGTTTGCTGTTATGTAAACAATCGCAGTTTGTATGTTTTTCTGAACGAGTAAAAGAAACAGAGAGAAAAAATACAATTAATTGGTTTCATCAGCTTCCGTATTTAGGGACGGTTAGCGACTTAATCCTTGAACGCACCAGAATAGTATTTTAGTCGAGTAGCAAGTAATTTCGTAACTAAACGTGTCCGAACAACTACAGTTTAGTAGGACGGATCGTTTGTACTATCCTGGTGCGAACAGGGCCTTAGGGAGTCTTTTAGAATTTTTGAAAAATGTGCACTGGAGACCTGTTTGAGTGACCATTTATTTTTTACTTAGTTTCACATTATTTGATAAAGTTATGGCCGTTTTTACCAACAATACCTAAGTTTTAGGTAACCCTTAATGTATTTTAAATGTCTCCTAACACTACTTTCGTTTTCATCAACAGTTAAGTGTCACTTTAGATATCAAATCAATTTAGGTATGAGTTAGATTTAGGGAGACTTTTAAGCAAAAAGACAGCTATCTAAAACTACTTTAGTTTCGTTGGTGAGAACGGGCATTAGTTTATTTACATAACGGCACATTTAATATGGGTAAAATAAAAATATTAAAAAGTTAAATATATTACTTATATTACTATCATATTGTATAGCAAGTACTCGTATGTATGTATGTTTGTCTGTATGTTGAATAGATCACTCTAAAAGCTTTAGTCAGTCCATCAACACTAGTGTTGCTTCAATCAATTCATGAACGGGTGATGGACTTTGAATATTAGAGACGGTAGTGATGTGTCCAGTTAAAAATTATCGATAGAAAAAAATAACATCGACTACAAAAATAATCTCACCTATCCGTACATTATGAAGGGGATAGATAAAGTTTTTTTTATAAGAAAAGGGGGAAAACGAGCAGCGGGAACGCCGAGGTGATCATCGACACCCATGGACATCTGCAATACCAGAGGAACCACAGATGCGTTAAAGGTCCCTAAGTCGTAGCGGTTTGGAAATTAAGCAGAAATTTAAGATTCAAAGATTTCAAAGATTCATTAACAAAGGGTTAAAACGATAAGCAACTGCGACTACACCCATATACCAAATAAACTCATAGCTTTATCGATATCGATATTAAGTACATCACTATACCTTAAGCGCTGACACAAATAACACGTCCCGTCAGCAAATGAAGCGTACATCTCACTCGGAGAATATCCGCAACACAATAATGTAAATTATTTGTATTATTACAAACAACCTTTGATGTAAACCGGATCAAACCAGTATTATTAACTTTACGGCTTCATTAGACCGAGTTCGCGGAATAAACGGACATTTTGCTTTGGCATAAGGATGTTCTTTGCATGACATCGGTCTATAGAAGTCCTAGGGTTAGACGAAAGCAGTTTAATACTACCGACATCACCATGAGATTGTATTGCGTAACCCGCTTAGACACTAAAAATAAATTAAAAAACTTTGTGTACATAGCCTAAGAATATTTTTATAATAAAGGGGACTAACAAGCAGCGAGAACACCGAGGTGATCATATGCAATCAGGACCACCATAAGGGCTACTGGCGCCCGTGTACAAAAAAGGAATTTAGCGCCACTTAAGCATTTTAATTATCTTTTTTTTATGGTAGTTGGGAGCTTCAAATATAGCAAAGAACTGAACTTTCATATTATTATTTTTTTTGGCTGTTGGCTTTTGAGGCCCTTAAAGATGGCGCCGTCTGCAATACACAATTTCCATATATGGCAGTGGAGGCCCTGTATGCAATACCAGAGGAACCACAGATGCGTTGCCTTTGAGGTGATACGCTCTCTTCGTAAAGGACCCTGAATCAGTTTGAAAATACCGCCTGTGGAAATTTCAGTGCGGCTGTGCGAGGCAGGAAGTTTCACAAAAACCGCACGGTAGAGGATTACCAGCCATCGAGGTGGAAAAACGCCTGTCAATAAAAAATAGCGACTAAATTCAATACGGAAGGCAGTTGTTTGGTCACCTAGAAAACGAATTACTGCACGAATCAAGTAATTACGCAAATGAAAATGCGTTCTAAACAATCAAGTATTATCAAACGAAACTCAGGTTAGATCTATCAGACATGTGCATACAATTTTGATCCTTATTGCAATGTGTTAAGATCTATAATCGATCAACAATACAAGACACAAAAAACATGTAGGTAACAGCAACATAATTCCAGCCTTTATGCCTTTAAGAATATGTTCGATAATTCCATGCACGTGTAAATTTAGAACTAATACAATTAAGGCCATTGAATTTACTATCTTATCACTCAACATTAAGGTCTATAATCGCTTTAGGTCACTATAATCAGCGGGTAAGCCTTTGGAGATTGGATCACAATGAGTCCATATTGTCGGGTCGTCGACGCTTCTAACGCATAAACAAGGGTTCCCACCTTGTACTAAATAGCTACAACTTTATATTTATTGATCGGCAATTAAAATTTAAGAAGAGAAAAATGTTTGTCAGACTAGCTACCTCCGTGTCTCTCAGTTTGGGTGAAACTAAAAAGAAATATTATGTGTTCTTCGAGATTATTTTCTACATCTGTTCACCTACATAAAGATCCGTTGAGCCATCCAATCAAACTTTCGATTTATAATTAGAGGTATGATTTAATACAAATTTAAATGAAGTGGCAACCCTATCTTAGCACAGACTCTTAAGCAAATCAAAGCAACAATACCTCCTTGTTGACAGTTCATCTAAACGTAATCAGACCTGTGCAGTTGAACTTAAAAGAAAGAACTTTGTTTGATGTCCGTTAAGGGTTTTATTTACAAGTCGTACACCGCTGATAGTACATAATACTATAGATAAGCAGTTCAAAGTTTCTATGTATAGATGTTTGTTTAAATATTATCCGAAATCAAAGTAACTCGATGAAAGCACAAATGTAGAACATAGTCTGACTGGAAGAACACATAGGCTATTTACTATTTTTTTTATATTATAAACTACTGGCTGTTGTGCGCGACTTCGTCCGCGTGGAATTTAATAATATAGCCTATGTTACTCGGGGATAATGTAGCTTTCTAATGGTGAAAGAATTTTTGAAATTGGCCCATTAGTTCTTCAGTTATTTCAATACAAACAAAAATACAAAAATACAAAGTTTCTCTCTTTATAATATTAGTATAGATACCAACGAGCATGCGACCACCTGGGTCCGCTGAAATAGCAAAGCGATGTCCATAGACATCTGCAATTGCAGATGCGTTGCCTACCCATAATCAACGAAGGAGGAGACGCACAGAAAAAGGATAATTCCTCTTCCTATGAGTCCCCTCCCCCGCTAAATCCGCTTCCCCTTCCCATGATTTCCTTATAAGAAAAGGATGGAAAGGGAAAGTGGACTAAAATTAAGCCTCCGGCACCACACTCGCCAGACGAAACATTCAGATTTGTCGTAACTGTGTTTTCATTAGTTATTAGTAACTATGTCGGGAACGACAGTTAGTTTAAAATCGATCTCAAAACCCAAAAACACTCACGACTCTCTCTCTCGTCTATTGTTAAAACATAAATGCCCTCTTCAAAAGGTATCAAAGCGGAGGGCTGGAGCGTTCGTTTCCTGTTGCTAGGCAACGTTAATTAGTCCGCCGACCCTGAGATGGCTTGTCGGTACAATCAATAACAAAATACATATAGCAATAGATTATAAGCCAGGGGTTCTCAACCTTTACAAATAATAAGATTTTTTTTGTAATAATAAGAAAGAACAGACAGCGTGTAAGTATTATTTTTTTATTAATACTAAAAAAATAAATATGTATAGTCCAAGATAGTTAATTCTGCTTTGTTAAAATTCAATATTGACTATGGCCTAGTGACCCCTTAGGGGGTAGGCTCCGGGCCCCTCGGTGGAGACGTATAGTGAGCTGGTGATGATGATGATGAAATTCAATAGTATACTGAAAACCTTCACACATCTCAGAATATACTAAGTTACATCACAATAATATTAATTAAAAACATATTGTAGACAACGATACGCTAGAAAAAGGTTTAACAGCAATGGAACCCAAGCCGATGAGAACGTCAGTAAGCATCTTACTCTAATCAAAGCGGTATTGAACAAACATTACTCTTTTATTTGGTTTGTTATTTTATTTGACTTTCTTTGTTTATCCTCAGACAAAGAAGACGCTCGATGTTGAAGACTGTTACAATTACGGCAACAGAAAAAATAAAATAAACGTTATTATTTTTCAAAACTTTGATAGAAAAAAATAATCTCCCTATAGTCTATTGGCTATGGTCTGGATATCTATGGGTGTGTCAATCTAAGACTGGAACTTTACACTCCTATTATTTAAGAAAAACAATTAATCGTAATACAGCAAAAACATATGTTAATAGAAATAAAATGCTATGCTATTAGTAAAAGATTTTTTTAAAAGCTATTTGGACTTAAAATTTAATACTTAATATTTTCTTGTCTCTAATTGGCTACATTAATATTAAATGTTTACAATTAGTCAGTACCATTTGTTTTCACTCACTTTAAACTCGACAGCAACTCGATCAAATATGCTCTAATAACTTGCGGTGTACATAACTTGACCATACGTTCCGCTTTGAACGGGACTGTCCCGTTTTACAATCATGTGTCCCGGGAATTATATCTGGGACGCCAAATTGTCCCATTTTCGGAAATCGCACGAAAATTTGGATAGTCGGGTTGGCCGAGCCTATCTTGGCGATCCGGCTGCCGCACCAGGGTCGAACATGAGCGGTCTTTCGATATTTTTTGTAGAGATGGGCAAAATACGTGATTCGGTTATAAAATTACAATTTTGATAATGGCTACATTATCCTACATCCGGGGCAGAAAATTGTTGTCCCGTTTTGAGTACAAAAAAAAATGGTCACGTAACCGCACTAAATATTCCGACCCTGGTACACAATGATCTAAGATTCTATCGAGTTGCTTAACTTTTTAAAATCTTTATTCTTTTTCATCCGACATATAAAACGAACGGAGCGTAGATTCACGATGGTTGCATTTGCACGCAAACATCGCTCTAGTTACTCTTATTTCGACTTCCTTTATAATTATGGTGAATTATAGACCATTAGTAACGATAAATACAATTTTTTAATCCTACACTTCGGGTGTTAATCTTCAATAATGTTTCTTAACAATACTTATGTTATTTGTAATACAGTCAAACCTGGATAAACGAGCAACCTCTATAAGCGGGATTTATTCTATAGTCCCGGCGAGCTACCTCCATAAGCAAGAAACTCGGATTACAGAGAAACCTCTTTAAGCGAAAGTCATTCTATAGTCCCGACGAACTACCTCCATAAGCGAGAAACTCGGATAAGATTACCTTCTATTTTAAAAACGTAGTTCACAGTCAATTTCATATAAATGGGAGTAATAAATATTTATCTTGTAAACGCTACGAAGATTTACCGCTAAACCGCTATCATGCTGCATTGGATTCCGCATTGCGCCTTTGCCTCATCAATTAACTTCATAAGCACGATAATCTAACTGGCCGGTTAGAAAAAAAAACTAACAAGAAACGCCCAACAGACAGATTATCCAAGGAGTCTTTATATTATCTTAGTCAAGTCAAGTGTGACTACAGTATTAGTATTGACTTGGCTGGTTTTGAAGGCATCAGAAGTGCCTTAATACTTGTCATAGACAGTCAGATTTGTACTACCGCACTCAGGGTCGTTTAATGGATACTTAAATAATCCCTTAGTGCCGATTTCTCGTAATAAATCGACACAAAGGGACATCCAAAGTAACTGATTACTGTCGCTTTTTTAACGCTCTCGATCATACAAACACTTTAAAATCACTACTGTTTCCTTCGCTCAGTGCTCAACACCGCGGTAAAAATGCGTTGGGTTTTAAAACCAGAGCCGTATGAACAGATACATGGAAATGGTTTTTGACGCGCGTTAAAAAAACTCATATTCGGTCTAAATGTTGAAATACAGTCGAATATGGATAAGCGAGATTCTAAGGGACTGGAATATTTGTCTCGCACATAGAGGTTTATCTCTAATTTTAGTTTCTTGCCCATGGAAATCGTCCCTCTGGCCCATGCCATTCTAGCTTATACTTATACTGTACGTCTAAGCTTTATCCTTATCCTTACATAGTATAAAACAATAACGCTTTTTATGTTTGTCCCTATATATGCTTGAATCTTTAAAACTACGCAACGGATTTTGATGCGGTTTTTTTAAATAGATAGAGTGATTCATAAGGAAGGTTTATAAATATATATATAACTAGCGCCCCGCCCCGGGTTCGCACGGGTTTAATTATTATTAATATGGCTGTTATATACAATGTTCACAGTTTTTCTGTAGTGTATTTAGTATCAGTTTTGCACGCGTGCGAAGCCGGGGCGGGTCGCTAGTAATTTCCTATTCCTCTTCATGTAAAAGCGTCCGTTAAACAGCGTAAAGTAATTATAAAGTCATCGACGTTAAGTGCCTCTGTGACACAATTGAATTATCATCTTCACTCCCTACTTTAGACTAAAACGTTATTACAAAGCGCCAGCATCTTATTATTTTTACGAATATTAATATTTAAAAGAAATAGAATATAATTACTTTATATCTTATGGTACAGAATTACTTTTACCAGGAAAATAATTCATGTAAAAATCTTATTCATCTGTCTCCATCTCTGTCTTTTCCAAGAGAAAAACAGGGATAGTATGATTGTTCAATTTAATATAAGTGCTACAACAAAACCTAAATAAATACCTAATTCATAATAATCTTAAAAAGAAAAACAAGACATAAAACTAAAATGAAACTTATCTTCTAGTAATTCAAGATAGGAAAATATAATAAATCCCTTCTTAGAAATCCTATTTTATTGAGCAATCTCTCAAGACCTAATTTAAGAAGCCAATCCTAACTTCTCACTTACCAGTGGGCGGTAGAAAGTAAAATTCATTTTCCAGAGATGACCTCTATTAAGACGCGGTAAAGGTTAAATTAGATTGGCACAACACAAATTCAAAACGAGATGTAGGCTTACCATAAAATTATATTTTATAGACATTTCCATAAAAAAATATAGTACAAAAAGCGTTCTCTTGTGTCGAGGACCAAGACCCACTTTGGGTCGTTGAGCCAGCGTTGTAGTAGTAGTGGTAAATAAAAATACGTAAATAAAACAAAAGAATTTAAATAGACATAAATTAAATCAGCAGTAAAACGCTATTTTTTTTTCTATAAAGCAAATAGAAATATAAAACGAAACATGTCTTGATTACCATTTATTCAATTAATGTTAAAATAATATACACACACTTTAGAAATCTTCTTATTTTAGTTTAAATCTTTAACATTTCACATCACATTATAAACATACGAAGGAATATCCTTAAGTTATAAAATCATGGTTACCCTACTGATAGTGATGAGCGTGATCGAAATATCGATATAGAATTACAGATTCACGCCGAGACACTGATGACACGGAATTCGTGATCCGAATCTGTTATCGATACGTGCACAACACTAATGACTGAGAAAGTGAACAGGATACGATTATGTTAATATACTGTAAATGTTCATTGACTCGTCATTTGGTTTCACTGATAACCATTTCCTTAATAATAACTAGCTTTTGATAGTGGGTCATTGTTTATATTCGTAAGAGTAAAATTCTACATTATAAATCTTGTTAAGAATAACAGAAGACAAAATAAAACATGCATGGAATAAATATAAGCATTAATTGAGACAATTATATGATTATATCTTTGAAGTTAACCTTATATCAATATTGGAATGGCTTATAAATAAACTACCAACGACTTTCAATTAACAAAAAAATTATCGATATTTTCATTTTAACTTTCACATAAGCGTCACCTCACTAATCAGCCCACTAAAGAGCAGATCGTTCATTGTGCAATTTGCTCGTAGGAAGATCAATAAGGCATGCCCTTTATTAGATCATCGAAAGTTATATCTCTAGTAGTTTATTGCATTATGAAGATTTTAGACAAGACATATGGAAATGATGAATGTATTCAAAGATATGTGTGAAGTCAACCAGCCCGTACTGGGCCAGCGTGGTTAACTATGGTCTTATTGTAGCCTTAGTGTAGGCTCCGAGCAGTACGTGTAGAGAGCTGGTGATGATGATGATGATATGGCAATGAAAATACTTAATTTAAAGTTTTTTAGTAGTAAACGTCCTGTTAGTACTTGAGCCTCGAACGCATCAGGATAGTATTGTAGAGTAGCAAGTAATTTAGTAACTAAACGTATCCGAACAGCAACATTTTAGTAGAGATTAGTAAATCGTTTATTCGTATACTTGCTACTTGTTAGTCGATTAAAATACTATCCTGATGTGTACAAGGCTTTACGGAGGCGCGCGCGACAGCTCGTGACAAATACACCATGACATTACCCATCACGGCAGCTTAAAAATCACAATCATAACTTCACACTTATCGAGTATCAAATTATTCAATTATTGATTGTCTCGAGTGTATGGTTCATACTGACCTTACACGTAAAGTTTTGCGTCATAAGACATAATAAAATTGTATGCGATAACATTCAATGCGTGTGGTCCACAACATAGGCTATAATTTGGCAAACTAAGCTTTCGTATCTGTTTTATACCAATCATTAAAGGTACTAATATTTTGATTGTTATAAAAATACAGCTAAAATGTGATAGATAAAATATCCAACTCCTAATATAAACAATTATATTAGTACTACCAAAATCTTCAAATTAATTAAGTCACTCACTATGCACGAACACATCGGAACATGCACATCTTCATTCAAAGAAACTGAGTGATGTAATATTTAGCGATAGCATAGTTACTATATTAATCTATACCGAATATGTTCGTATCGACTAAACGAGTACAAAAAACTTGTAATTTATTACCACTCTTACGACACTTTCTGACGGCCTACTTACATGTCTTCGGACCTTGGGACATTCGTACCAAATGTGTGGGGACTACAAGGTCTAGGAATTTAAATATTTACATTTTTATTTCACATTACATTAATATGAGCACTTTAAAAAAAGAGACAAAGACCGCATCGCAGACCGTAACCAATATTAGATCCCCAGCATTTTTTTCTTTAAGAAAAGAACCGGAAAAAAAGACCAAGAATATCATACATTAATAGATAATGATGAAAGCGGACATCGTGTCGTATCAGGAGGCGAGGATGTTGGCAAACTAGACATGGACGCCACAGTTCTTAAGTTACAATAAGAAGCAGTTATTTTAATTCGTGTTTAATCCACCACACTAATCTGATTACACAGAAACAGAACTACAGATAGCAAAAGCTATCGCAAAACATCTAATGCTTAGATAGCAATCGAAAAGTCATCAGTCTCGTAGAAAATACTCTACATAAACGGATCCATGGCAAGGATCAAATATTGGTTTCAGCCGTTGGTACTACTGACAAAAGTACTTATACTTTCTTCCTCTATAAAACGAACTCTAATAAAATAATATTTCATTAGCAGTAAACGAACCGTAAAGGAAATAAAAGCGCTATTAATACTACTTCACCTGACCCAAAAATCGATCTCAGACTATAAATATTTTATTGCCTCGACTCGTCTTTCGCAGGGACTAATAAATATTAAGCTACAAACTTTATAATATAATTCGTTGTGGTTTAAACGATTATTTTACTGCTGAGTCTAGACAATTATAACATTTTATACCACAGAACCTATCTATTCTTTCTATAGATAAATCTTTTCTACGTTCTGTAAATATAAAACATTTTTCGGTTGCGACTAACACATACGTATTCAAACTATGCATCTTATTGTTATATGACAAAAGACTTATGCAATTGTTGATACAGCTGCTTCTAAAAAATGAAATAAAAGATCGAGAACCGCATTCTCAAGACATATTTAAACACTACATTACATAGTTATGTATAACGTGTAACACACCAGCTGTTGAAGAAAAAGTATCCTTGGACGGTTTACTGCATCATTTATTCAAACAAGGTCAAATATGAATAAGGACCAGATGTCAGATACTTTTATTCAGATATTAAGGGTGATAGATGGCGCTGTCTCGAATATAAGTAGTTTCTGCACACGCTATTGACATTTACCTACCCTTGACTTTTGTTTTAAGCGGTTTTATTCAATATGAAGATAACGATGTAGTCTAGAATTCCAACCATCTGTTCATACAAGCACAATAGTAAATATTTATACGTTACACGTCCCGATCCCTTCTAAATATGTGACGCGCACTCTGAGACAAAACCCGCTCTATTATTTATTCAGATGCTTTAATCAAAATGTCACGAAAGGTACAAAGCAATCGTAATCGCTACCATTACGCGTGTAAGCTATACCTGTGTGAGATTCATTTTCTATATTAATGAGTTCTAGTGTTTGACTTTATTTAAGTAGCGATATACATAATTCATAGAATCCATTACTATTAGTTTCTCATTCGTCTTAATTCCAACTTTCTTGAGACTTATCGTCTCGTCTATTGTATACGTCACTATTTGCCAGATCTTCTTTTCTTCTAACCCAATTGTCCTATATTGGCAATTTAATTTCGATCAAATACTTCAATGATTAACAGTAATTTTCTCCTCCTTTACCTTACAACTATTAATATAATAACAAAATTGTCTTTTCAATTCTTAAATCAATTCCAAGCACGTAAAAGCGATAATAACTCGGTTGTCAGATGCAATTCGACAAATCTCCAATGGCACTAAGCCAAAGGAGTCCCGCAATGTTTCCTCAGGATGCCACTTCGGCAGGATTCGAGAGAGATAATTCCAACTACTCAAACGTTATTGATGTCGAGAGAAACTTCGAATACCAAAGATGACAATTATTTTAAAGCCGAATTGATAGAAAATACGTGACATTTTCAAAGGAATTGTTAGAAAATAGATATAGCACTGTAAGATTTCTAGAATAATCCGTAAGATAAGAAGAGTGACGATCGAAAGTTTGTACATAACTGTGTACATTTTACGATAGAAGAACAAATAAAGAATGTATCTATTCTTTATTTATTCAAAACGGCTAAAAACTCACGTGTAATTTTCGGTGAACGGTACCGACTAGTTTCGAACTCTTCGGGGGTCTATCGTCAGGGCGAGTGCTTATTTTTCGGTGATGGTGAGGTTTTAGCCGTTTTAACTATTCCCCTAGATTCCAAATACATTTAATAAATATAATAGCAAGGATATAAACAACAAAATTAATCACGATAACCGTTATATTACAAAACTTCGTACATTCCATATGAAACATTAAAGTAACATTGCAAGGAAGACGTTACCTTCCGTTCGTGATGAAACGAGATCGGAAACTTTAACAATTGACCCGGTTATATTGCATCCCGGTCGCAGGGGAAGACGATATAAGGCCAATGTTATTTATGGCGTTGACATTTCCCATGAATAGATACCAATCGGGGTTAAACCGTATTTGGTATGAGCAAACCTGAATCGGAACATAAATTGAACGTTAATTTGTACTAATACGAAATCTAAGAAGTGAAGCGATGCTTAAATCCAAACATCATACTAATATTATAAAAGGGAAAGTTACGATGGACAAATGGATGAATGAAAAGGAAACTTCAGTACAATAGATGTAAGTCTAAGTGGAAGCGAATGGAAACTAAACAATTTATTATTATTTTTGACAATAACTCGAATACCCCATATGCTACACATTTACCTTCATACACAAAAATAAAGTACAAGCAAAGACCTTTCCAACGACATATGGATTATTCCTGTTGAGTAGGTAGACCAAATCGCGCATTCTCCTTTGGTATAGATTTAAAACATAGTCTAGAAGGACACATAGGCTATTTATTACGTTTTCTTTCCCCGCGGACGGAGTTCCAGACTACAGCTTAATCAATTGTGAGATTATAAATTCTTTCATATTTTTACGTCAAGCCTTGATCAGAATACAATCCTTAAAATAGGTCTAGTTAAATAAAATCATCTAACTACTTTATATTTGAAAGATTCCCACAAGGTGCACAAATGAGACCATTATCGAACCCGACCGTACTTCATTACTTTCTCCATGCAAAGTACAAGATAACGAATGTATTACCGCTAGTGCAACTTGCAACGTTGGGTCAGGGTACCGCTACTCCAGCCGCAGCGGCGCCGGCGATGCCCTAATCAATGCAAACTACGTCTGTTAACAGAGCCAATACGCACTAGCAGGACAAACGCGGGCGGTAAAGTAACTCGGGCATACGTATGCATTTGCGTTTGTATATGTATTATGCTGAAGTGCGTTTCGTTGTATTTCTAAATTTAAAGTATCATTTTCTGTACAATTCGACTTTAATAAATCATATTCATATGTAACTAAATTGATATTATACTGAATATGATTCTAAAAGCCTGAACTTTATGTTCAAAAGTTATTTATTGAAAATTTGCGAAAGTGTACAAAAGAACCTACAATGGTTTATGTGAAATCCGACGATTTTTATACGTGCGTTCCGAAAACGCGCGTGTCAATCGCCTAGTGTATATCAGTTCTTACGCATACAGGTTTCTGTTGGCACTCGTACTTAACAAGTATTATCTAGTAATAGTGCTTTAGATAGTTTTATTTGGACTAGCTATTAACGTGTATACAATATGTTATAAAAGGTATTACTATGATAATTAAGTTAAACATGTATTGAGTTTAATACTTAGCGAAGTTTAATCTATACTTAATATTATACATTTTTGTATCTATTGAAATAACTCAAGAACTACTGGGCGGATTTCAAAAAATCTTTCATCTTTAGAAAGCTACATTATCACCGCATAACATAGGCTATATTTTTTAATTCCACGCGGACAAAGTCGCGAGCAACAGCTAGTGTTCTATAAAAATATTCAGCTTCTCAGCTCTCTGTATCGTATGATCGGTAAATGGAATCAGATTTCGATTTGCGTAAATATTTTGACGAAGAAATATTTATCAATGTTTATGGGCACTCCAAAGGCACCCTAGTCTTCCAGCATAATGATATTTTACTTACAACAGATGTCATAAAACTGGGATAAAGATGAATAATCAGAACATATCAGAGTATTAAGACATCTTTGCTTTACTTTAACACATTTTTCATCCTAGCTTACTCCAAATTAATGTTGCAATATAAGCGGGAAACGTTAATTTTAGGCAGACAAATAAAATCCATCGCCATTTATATCCAAGATCGAAACACATAAACTCAACTCTGTATTTTATATCACGAAAGTAACATAAAAGCAAGTAATAACTCGCTGACAGTTATAAGAGGGGATTTATTTATTGCTTCGATAATATAGGACAACTGTTCAATTATTTGAGTATCAAGAAGTCAAGAATGATACAGGAAATGGTTCAAACTGAGCCACTGACAATTTGATTATCAAGTAACATGATCTCCTTTATTCCGTAAAAATGTATAAAGTACTGCGATAAACGAGGACAATAAGTCGATTATACTACTCTGGAGGACACGCGCAACTAAAAAAGATAGACCAGGGGTGTCATTGGACCAAATTATGTAACGTAAGTACCAGGTACTAGGATGTTCTGTATTTTAGAATAAATTGTATTTATGTAGCAGCACCAAACATAGAAAGTACAACATTAATAACGCTGATTCTCGTTTTCGTTAAAGCAGGATGTGTCTATATCATGCAATGTTGTTTAATTTTACCTCTTACGATGAAATCATTACCTGAAACATAAAGACACGCGTAATTAATAAGAGAAATAAACATTGCATCATAAACAGCATTACTAGCACTTAATCAGAAAAAATATGTTAAAATTGGCAGAGTTAATTCGATTATCAAGTTTGCAATTGTTAAATCACCAGAAGTACACCAGTAGAGGTAAATGAAAATGGATGGATTGCGTGAAAGGTGATATGATAAACAAAGGTGACGACTGAGAAGGCGGAGGATAGATTAACGTGGAGGACAAAAACCTGGTGGGTACCCTACGGGAGTAGGATGGCGTAGTAGAAATCATGAATTATCTAATCGCCAGCGAATTAAAGTCAATTATTTGTCTAAAACAATAAAAATATAACATTATAGTGTATCGATATAAGCGGATATAAGATTCAATATTTCATGAGTCATAAACTTTCCGCATTTGGATTATTCTTCGACTAGCGGTCGCCAGCGACTTCGTCCGCTTGAAGTTTAGAAGTTGGAAACAAAGCTTTTCATCTTATTTTAACCTTTATAAAATAAGTTTGAAGTACTAATAGAAACCCATGAACAAAATATCAAGTTTCTAAGACTCATACCTACACTGTGAAAAAAATTTTTAGATTCGAACTATGACCCCTCTTTTTGCCCCCAAGGTGAAAAAAAATAAAATTCTTAATTGGCAAAGTTATTTATTAATGCCGAAGAGCTCTCATTCCAATTTTAATGCAATTCTGACATAGGAACAACTTTTCTCCATACAAACTTTAGACCCCCTATTCGGACCCTTAGGGGTTGAATTTTGTAAAATTCTTTCTCAGGGCACTTTTACGTAATAACAGAAACCCCTATGCAACATTTCAAGTCTCTAGGACCCATACCTACGCTGTGAAAAATATTTTTGGATTTGAACTATAACCCCCCTTTTTTGCCCCCGAGGTAAAAAAATTAAAATTCTTGAATGGCAAAGTTATTTATTAATGCCGAAGAGCTCTCATTCCAATTTTCATGCAATTCTGATGTAAAGTGTGAAAAATATCTGTAGATTTGAAATATGACCCCCCCTTTTTCCCCCCCAAAGAAGAAATTTATAAAATCCTTTAATGGCAAAGTTATTTATTCATGCTGAATAGCACTCATTCCAATTTTCATGCAATTCTGACAAAGGAATCACGTTGCTCCATACAAACTTTGGACCCCCGTTTCGGACCCTTAGGGGCTTAATTTCGGAAAATCTTTTCTCAGTGCAAAACTACGTAGTAACGAAAACCCCTACGAAAAATTTCAGGTCTCTAGGATTCGTACCTACGCTGCGAGATTTTTTTTAAAATTCGTACTTTGGCCCCCCTTTTTTGCCCCCCAAAGTAAAAAATTGTAAAAATCTTGAATGAGAAAGTTATTTGTTCATGCTAAAGAGCACTCATTCTAATTTTCATGCAATTCTAACAAAGGGATCATTTTTCTCCATACAAACTTTGGACCCCCATTTCGGACCCTTAGGGGTCGAATTTCTCAAAATCCTTTCTTAGTGCTCATCTACGTAGTAACAGTAACCTCTGTACAAAATTTCAAGTCTCTAGACCCAGTAGTTTTGGCTGTGCGCTGATTTTAAGAAACCCCTCTACTCTTTTATATATATAGATTATTTAAGCCTTAACCGTTATTTGTTACTGTCCTTTTATGACCATCATAAAAAGACGACACGATCGCCAATATTAAAAATGTAGTCACCGATAATCAAAACTTGGTTATTAGTTTTTAATTAATTATTAAATTTAACTGTGATGAAATTGATTTAACATACAATATAAAACTGCTACTGCTACTAATGCTTACGAAGTTTGATGTTTTTAAAAATACACGTAGTCAATAAGTGAACTACAGCTATAGTATATCAATTCAAACTCTAAGATAATAAATCTGACCTGGATTTTCTTCTAGAAATTCAGCAAACATTTCAACAAACAGTCCACTTGGGAGCAGTGTTCACGTCTTACCGCTTTACACACTACCCTCAACCTACATACGTTACAAATGGAGCGTACACTATACAAGTCCCACATCTTGCTAAGATTTTAGGACAACATGAGGATCGTTGAAGATTTGACGAAGAAAACTTTCCAACAATCATACTTTACAATTGCGATATTGTGATGAATAATGACTAGCTAAATAAATTACAATAGTACATTCGGATTAATACCCAAATATAAAAAGGCATAGCTGCTGAATTTAAGGATGACAGAACCGCATTTGAAAGAATCGTGACCCACATAAGAAAGAAGGCAGGGATATGATGATGTTTCTTTTAACAATAGACATAGTAAAATTAGGACATGGCATATACTTGGATCGCCAAGTTTGGAGAGATTTCTTGTCGGAGGCCAAGGCCCACTTCGGGTCATCGTATCACCCTAGTTAGTTATATACTAATATGGAATAGTTTCCAAACAACCTAACCTAGCCAACAATATTCTTGCAATACAAGAAACAGCAGCAAATCTACTACCGTGTTTAGTACAGAAGCATATCTACGCTTTACCGTAGTACGGGGTAACATCCCCGGTGCATTGACCCCTAACTACGCCACTCTCGTACAACTGTGACGTAATCCGCGACTCGTTCCATTCATAGCTATCGGGGTGAGAAGTAAATGTTTTGCTTTTAACACATCTAGAAGCAAACTGGATGGTAATAATCACTACATAGTATAAAACAAAGTCGCTTTCTCTGTCCCTATATGTATGCTTAAATCTTTAAAACTACGCAACGGATTTTGATGCGGTTTTTTTAATAGTGATTGTAGAGGAAGGTTTATTTATATAACTAGCGGCCCGCCCCAGCTTTGCACGGTTGCAATTATTATGAGTATGGTTGTTATATACAACGTTCACAGTTTTTCTGTAGTGTTTTTAGACCCGCCCCGGCTTCGCACGGATGCAAATCAGTATAATGCTGATAATAAATACTGCAGCGTTTGCAATGAAAGCGCTAAAAATGTTTTAATTTACGACATCATATTTAAAAGCTCTAAATTATCAGTGTTACTCTACTATATTGTTAATGTATTATACCTTCCTTATGAATCACTCTATCTATTAAAAAAATCCGTTGCGTAGTTTTAAAGATTCAAGCATATATAGGGACAAACATAAAAAAGCGTTATACTATGTAAGGATAAAGCTATTCAAATGCTTATAGACAGCTATTCGAAAAAATGATATTAGCGACCAATGATTTTATATTAGAGCCTATCTGTCATATTTCTAACCCATGAATAACAGCAAACTGTTAATACTATAAACGGGAAAGTTTGGATGGATGTATAGCTGTTTGTTTCTACATATCTCCATAACGCTTAACGGATTCAGTAATAGCACACATGTAGAACATAGTCGGGAAGAACACAGCTACTTACTAAGTTTTTTATAATCCCGCGCGGAAAATCTTAAGTAACAGCTAGTACAGTCAAACCTCGATAAGCGAGAAACCTCTATAAGCGAGATTCTTTGGTCCCGACGAGCTACCTCCATAAGTGAGAAATTCAGATTAGAGAGAAACCTCTATAAGCGAGGCAAATATCGAGGTTCTATATAAATATAATAAACAAGACAATAAAGAAATCCTAGACAACGACACAGTTGGGGTAAAGGAACCCCAAAAAGGTAATTAACAAGCACAAAAACATTTTGGTATAATTATGCAAATAAATTGTAGATTAAACGTGCATTTACCCCAACATTGTGCTAAAAATGATGAATAGACAAAGTTTATAATGACTTAGAAAAGCTTACTGGCCTGTGACGAAGTTGGTTCGCTGTAAATGTAACTTTTATTATAATTAACTGCATATGTTTACCGATTTACTTAATTAATAGTCATAAGGAAGACATTTTTAATTATTAAAACAAAAAATATTAAAAAGACAATTTTAACTATAATATGTTAATAAATTGGTTAATTTCTTTTCATATGTTATATCAATCGTGAGCTCTCACTTAAAAAAAACTGGTACAAAAACATTTTTTTATAAGAAAAGGGGGCATACGAGCAGCGGGAACACCGAGGTGATCAACGACGCGCTGCGACATCTGCAATACAAGAGGAACCACAGATGCGTTGCCGGCCTTTGTGGATGTGATACGCTCGCTTCTTCAAGGACCCTAAAACCTTGTACGCACTAGGATAGTATTTTAGTGGAGTAGCAAGTAGCGAGTATCCGAACAAAGGATTTACTAATCTACTCCATTAAAATGTTGCTGTTCGGACACGTTTAGTTACTAAATTATTACCCTAGTGCTTAGGTTTAGGCTTAAACGAGTCCGAACAGTAGTAAATCCTTTGTTCGGATAAATGCTACTTGCTACTTGACTAAAATACTATCCTGGTGCGATCAAGGCTTAAGTCGTAGCGATTAAAAAACTCTTTAAAAAAACAAATCAATATTATTTCTACTAGGGTTTCATCAGTGGATGCTTAGCACATACTTTCGATTAAAAAAAACGTATGTTCCTTTAATTTCTCTTTCAACGTAGAGATATACAAACTCGTCCATACTCCCACAATATCTTCCCTTTACAAGAACACACCCAGACTGGCCACAGACCGAAAAAATCCAACAATACACATTTTATCCCGAAACAAAAGGCCACGTACAGACCAGTGCGCGGTGACAAAAGATACGCAGTATTGTATACCTAACGTGACCAGACGTCCCGTTTTGAACGGGACTGTCCCGTGTTATAGTCATTTCCCGGTGTCTCCGAAAGATTTATAGCGACGCCAAATCGTCCCGTTTTCTGCAACCGCACGAGAATGTTACATCTTAACGTATCGTGACATCAGTACCAAAATTTTAAACGTTTTATGAAGTCAATGTAAACCAAATCTACTAATGTACGGATAGGGAGAGCTCGAGACTGGCAAAAATAACATCGCTCGCACTTTGTTGACTAATTTGACAGATGTTTTGTTCGCCCAGATTTAGCGATTTACGTTTTTTTGTAAATTATAAAGCGGCCACCTGGATTTGCTGAAATATGGAAGCGACCGCTGCCCATAGACATCCGCAACTACAGATGAGTTGCCTAATCTTAATCTACGGAGGAAGAGACGCACAGCAAAATACGTGTTCTATTTTTTTTTTCTTTTCGTCTGCAAATGTGTTTTACTTAACTAAACTTTTCATTCCAACTTTTTCGAAATAACTTTAAAAAAAAATGTTATTCATCTGTTTAACAACATTCCTAAAAAAAATTATCCCATTTTGTGCACAAAAAAAATGGTCATATTACGTACGCCCCACCCCTTATTCATGGCAATACGTGATGGGGGGAAAGCGTCTGCTTTTCGGTACAGTTCAATAACCTTTGATACGCGTACCGTATGTTTATATTTCAAAGCCAGGTGTTGGTAAAAGATTAATTACTACGGTTAAGATAGTTTTAGTGTCAGGTGTAGTAAACATTTCTTTTTAATTATCTGTTATTTACCATCTGAAGGTTTTACGAAAAGATTAGTGGAGGTAAAACTACGTGAGCCGAGAAAGCAAAAAAGTCCTATTTTTGACATGTTTGTTAGGAACTAGCTGTTGCTCGCGACTTCGTCCGCATGGAATTAAACAATATAGCCTATGTGACTCGGGGATAATGTAGCTTTCTATGATTGAAAGAATTTTTGAAATCGGTCTAGTAGTTCTTGAGTTATTTCGAGACGTACAAAAATTCAAAAATACAAAGTTTCTCTATTTATAAAATTAGTATAGATAACTAATAAGGTACTTAATAGTTTTTTCAAATAAAAAAATGGGACCAAATGGCGACTATTTTGAATTAAAATAAAGAGAATCACATAAATCGGATCAGAACTCGCTGCGTAATTCTTGTACATAGATCAAAAAACTCATTGACTTGATAACCTCCTTCTGTTGGAAAACTTAAATACTAACACACATACAAAAACTCAAGCAAAATCTAATCTAAAATTTAATTATATCGATATATTTTTACTTAAAGAATTTCGTAGTCAACAGCAGGATATTTATTTCAGTCGTCGGATTAAAATAGGACAATACGAAAATGGTTCAAAGAACGAAAATAACATGAGTATAATCGTCGCATAGCGCCGCTACGATAAAAAGGGGGACATTTACTGTTATCTATACTAATATTATACAGAAACTTTGTATTTTTGTATGTATTGAAATAACTCAATAACTGGGCCTATTTCAAAAATTCTTTCACTTAAGAAAGCTACATTATCAACAAGTAACATAGGTTATATAACAATTCTACGCGGACGAAGTCGCTAACAACAGGCAGTAAAAAAATAAATGGAGAAATTAGCTACTATCATGTAAGGTAAGATTCGACCCATGATGAGCTCCATTTTCCGCAACTCCACGACTAGCGCGTATTTTGCGTGAATTACACATATCTTTGAATTTTTTCGTCGATATGTGCAGGTTGTTACTATTATTTAAGTAATTATGTCTGCATTTGATAAGAAAATTATTACAACTGGTTTAACATCACGCACCCCAAGGGGGCGCTGACTACGAACTGCGCAATTAAAACGGCAATAGCAACTATTATTTAAAATCACCACATAACAGTAAAGTGAACAATACATTTCTAAACCAAACTAACACGGCTTATTTGAAAAAAAAATGTGACATTTAATTTACTCTTTTCTGCCTACCCCGGAACTAGCAGTGTACGCAAATGAAACAACAAACTACTATTTCAAACTACTAGAAGCCTATTTGAAGCTTAAAGCCTGCCTCAGGCTGTAGAACTTCACAATGAGCTTCCACAAGCAGCCTACATTTTATAACAATCGTAGATGATAGCCCACTTTTTCATAGCGTTTTATATTTTTGCATATTTTTCTGTCCTTACGTTTACAGCAGACTAGAAATTATGAAATTGAAATGATTTGCAAAAGTCAAAAAGAATTGACATGATATCTACTGGGTTCTTTTTGATGAAAAACTATGTGGATTGTTTTTTTTTTATAAAAACAAACATGTTATCTCCTATGTTTTTTCCCAAAATTGTGAGAGGTATAACAATGACAACATATTTTGAAATAGACAGCACCAATGGTTGGTAAGTCTTGGTAACATAGTCACCAATACTATTTGTTTTTCAAAAGTTCATAGAACCCTAAAGACCAAAAAAAAATGCATTTCATATTTTGTCAACAAAAATATTCTTTAATAATTCCTGCCAGTGACACAAGGGTTTCCAGGCACCCATCAGACGAAGGATAATGGTGCTCAACATAGCATTCAACATAGCTTACCCTCAATTTACATCAAACCGCTGCACTTCAGCACACAAAAGAATTTCCCCAAAATTAGCATACTTAATTAAAATTCCGGCTAACTGTTTTATGTTTCTTTACCGTGATATTTACACGGCGTCAATTAAAATAGCACAATACTTGAAGGTATTCGAGCCGCGGCAAAGCAGACACACTCGAGTGCTCGTAGATCGTGAAGCTACGCGGTCACGCCGCGCCGAGCTTTGTGTTGTACAAACGTCGATAAAATTATCGATAAAGTTGACGATTTTTGTTTTTAACGCGGGGAACGTTTTTTCACTTCGCCGTTCGTAATGCGAGGGCAGCAGGGACGGCCTGCGGTGTTCCTCCGTCTCTTGACCAAGTTGACGATGTAGCTTAAAAGAATATGATTTTTTATATCGAATCAACATTACCGTTTTGCTATAAAACTATAGAGAATATGCAAGAATTATATTTAAAAGGGAATTGAACGCGTACTTTAAGTCAGTTGAATAGGACTACGAATCTCAAAGAAATTATACTACAATTTGCTTAAAAAGCTTTTGATTATACAATAGAATAGTATCCTTTATACGCACATGTAAGCATGACACGATATTGGACTTAAAAATTAAGCTTCGTTCCATTCGAAGTCATTTTATCAACGGTATCGACCAAGATTATATTCTTTATTGATAGATGATAATTATAGAGTAACAATTTGAATCAATTCCCAGGCCATAATAAATAAATTGTTTGGACTCAGTTGCATCGTACATATCGATATATCAAAGTATTATACATCACTACACATTACCGTGTCTACGGGTCGTCGACACCGCGCGCGAGTTTTTGCGCCGCCCTGCGCTTCCTGTGATCTAATGAGATGCAGCATCCTCTGGACAGCTGCCGTCTATACTATGACGAATCTAAACACGTAACAATTGTATGTAGGCCAAAGATTATCATATACCGAATACAAACGTATAAATGAGACTTCATTAAGTGAATAGTTCACTTGTATATAATAGAGCTTATATACAAGCTGGCCAAATCTTTGACGTTATCTCTATTAAATGTGTCATAGATTATGGACGTCTCTCTTTCTTTGGCTAAAACACGGGTATCAACTATGTGGATGTTTCCCCATTGTAAATACATCAGACAAAATTAAACAAGTACTGTTACCGTTACTGGAAGTAACATTATTAAACACTAATAAAGAAATACTTCAATGAAATAACAATAATAAAAACTTGGTGGTTAAAACCTGGATATAGTTTGCCAAGAAACAATTAAAAACTTATTAAATAACCTTCATGCCGTTAGCACAGATTTCTAGTTGGAACGATTCCCAAGAGGTATGACCTAAGTCAAAAAGTCTTTAAAGTATAAACACAGTTCTCGAAACTAATTCGTGTAGACTAAATACAACAAAATCTTGAATCTCATAGTCAGTATTTTCCACTAATGAAAGCTGCTCTCCTGCTCTAGTTGTCTTGATTTTTTTTTGTTATCTGGGGGAAATTTTCCAAAGATACGCAGGCTTCTGTGGCGAAGACATAGTTATGGTTGAGTTATGGTTTTGGTTTTGGCCATTGGGCCAACCTCACTGCAACCAGCGATAGAAGAGGGTTCCTGGATCTCCAAGGAAGGTATCAGAACCGTGGAGGGCTACCCAAAAACTTTTCGATTGGCGATATCGGCGATGGAATCATACATTCGATAAGTCATGTGATTGTCACGTGTGAAATATCGAAATTCATTGTCAGTAGACGTTCTCTATAGAATCGCTTCGTAGCGAATGTACTATGGGTAACCCTCTGAGCACTTCAGAACTGTCCCTTATCTTAAACTTGATTTAAAATCAATAATTATAAACACATTCGCATAGAAACAAACGTCCAACTCAAGATCAACCTTCAACATTATCAATACTGTTATGATTTCCTTTGCATTCATACAAGATCTTTTATTGTTATTAATATAAATATTATTTTTATATAATAAACGACTATAAAGGAAGGATTAACAGTAAAACGGTAATAAATGTCAATAACTGTAAAGTTTTTTTTTATATTGTATTATAAAATGGCAAACGAGCAAGCGGCCACCAGGACTCGCTGAAACATCTGCAATTACAGATGCGTTGCCTACCCTTAATCTTCGGAGGAGGAGACGCACAGCATGAGGATAATTCCTCTCCCTATGCGTCCCCTCCCCCGGAAAAATCCATTTCCTCTTCCCATCACTTCTTATATGAAAAGGATAGGAAGGGAAAGTGGATTAAAATTAGTGTGTTATGTTTTAATATCACGCAGAAGAAGTCAGGAACAACAGTTGGTTAATAGATAAACCAATCCTACTAATTTAAAATTCTGGAGGTGTGGATGTCTGTTTAAAGGTATCTCCAGAACAGCTGAACGAATTGAATATTGCACAGATGTAGAACCATAGTCTGGAAGAACACATAGGCTAGACTTACAAAGCTTTTTAAACGGCTACTGCTAGTTGCTTCAAGTCACAGAAACGTGACCAATAAAATAACTTGGTCACGTTTGTTATTGATTTATAAATCAATCAATTATTCAATCTATTAACAATATTATATAATAACCGTAAGAAAATAATTTAAATACATAATACAGTAATAATAAAACAAGTAAACGAATGTCGGTCGAAGAATTCATTAAAGTTGAACTAATTTATCGATTTCTCGTCGGACCGGTTGTTCGACGGGTCGAGTCCCGACGCTTTTTATAGTGCGACAAACTCTTCTGACCCGGTAACACGCACAGTTGTCACAGTTACTTCTGTCAACAAATATGTGAAATATTCTTAGAATTAGCAAATGACACGGACAAGACAGCTACTGTGCGACAAAACATTGCTGAAACATTTGTGTCACCAGAGCCTTGCACCAGGATAGTATTTTAGTCGAGTAGGAAGTAGCAAGTATCTGAACAAAAGATTTACTAATCTACTCTACTAAAATGTTCGGACACGTTTAGTCCCTAAATTTCTATCCTAATGCATTGGTTTAGGCTTAAACGAGCCCGAACAGTAATCCTTTGTTCGGATAAACGCTACTTGCTATTCGACTAAAATACTATCCTGGTGCGAACAAGTCTTTACAGGGGTCGCTATGTAGCTATTGTAGCCAAGGCTCGTTTTAGTCAAGCTTCGTTTTGTCAACATCAAAGTGACTTTTAAACTAGCCAAAGTTCCACTTTCACCGGGTCCGTCAAGTTAGTCGGACTGCAGCATTATCTTGTAACTTAAACGGCAATGAATATGCTGATACCATGACACACTAGAAGACATGACGTAAGCCACATTGAAAATGGTAAAAACAAGATGATATACAAAAACTATTTCGCAAGTCAATAAACAGACAAACGGGTGGGCAGTCTATTTTGAAGAGACGGACAAAAAACTAAAATGCCCAAGAAATTATCAACTTTTTCTCAATGTTCATCAAACATTGCAAATAGAAACAAAATAATTTCAAAAACACATTTGCGTTCAATTTACATTAAAACTACAATGAAATTAGACGCAACACTAGTCCTAAGACATAATATATCAAGGCATTGCCCAATCATTTCAAAACCAATCCATCCTGACTTCACATGAATATTTCTTAACTTCAGTCTTAAGTCTTTAGTTCTTCAGACAAAATATAGTCATTAAAATTTCCATTCTCCGCAAAGATAGTATTGAGAGAAAGCGAAAACATTATACATTGGATGTAACATAATACCTAACCACATTCAGACCGCAGCACGGCCACTGTTTTACCAACATAATTCATATCAATGCGGTATCCATTTACCATATTTGCTTTATCCACTTTCATATGCGAACCTGGAACTGAACCTAATAGAGGTTTATGAGTTTCAACCTCTACATATCGGTGAAGAAATTGATTTGTGTGCAGTCACGCAAAATACGCGCTAGTCGTGTAGTTACGGAAAATGGAGCCATCTTTGGTCGAACTACTACTAAGAGGTTTCTCTCTAAGTAGAGTTTCTTACTTATGGAGGTAGCTCTTCAGGACCATAGAATGATTAGTTTAAATAGGTTTAGCTGTAATGCCTTCATTAGCGAATTCGTAATGTACACTATTAATGGGAAAGCGGTCAAATTACTAGATATTTTAAATTGGTTGTCGTGGTATAAAATAGACAACGTACCTCCAAGGACGGGACGATGATAACGATCAGGGGATTACCCAAAGTATCTTTCGACTGGCAATATCGCTAATAAAGACGACAAAAATGTATAAAACGAGGGCCTGTTACATAGATCAAATAAAAAAGAAAGTGGACGTCGCGTATCAGAAGGTCAAGATGTTGCAGCACAGCACAGAGAGGGTTGGATAGGACTTTACCGACAAGGTTGAAAACCTTAAAATAAGAAGAATGAAAGATCGGATACATATTTGCCTTAAATATAACGGTTCACAATACGCTTTCTCCCCTCGCCGAGTGAGCAATGATGGAAAGCTGGTATCGGTAAAAGTCTATGTATAACTTCGTTTGTGGTTAAGTATTTATTCGAGATTGTACCTGGTTTATTAGT
This sequence comes from Papilio dardanus tibullus, assembly GCA_013186455.1. Taxonomy (NCBI): domain Eukaryota; kingdom Metazoa; phylum Arthropoda; class Insecta; order Lepidoptera; family Papilionidae; genus Papilio; species Papilio dardanus. Next base: position 181,942 of record QDHC01004736.1, on the reverse strand, counting down.
ATACTAGCTGTCACATACGACTTCGTCTGCACAGGGCTAAGAGAAAGTATAGTCGATGTGTTCTTCGAGACTATATTCAAAATTTCATCGAATTCCGTTGAGCCGTACTGGAGATACCTTCAAAGAAATATTATAACCGTCCATTGTAACCTTCGCATTTTTTTATAATACAAAGTGGCAAACGAGCAAGTGGCTACAAGGATTCGCTGAAAAATCCGAAGCTACCCCTGCCCATAGACATCTGCAATTGCAGATGCGTTGCCTACCCTTCATCTACGGAGGAGGAGACGCACAGCAAGAGGAATAAGATAAGTAAGATTTTATAATTCCTTGTACAAATATTGCCTTGCAACGAATTTAATCTATTGCTGTCGATGTTACGTTACAAAAAAAAACACCTACAATAATAATCAATACAATAGAGGTTACAGTTTGTTCTAGTCAGAGTACAAATTCTCTCACGAGTAAACCCCATTCAGACGAGCGTTTATTCAACGCGCGCTAAATAAGCGTTGAGATAGAACAAATGCATATCCATGTATCTGTTCATACGTTGGCGCTCTTAACCCTTACAGAACCATATGAAGTCCGAGACTAAATATGCCAATACAACACAATATTTTTGCTATTGTGAGAGTAAATTAAGAAAATATCATCAGAAAAACATAGCAGGGTGTATAGGTTTTTCTATAATTTCATGGAAAATATTTTTTCCATATGGACGATAAAAGTAAATAAACGAAGAGTTAGATTTATTATCGGTATTTTATTTATTGCTTTGTAATACAAAACATATTCTATGAAACTATTTCGTTTATTTGTGAATCACAAGTGGACACTGCACATAACACATTTATTATGTGTCCTATTTTCTATACGTCATTTCGCACAATTTACGCATCGCTTCAGTTTTTCTGACATACGTTTTATTTTCACATATTTTTGAGCGTGAAAGGGTTAAATGTCATTCGGGTAGCGTTGCATTTTAATCGCTGGACGAACGAAACAAGAGTCATTTTACACCAACCATATGAGCGAATGCGTTAAAAAAGCGTTCGTGAATACAGGCTAACAAGCATGACTTAATTGCACTTGACCTGGATACGAGCACATGGCGTATTAAAACTTTCAATGTACCGAGACAGTAATGCAGCAACTTATTAGATGTTATCATGACATTTTCTAAAAATAATTATTCACATTTACGAGTTTCCTCTACTTATAAAAAAACATAATTCAGTTCATCATCTCAGCTCTATGTTACATTACACTTAATGCAAATAAATATTTTGAGTTTCAGTCAGGTTTTTTAGAGGAAGAAAGTGAAGTTATAAGCATGTCGGCAATGAGAACTCTGGATTAATACACGTAGAAAAGGTATTTGTATTACAAATTAAACTACATAACCTCCTTCTGTTGTAAAGGACCTCCATTTGGCTCGATCCTGACACACCTCTTTCGCTTCTACATTAATACATCTACACATACACGTCAGTTACGCGTGCTCTTAATACCGAACTTCTTGAGTTTCCCCAATTTGACCGGTAAAGTCATTAAAACTACAATGATTTCATTAAAATCTTCTTCTTCTTCGTCGGTAGAGTCCTTGCAGACTCGTCGTGGTCATCCCGTGACATTAAAAACTTACACATCAATTTAACTGAAATAATTATTTATTCCATCTTGTATTTGATACGAGTTTATAACAATATGCACAAATATATTTATCAACGCACCGTGAGAACAATGCTGACCAGTCCTATACATGATAACTGTAAAACCAGTTTCATATTACCGAGCTAAATATCACGTACAAGTCCTTTCATATATGCTCTTAAGCCTTGTTCGCACCAGGATAGTATTTTAGTCGAGTAGCAAGTAGCATTTATCCGAACAAAGTATTTACTACTGTTCGGACTCGTTTACGCCTAAACCTACGCACTAGGACAGTAATTTAGTAACTAAACGTGTCCGAACAGCAACATTTTAGTAGAGTAGATTAGTAAATCCTTTGTTCAGATACTTGCTACGATACTATCCTGGTCCGTACAAGGCTTTACGGTGAAGGAAAACATCGTGATGTCTGCACATATCGGCGAAGAAATTCAAAGATATGTGTGAAGTCACGGAAAATACGCGCTAGTCTAGGACTGTAGGAAAATGGAGTTCATCATAGGTGGAACTACATTACACTACGCTTGAACGAGATAAATTCTTTAAGTACCTACAGTTTTGTTACAATCAAGGTATTTTTGTAAATTATCACGTAACATAATGCTCACTTTATTAGACTTAGAAAACGTAATTTTTTAAAAATTGCGCGATATAGTGAAAATAGATCTATAGTAAAAGCAATTTCTTTACAAAGTCTGTATCCTGACATTGAAGAGGGTACTTATACTGTACTAGCGTCCCGCCCCGGCTTCGCACGGATGCAAATCGGTATAATGCTGATACTAAATACTGCAGCGTTTGCAATGTAAGCGCTAAAAATGTGTTAATTTACGACATCATATTAAAAACGTCTAAATGATCAGTGTTACTCTACTATATTGTGAATGTATTATACATGAAAACCTTCCTTATGAATCACTCTATCTTATAAAAAACCGTTGCGTAGTTTTAATGATTCAAGCATATATAGGGGCAAACATAAAATGCGTTATTGTTTTATACTATGTAAGGATAAGGATAAGCCTACATTCACAAGAGCGCTTTTTCAACGCGCGCTAAAAAAGCGTTGAGAATGAAAACAAATGAATTTCCGTGTATCTGTTCACACGGCGGCTCTTCTGAATTTTTATAGAGCGTCGTTGAAATTTGATCGCTGGTCTAAGGAAATAAGAATTGGTTTAGACGGATCGTATAAGCGAGGGCGTTAAAAAAGACGTCCGTGTGAATGCAGGCTTAGTCGTGTAAGTAATTTAAACTCTAAGTCCTACATTACGCTTAAAAGGGTCTTGTAATAACCTTCTCCTTAAGTAAAGGGATCGAGGACGAAGTTAACATCTGCATGAATAATAGAAAACTCATGCCCGTTTTCACCAACAAACCCCTAAAGTAGTATTAGATAGGTGTCTTTTTGCTTAAGGGTCTCCCTAAATCTAACAGATCCTTTGCGGTCTAAAGTGTCACTTAACTGTTGGTGAAAACGAAAGTAGTGTTAGGTGACATTTAAAATGCGTTAAGGGTTACCTAAAATTTAGGGATCTTTAGTGTAAACGGCCATTAGTTTATTGAAGGACAGACTTGTATTAAAAGCTTCAAACATGAAACACCTGTAGACTATGATCAAAACTCTCGCGTATTGAATTTATAAAACAGTTACTTGAATTAAAAAAATATTATTGTCATTTCGTCATTCCTTTTTTGTTTCTTCAGAACTTCGCTTTTGTTGAACTGTATTTGATGATATTTTTATTAGGAATGTTGTATTTGTTGCCCAAATTTATTACCAAATCTTAGAAGAAGTTTTTGGATTTAAAACACCTAATATTTTGACCTAATATATTTATCATAAACTCGTTGAGCCCGGTGCCGAATTTGCTGTCCTTTCCGTTCAGCCGGCAGCCGGCGAGCGATACAATGTTGTATGCTATCACATATAGGAGATTTCTTACAAGAGATCACTTTACTACGAATGAGATAAGGATTTCTTGTCGCGCGTCAGCAAAACGAAAATTCTAGTGCCGGTCCCCGGCCGGCGCTGGCCACACGGAAAGTTCGCTGCCGGTCCCCAGGGACCGGCGTCGGGCCCAACGTGTTAAACTCTAAAACTCTTGGACAATTTTTATCACCCTAGAGAAAATATAGTATTTAAAAGAAATATGCTACGGAACCCTTTAACGAAACGCCACTTTAATTTACCAAACTACAAAGAACCTTGACAGTTTCATAAAAGGTATAACGCGAAAGTAAAACAATATGATTTTGTAACCTGAGTAAATCGGAAGCCGCATAGGTAAAGGATATTTTGAAACTAAAGTTGCAAGACAATTTGCTTGTACGTTAATATTTTTAGAATCGAATAATTTTAACATTATCTAAGATGTTATAAATACAGCATTAATAATAATAATAAGCTTTATTGATTCCATACACAAAAAAGAAAAATATTTACAGTTGAGATAACAAAGTTTTTTTTTTCTTGTTTGTGCATACCGTTCTAATTTCTATTGACACGAGAAAATATATGATTTGGATGTGAGAGATATATGGAAGAGTACATACTGCCGACCCTCCATAGAGACAAGGCTGATGAAAAAGAAAACGAAATCGGTAGTTATTATCATGCTAATGTTGGTCAAAGATACTTTTCTTTTATTACAAAGACAAATATTTAATAGAAGAATATAATCAAGCGAAATTCAGCTGTACTCGAGAATTTTAAAAGTCCTCAATTAGTATTTGGTTCAAAAACCTTAATATGCTTACCTAAAATAAAAGCAGGAATTTCAGCAGAGGCGTCAGTATTTGCGCTTAGTTTTATAATCCCATTTGCATACTTATTGTGGTTAATATCGTCGTGTCATGTTACCAAAGTAGGGCTGCAGTGGGCGGACATAATGGTATGGTGTAATGGGGTTGTTGCCTTAACAGGATTTGAGAATGAAGTGAATAAACACTTTTTTGTGAACATTAGAAAACAAAACACGATCAGCTCCCAAAAAGTCTTCAAACTGATTAGCGCTGGATGAAACTATCGACTTTTCTGCCCTGATAGAAGTTGTTTTGTGCAATCTAGCGTAAAACTTTACTACTGAACTATTCGGCCCTTTAATTACTTAAGGATTCTAGTTTTAAAACAAACTTTTTCTAGCTACATCACCCAAATAATATCCATATCCATGTTACCCAAGACTCAAAAACTCATAGGAGAATATATTTTCTGCCACAAAGTTATCGTAGTTAGGGCATTCTTGTCACTACGATGTCCAAGTGCTACACCACGAAGACAAAACTCTTACTCAAGTATGTAGTTCGACCCATGATGAGCTCCATTTTCCTTCACTTCACGCCTAGCGCGTATTTTGCGTGATTTCACACAAATCTTTGAATTTCTTCGACGATAGGTGCAGACATCACGATTTTTTCCTTCACCGTAAGAGAGTCAGGTAAATATGTACATTTGAAAATCGAAAAACACATTGGGTTATGGCGGGATTCGAACTCGGGACCTGCAATTTACAAGTCAAGAGCTAAACCACTGAGCCACCGACGCTCTTCAACTTTTATTCAATTCTGACATCAATAACGTCTCTCAGATACTCTAACTACAAGTTTACAAATGTTCTAAGTGATTATTCCACCCCCCTATCGATCTTATTCTATAAACGATCAACCGTCTCCGATCGCCCACGTCGTATTGTTTACGAAACACACGCAACTCTTGAAATAGACCACAATATCTGGACCGTTTCAGTTATTAAAACAAGTCTGTTGAATTCTCGAAACACAACCAGACATAATAGATCAAATAATACTGAAAAAATCGATTAAAAAGGCTCATGGCCGTTTTCACCAACAATCCCTAAATTTAGGTAGCCGTTAACGCATTTTAAATGTCACCTAACACTATTTTCGTTTTCACCAACAGTTAAGTGTCACTTTAGACCGCAAGGGATCCGTTAGATTTAGGGAGACCCTTAAGCAAAAAGACACCTATCTATAACTACTTTAGGTGTTCGTTGGTAAAAACGGGCATCAGAATATTGCATTAAGAGTTTAAAATCGGCCAACACTTATAGCCGGAAAAAAAACTTGAACACAAAAAAAGTTCCTTGTCCAAAAAAACTTCAACATAAAAATACTTAAAACACTCTGTATAATTAACACAAAACTTGAACGTGGTATAAAATATTTTCAGTGAGAATATTTTAAATTACTAACCCCATAGAGTGCTCTCATATCGAGGTTCCATAGCATCTGTGTTAAAATTAAATTAAACCTGCTGATATTTTATGATACCCTAGTACGCAGGAATATTAAGTATGTATGAATAACATCACATTTGTATGTCTGTCTATTGCCATCTCAATTTAAGAGATAATGAAGGAGAAGAAAATATGTTTTACAAATTTTTGACAGAAGAATCTTACGATAAAATACAAATAAAAAAAACAATAACCAGAATACAAAACAATGGCTACATCTTAAAAATCTCACCCAAAATATTATGCAAGCACATATCTTTGTAATACTGAAAAATATTGAACCAAAACTTTTTTAGGAAATGTATAAAAGTTAGAGCAACATAAACGCATAGGGGCGGTGTCAACACGAACGGTAAGCGACAAACGCCGCAAACACATTTCCGCCAAACTAATAGTGTGATAGTCACCATGATTGTACAAAACTATGGACATTTCGATAAAATAAATTGTTTGAAAAACCATCACCGAGTGTCACACTCAGAGACTTTAAATGGTTCCTTGAACAGTGCTAATCTTATCCCTTGAGTCCGCGATCTGAATTGCGCTTGGGCAAGCAGCGCGTCAACATATTATTGTACCATTTACAATTTTTAACATCAATATAAGCCCTATTTCATCTAACAACTACTAAGGGACTATATAAACTTTTAAGTGTTTTTGAGTACGGCAGTTACAATGATCAGCTATGTTACATACAAACTTGTCTACGTATCTACTGATGCATAATTAGAGGGAGTAAATGTAAGGTAACATTTTGTGAAGCGGATTATCCTGTAAAGCCGCTTTTAAGCTCAAATTAACTGGAAAATACAGCGACGTGCGCTTCTAAACTGTTTGTACACTGACAATGTTTGCTGAAGTTTCCTATTACTGTAAATGCCCGATATAGTGTAAAAAGATTTCCAAAGAGGATTTTTTTGACGTTATACCAAAACTATATTACCCTGACACATTATAAAACGAATTAACAATTACAGTCGAACCTGGATTAGTGAGAAACCTCTATAATCGTGTGTCATATTCTGGTATCTGCGGACGATCTTCATAAGCGAGAAACTCAGATTAGAGAGAAACCTCTATAAGCGATAGTCATATCTCGGTCCCTTGGACTGTCGCTTATACAGCTCCGACTGTATTTAGTTTTAAAGTACCCGATAAAATTACTCTTGTTCCCAAATCTATATCTATATCTATACTAATATTATGAAGAGAGAAACTTTCTATATATAGAAATAACTCTAGAACTACTGGGCCGATTTCAAAAATTCTCTCACCATTAGAAAGCTACATTATCCCCGAGTAACATAGGCTATATGGTCTAATTCCACACGGACGAAGTCGCGTACAATGGCTAGTGTGAAATAAAATGCCAACTGTTAAGATTTTATTTGTCGAAAATCTCGTAATGTTCAATTGTTTCTCACTTAATACTGCATAGATTAAATAATATTTCTTCCACGTCTAAATATTTGCACAGATACTCATAAAGACAAAACAGTTTTATTCATATAACTATTGCTCTACAATACGGAACCCTTCGTTCCGCGTCAACAAACATTGTATAACGTTGCATGCTAATCGCTGCTAATTAGTTAATTAAAAGCTTCATTGCATGCACTTATCTCCATACAAGTATGTTACATAAGCTAGCATAACACTTGGTTATTTACTTGAAAAAATTGTAACAAATTTAATAGTGCCTCGCCCGGTGCATTACCACGACGTCACAAGAGCGGCCGACCCCGAAAATTTTGGATTTTTTGTTACGAGTAAACTAAGAAAGTACTAAACCGATTTCTAAAATTCTTACACAATTCGAAAGCTACATTATCCCTGAGTAACATATCCTATATTTAACATAGTTTAAAATAAACATCTACCCGTAAGAAGCGAAATGGCAATATGTGAAATTTATTAGTTACCAGATATCAACGATGACATCGTATCATTTTCTATCCAAAATAGTCTATGGTATATCATAAACATATCCACCCTACTAACATCGCAACTAATTCAATAATAAAGCAATTTCAGCGCTGCAAGCCCGACAGCGACCGCACCGCGCAATATTCACGTGTCAGTTGTTTTGCGCTGAATGCGCTTGGAGAGTTAATTAAAAAGTTTTACGGACAATAAGCCGAGTTTATGATAGAACATAACGGTCACTGACAACTCTTTGGTTTATATTAGTTGGTTTAAACTGTTAATTCAATTTATAACTTAAAAAGGTATTAAAAACCCTTTCCGATGTTGAAAGACATGTAAAGTCAGTCTCTATAGGTACCTCTCTAAATGTGAAGCGAACCTACTTTATGCGGCTGGGCCTTAGTCAACCACGCTCGCCCATCCTGGATGATTGTAGATTTCCTTTGCCGGAATTACTTCAGAAAAATGCATAATGCTATTCGAAAATCTTATATTACATGGCGAGGATCGAAGCCAGTACCAATGCTTGCCCCTGCGTCAAAGCTCCCACTATAATAAACTTCAGCTTTTACCTTTTACATGAAATGAATAATTTCCGTCACGTATTACGGTTTAATTTTACAAATGTAACAGATTTGTGGGTGTGGAGATGTTAGAGGGAGATAGAGTGACGTTAATAGTTCATAAACCTGAATATTACGTGAATTAATTGCCGAGTGGAATAGAAAAATATAATTTTACATATTAGAAGACGTCTAAAATGTACAGAAAACATTTTTGGATGTTACCCGTTGCGTCAATTGATCGGTAGGCCGATCGGCCAAACGCTTGCAGGAAAATTTAGTAAACCAACTTTGAGTAAAAGAATTACACTAAAGTATATATACAAGCTGAAAGGATATTAATTTTAAAATTGCAATTTAATTTTCACTACCTGAAAAGAAATAATTAAGTTTTATAAATAAGGTAAAATATCTGTAACGGAAATTTCTAAGGGCAAGCAAATAACATTTCTTCTTTGAAATTATTCCGAGAAAACAGATTTCCACGTAATAATTTCGCTCTTCAAAGGTCATAATAATTTACAACATATTTCTGATATAATTCCTGCCTTTGACATTTCTAATGATTAACTTATTCTAAGAAATGCTTTGGAAAAACATTTTGAGAAGATTGAGATCTTTAAACAAAAATTATGCGAAAACCGAAGAATTTCGATGACATAGGCCATTTACTAATTTTATTTTTTAAACCCTGTTTTTGCGGTTTTTTTTTTGCTTAAGAGAGAAAACTAAAAAAAAACTATTAAATTCCTGGAATCAATATTTTATTATAACATTACAAAATTGTATTTTTTCGAGTTACATCCATATACGTAGGTGGCAACATTGCACGGGCATCGCCAACCCCGTCTCATGAACCCCGAGCCCACTCGACACGCTTGACGGCCAACGACCCCTAGCCTTATTGAGCTGTCTCACGTCAACCTTACGTGAAGACGATCACCTTAGTAATTCTAAAACCCTTCGAAACCTGACGATTTTAGTCGCTAAACCCCTTATTCCGAAAAAATGTATAAAGTACTGAGATAAACGAGAATATATCTTCGTCATAAGTCGTCTATTATACGATACTAGAGGACATGCGGAACTAAATAAGATAGACCAGAGTTCTCACTGGACCAAATTAAGTATCTAAAGAAGTACCAGGAACACGGATGTTTTGTATTTTGGAATAATTTTTATGAATGTACCAGTACCAAACGTAGAAAGTACAACAGTAATAACGCTGATTCTCGGTTTGGAATTTCAGCGGTAAATGACTAACTGAACTGAACGAGGAACTGCAAATACGTTGCCGGCCTTTTAAAAAGAGATAGGCTCGCTTCTTGAAGGACCTTAAGTCGTACAGGTTTGGAAATACCGCTGAGGTTCTTACAGACGTAAACATTTGTACGTTATACTACTAAAATAGATTGTCTTTCGTTTAATTTAAACTCTTGATGCGATAGCGATGATAGTTTCAGAGGTTCGGAATGAAAATTTATTTGCGCTCTAAAAAGACAGATTTGCTAAAGCCTGTCGTATGTAAATGAAACATACGGTTAAATCCTTTAAAAAAGGTTAAAGGTTTCGACCCTTGATGGGCTCCATTTTCCGCAACTCCACGACTAGCGCGTATTTTGCGTGTTTCTTCGCCGATATGTGCAGGTTGCATCACGATGTATTCCTTCACCGTAAGGGCGTCGGGTAAATATGTACATATGAAAATCGAAAAACACATTGGTAACAATCCTTTATTAGATAAATAAAAAAGTGCTATGAAAAAATATAAAAAAAAAACATATCACACTAGCCGATAACTTACAATTAGGTTACGTTATGCGTATTTAATAATGAAAACCAATACGTTAAACAACATTAATAATACAGAGCAAAAGATACTCTACTGTTATAGAAATAAAGTTCATATTTCCAATTGCTAGTAGTCCGCCTCCACATCAATCATCAACACGGCCGCGTCAGAAACAATCTCGATTTAGATTCGGCTTTCGTCACAAAAACTCATTTCATAATCTGACGCCGATTAGACTGCGAATTTATTATGAGCAAACATTTGCTTTCTTTGTAATAGTTTTCTTTTATATTTCTTGCACGCTCATTTCAGTATATTTTTCCTTCAATTACCAAAAGACATAAGCCGCTTTATTCTGAAACGAGAATCAGCGTTATTACTGTTGTACTTTCTACGTTTGGTACTGGTAAATTAATAAAATTTATTTCAAAATACAGAACATCCTTGTTCCTGGTACTTCTTATGATACATAGTTCCGTCCAATGAGACCCCTGGTCTATCTTATTTAGTTCCGAGTGTCCTCCAGTATAGTATAATCGACGACTTATTGGTTTTCGTTTATCGCAGTTCTTTAAACACTATTTCGGAAGAAGGGAGAAGCAGTTTGAAATGTGTTTGGGACATTTTGTAACTTCCTTGACGGACTTTGAATTGAAAATAAGAATTTTAGTCAAATCCTTCCCTGGGAGCCCCATTAAAATTATAGGGGTATAATATAAATCATATTAGTTTTTTTTAAAAACAACGATTTCTTCTTTAAATTCGCTAACTCTAACAATCTCTAAAATTACAAGATTCCTTAAAAAAAACAAAATTGCGTACCTTTAAACAGACTTCAAAACAATGAGTCAACGTATATGTTTTGGGTAAACGGTGCGTGCGTTCACGCGTCGATTTAATTAGGTTTATTGGTACGTGAAACCGATAACTACGATATGCGGTAATCGACAGATTTAGAACTACGAGATTACATACAATTGATTTGCAATTTCATTTGACGAGGTCTGGTCTCTGCTTCACATTAACTAACACTACAGCAAAGATTTTACGAAGAAGTACAGAAGCATTTTAATCTGTATGTACTCATTTTATCAGAGAAGGGGGACAAACGAGCTGCGTGAACACCTATGTGGTCAACGACGCCTGGCCTTTTAAAAAGAGGTAGGCTCGCTTCTTAAAGGACTCTAAATCTTACTGGTTCCGAAATACCGCCAAGGACAGACCATTCCACAACGCGGCTGTGCGTGGCAGGAAATTCCTCGAGAAACACACTGTTGAGGAACTCCAACCATCAAGGTGGTGTGGATGGAACTTAATGGTCTATCGAGCCGTTCGATGACGAAACTCGGCGGCAGGAATTGTTCCAAACATTCAGAGCACTCCTCATGGTAAATATATAATTTTTAGCAACGCTTGGTTGCAACATCATATCGAATCATAGTTTCCAAGCAATAATCTTTTGATTTAAATAGACGAACCTACTGTTTATTATTCCGTTAAAAAATTCTTTGTTCTATAACATTGTATTGTGTTTTTCTATCACCATTCCTCGTACAATATCAAATGACATGCAAATTGCTCGAACGCGTCGCGCGAAGCCCTACAGATTCAGCGAACTGTTTATTGAATAATAGTTGATACAAGAGACATGCTTACAATATATTGCTATAGACATATCGCATTATGCAGGTTAGAGTATGTGACAAGGAGAACTTTGTTGATAATGGACATTGGTAGGGATAGTCCTAGGAAAAGATGGATGGATTGAGTGAAAGGTCACATGATTAAAAAGCCAACGCCCCTTAGTGGGATAAAGACAGAGAGATGATAATTCCAGAATATTCCTTCATAGTGCACAATGTAGCAGATGTCTCTATGTCGCAACAGACAAAAAGTATTGCGTGCGTTGCTAATTACCGTGCATAACGGTAAGCGTAACACCGGACGCCTAGCATAGTATGTTGCATTACGAGGCTTTTTTAATTTCATTGCGTGCTAGAGGAGATAATTGGTTGATTATTTGATATCTCAAGACATGTTTTACTAATCTTGTTGGTGCAAGAAATACCAGCTCCAATCGCATTCTTATTTTACACAACCAACAACATAACGCCCGTAACCCAGAGGGGTAAGACAACGGACGTACATTACGCTTTACACAATCAATAAAGGCTGCAAAATTAAACTACTTACAGTGTCATGAATTTAGAGAATGGGCTTTTATAAATAAAGTGAAACTTTAAAGAAAATAGACCACACTTTCCAAAATTATCATGATATTCCAAAGGCAAATATAGCATGTTTTCCTACAGATTATCCGGAAGAAACTTACGGTTAGAAGCATGTTTTGTCTTGATATACCTCGATGTAACACTTACTCATCACAAAAACAACCCTAACGTATTCCCAGTCTCGAGTGTACAGTCACGTACACTTCGAACATATGTTGTGGACCGTGTAAACTTTTCTAAAAGCTTATCTGTGTTCTACTTTCATACATGGGCAGTACGCTCACGCAGGACAGTAGACAGTCCAGTACTGCTACTGTTTGAACGCAGTTAACAGCGACTTTCGACTGTCGATGCTCTTGTCAGTCATATTACCATCTCTCTCATTGTCTTTGATATCTTAGCCCGTATTTACAATGGCGGTTTTTCAACGCGCGCTAAATAAGCGTTGAGATAGAACCAATACATATCTATTTATTTGTTCATCAGAAAGCACTTTTTAATCACAATCCCGTACCGTTTCATTTTGAACGCTGGACGAAGAAAACAAGGTTGATTTTTCAATGTTCGTAATGATAAGAGCGTTATAAAAGCGCCAACGCAAACGTTAGAAAAGCGTCCGAGTGAATGCAGGCTTAGAGACAACAGTAATCAATACAAGTATCAAGGTAATGCTATTTGGACGATATTGTCAACACAGTACTGTTCTTGGCGGTGTGCATTCTAAGAATAGAAGTACTACGCTCCTACTGTGCTAGTTTTGCTACCTTCGTGTGAAACTAGCATTAGCGGTCGTACCCTCGTCTAGTCGAAAGGGGATCGAGAGTTCTTATCACGTCCCAAGGTACGTCACTTCCGGCTGACTCAGCGGATATAGCAACCCTTTATTATACACGGTGTTAAGATGTTTGTTACACTAATTGCTAGTGGGAAGTTGTACTAAAATAAAATATTCACAAACTCTTCTTAATTGAGGTTCAGATGAGATGCTGATTACTCTAAAAAATCACCATCATCATCTACATCTGCTCATCCTACTCCCGTAGTGTGATGCACCAGGTTTTTGTCCTCCACGTTAATCCATCCTCCGCCATCTCAGTCGTCACACCCTTTAACGCAATCCCCATGTAATCATTATAATTTCTTCCATATAATTTGTTGCTATAAATTGTATCATCATCATCATCAGCTCATTATAAGTCCGCACCAAGGGGCTTGGTGCCTACCGTGTGTTAGGAGTGACTATTCCCTTAGTCAACCATTGCATAAGGAAGCGTTATTGCAAGATCCAAAGACATCGTCCTATATCATAAGAGGCTTAGTTAATAGAATTACACCAACAATGTAGCTCCGATCTTCACAGTAATGTTTACTGAACGATCATCGCACTGTAGGGTTGCCAACTTTTTATATATGACCTGAATGCATATTCGGGTATTGTATAGCAAATCACCAGAAATCGCTTTCCTTTTATTTTGTGCAAAATAATCTAAGATCGTAGTTTGATTTTGATCGTCAGAAGGCAAACATGTGCCATATACTCGGGCTATGGGTTTAATATTACTGTGCCCTGGTCAAAATGTATTGCAAAATATACACTAGATGTCGTTTTTCTTTCATCATCTGTTAAACCGAAGGTGAACGTCATTTGTGTTCATGGTTAACCAATCGAAAGTCGTCATTTATTAACCGACTTCCAACAGAAGGAGGTTATCAAGTCAATGAGTTTTTTTTTTTTATGTATGTTCGGACGTGGAGCAGCAAGTTCTGAACCGATTTACGTGATTCTTTTTTTGCTCGATGCAAAATAGCTGCCATTTGGTCCCATAATTACGTTTAAAAAAAACTATTTAGTAGTTTTTGAGTTATTTTTAATAAACATGAAAAAAAATGGGACTTTTTTGCTTTCTCGGCTTACGTAGCCTAAACTATAGGTCCTATGAAAATTTGGGTATTACCAGATCGTAGCTCTTTAAATGTGCTAATTTAAAGTCCGCGATGGCATATATCTATCTTCTATGGTTTTCTCATAAAAAACATTTTTTCATAAGAAAATTTTACTCGACTTTGGACGCTATTATTAGAATTCCCTATGAATCCTTATCCAAATAAATATGTTTAACATCAAGAAAATTTAATGCAGATTATAGTTGACCTTTGAAGGTAATCATTTTGACCAATACTTTAGAAGATATGAAGGTTTTAAACCACGCGGAACGTGAAAAATTACAAAAACGTTCCAAATTGAGCGAGACAAGTGTTTTCTTGCCGTATACAGCCTAAACTATAAGACCTACATCAAAACTATAATGTGCGATCAATACATAGTGAAATTGGCTACATAGTTGTCTTTGGTGGCATTTATCTATAATCTATGATTGTAGCACAATAATATTTTTTTTCTCAAAAAAAATTCAATTAAAACGCATTTTGCAAGTTACGACGGTATTATTTCGTATTCGGTATGAATCCTTATCCAAATAAATATGATTTTGCGTTAGAGTATTAAACGTAGATTATAATTGTCCTTTACAGTATAAGATTCTGACCAATTGTTTAGAAGATATTACATAATTAAAACAAACTAAGCGCGTTCGAAAATGCAGCAGAAGCGCGCGGGCGCATAGAAATACTTATATGTTCGCGGCGATGTAATATGTTTGTTGTAATAGTATTTACACGACATATCTTTCTTGACTATTGTATATAATTAAATTAAGATAATAATAATTGTTGTCTTGTAGGCCAATCAGATAAGGATGGCAGCAATATGGAGTACATATTAAGTATTTTGTTATAAATAACTGCGCTGACGAAGTCTCCCGCAACAACTAGTACTCGTATTAAATAGCTTTAATTTGTTTGTTTCACATTTCGTAGTTATAATTTTTAAAATAAACTATTTATTTCATATATTAAGAGAATAAAACACAACGTAATGTTATAATGCATATGGTGTGATAGAAAAATTCTACTGTAGTTTACAGAACAGCCTATTAAAGACACTAAAAAGCTTAAAATAAAATAAAAAAAACTGCGTTTAAAAAAACCGCCTTCCAAAACCAAAAAAAAACATATTTAAATAAAAAGCATAAAAAAACTAAAAAGTACAAAATAACGTAGTATAGAATAAATTAATTTTATACACCTCTTATGCAAACCATTCAGACCTTTAATATTAATAAAATACTATTATTTGTGAGCTATATCTATTTATTGATAGGTTTGAAGGCGGAGCCAAGCCTTAAACAAAATAAAACGTACTATTATATACAGCTTACTTACTGTAATACAATTTGTATACTAGAGATTAGCCAACGTAAACAAACCTAACTCACAGCGCATGTAGGTGTTATGTATCCCTATTATATTTCGCTTGGCTCCGACCTCAAACCTATCAATAAATAGATATAGCTCACAAATAATAGTATTTTATTAATATTAAAGGTCTGAATGGTTTGCATAAGAGGTGTATAAAATTAATTTATTCTATACTACGTTATTTTGTACTTTTTAGTTTTTTTATGCTTTTTATTTAAATATGTTTTTTTTTTGGTTTTTTTGATTATCAGGGTTCGAATTTCAATTGACAACCCTATATTGTTGGCAAAGCGGTTAATAGACCTATTTCACTGCTGGTCCACACCGCTAGATAATCAAGTTAACGGTTTAAAATAACGTGCCTCTAATCAATACTAGCTCCATCTTATTGAGACGTTTCTTACGTTTACCGCGTCAATTAACCCACGGCATGATTTGGAATCTCATTTGATACAAGAAATAATGTTCAGAAATAACATCAAAGCTTAGTTTTTTAACCGACTTCCAACAGAAGGAGGTTATCAAGTCAATGAGTTTTTACTAAAAACATTAAGTTATCTAAAGAGAGTACCCTCGTGGGACACATATCCTTGCAAAGTATCAACTCATACAGAATAGCTTAGAAACGAAGGAAACACTGAAAATACAAATTGGATCCTCTGTCTAATTTGGTTACGTACTTGATTATCATCATCATCAGCTCACTATACTTCCATACTGATGGACTCTAAGACTACCCTGTGTACTTGATTATAATGCATTTCATTGTGTACATACGATACATCCTAATCATATAGGTTTGCAATAAAAGGCACCGGTTCGAAAACAGATTTCTTAACTTTTCAAATATCATGTTATGTTTGTTTCGGGAGTGAAAACAGTTCGCAAACTCTGGTGTACAAGTCATTGTTCACAATAACGGGTTATTTATCCCACGGGGTCAAAGACAGTATTAAAAGTGGATTAAGAACGATCGTGGATAACGCAACGCGGTAATTTCTATAAGTCTTTGTTTTCTAAACGTCCGAGTGAACAGTGGAAAAGAACAATGCCATGCCCACAAACATTGGTTAGAGACAAAACA
Source organism: Papilio dardanus tibullus (assembly GCA_013186455.1). NCBI lineage: Eukaryota > Metazoa > Arthropoda > Insecta > Lepidoptera > Papilionidae > Papilio > Papilio dardanus. The sequence continues at coordinate 165,095 of QDHC01004736.1, read as the reverse complement.
GTTGAGAGAAAAGTGAAGATATATTTTACTGTTTTAAAGGAAAATAAAACTTTTATATTCATAGGCATAATAACACCATTTCCTCACTTTTAGGGTTGCCACAGCAAACACTAGCCGCCTTTACGTATCATCTTTATAAGCCGTAGGGTTGTTATCTATTCGGGCTACTTGGTATTCAAAAAACGTGGAGGTCCTTACTTATTTTGTCTACTATCAAAGTGTTGACAAGTTACTGTCTTTACTCTTTTACTAACTGGCGCCTGTGACTCCGGAATTAAAAAATATATATATTAAACAGTCTATGCGTTCTTCCAGACCAAACACCAAGACCCTTTAAGCTGATTCCGAGATACCTTCAAACAAATGCATAATAACTTTCTCATTTATAATATTAGTATTCACTCTTAATCATTTAAACTCACACGTACGACGTTAATAAATAAACAGTATCAATTATAAAACACCGCAAATCGTTAACAAAATATCTAATAAACGTATCAAAGTATAAAAGCATACATCGGCAATTCGTTTAGTTATACGTTAACAAGCGATAATTGTTACGAGCCACGAAAACATGCGTGCTGCACTAACAGAATAACGGTAGACAAATTGATTGAAATGAGCATAGGCTTTACCGCTTTATTTTAAAATACATTGAAGTACAAAATAAAGTATAAAATAATCTTAAACACATTTTTTTATATAAGAGAAGGGAGCAAACGAGCGGCTGGAACACCGAGGTGATCTTCAACGCCCATGGACATTTGGAGGAAACGCAAATGCGTTGCCGGGACTTTAAGGAATAGATAGGCTCGCTTCTTGAAGGACCCAAAGCCGTAGCGGTTTGGAAATAGCGCCGAGGACAGACCATTCCACAACGCGACTGTGCGGGCACGTTATTAAATGCAATGGAATTAAAAAAAAAACTGCAACCAAATTGTACAATTAATTTTACACTTTTATATTTTTTACATTTATTTATAAAAGCAGCCAGTCACAACACGGAAGCCAACAACTACATAAAGAAAAACATATTGTCTGTAAGCCACATTGAAGGCAATATAGCTATTGGCAATCAGGTCACGCAACGCAGTAGGCGAGCCCCTACAACCCAGTGTTATTAATGTATACCACTACTCTGTGGCTTTAGGTCACCGTTACACGGTCAATAGCCTATCATACCAGGAAGATTATTATAACAGTGTACACTAAAGATAAGATTGCATATGAGAAATGAGACTAAGCAGAGGATAATCCTATTTAAGGTATGGATGGATCGTTTGAAAGAGGATATGCCAAAGAATGGGTTGAGGAATGGAATGAATTCAAAAACGACTGATAGAGAAGTGAGGAGTAGTACATACTGTAACGAATCTCCATAGGGACAAGGGCAGGATGATGACGAAAATCAAGGTAACATAGTCTATGTTACCTTGACTTTCACTGCCTAAACTTCAGTACAAAGTAAGGGACGTAGTTGTGTGAATCTTTTGGCAGTGAAAACCAACAGTTACTGACTACTTCTTCTATGTTCTTCTACGATAATTATATGCTATTAAATAGAGTTCATAGCTAGAGACAAATAGATGAGAAAGTAGTCACTTCACTTGACAAACAAAATTCAGACGTAACTAAACAGCATAAAATATACTTCACGACCATATCTGTGATGTAATCTATTAGTAGCTGTTGCTTGCGACTTCGTAAGCGCAAAATTATAAAAAATATAGCCTATGTTACTCCGGGATAATGTAGCTTTCTAGCGGTGACAGAATTTTTGAAATCGGCCTCGTAGTTCTTGATTTATTTTCTCTGCTCTTGTTTTCTCTTTATGATATTAGTATGGATAAAGTAATCCCTACCAACCTTTTGTAAAAAGGTTATTCAGTCAGCAGAACATTTCAATGTCAACTCTATGCAAATCGCATTATATGAGTCGACGCAAACTGGTTTCATATTCTATTCTAAGATACTTCCCATGCTCTTTATATGTCTACTTGTATGGAGAGGACACCTGATATACGAAGCATATACAAACAATACTGACAAACCTATATTACGTCTATGGCAGGGGTTGCCAACCGGTACACTACACACTACATAATTGTATAATAAACTATGTTGTTGCATTTGAGGTTTTAAGAAGTATGTAATTGGGATGTCGTCAGTGAACAGTAGATGGATTTAACCAAGTTGGCCATCCCTGGTCTATCGTGTTACTCTAATTCTTGTAATAAATTATACTTACGTAATAAATAATAGTTTAATATTATTAAATAGTGATGTAATAACAGACATGTTATTAATTAATATGGAAAATACAAAGTATTCTAAACTCAACCACATATAAATGTTTTTTTATAAGAAAAGGGGGTAAACGAGCAGCGAAAACACCGAGCTGATCATCATCGACGCCGGAATACCCGAAGAACCACAGATGCATTACCGACCTTTGAGGAGGTGATACGCTTTCTTCTTGAATAAAATTAGGCACAATCGTAGCGGTAAGTACTGGTTGTAGAATTCGAGAGAAAACTATATAAGACGTGCGCAAGACATGGAAAAAAGTAAATAGATTTTATTCAAAATAAACTATCCAAACACAACACAAGTAACGTTCTATTTCATGTAAAAAAGTCAAGTTTGGTAAGCAAGTAATAACCTTGCATCGTACAATGGCGGACACGCTTCGAGTGATTTAGGGCCGCTTTCTATTCCATACAAGCTATTTGTTGTGTATAAACTGTTGATAATATTTTATACCAGCTTTTACCCGCGACTTTGTTCACGCGCAATCTATACTAATATTATAAAGAGAGAAATTTTGTATTTTTGTTTGTATTGAAATAACTCAAGAACTACTGGACCGATTTCAAAAATTCTGTCACCATTAAAAAGCTATATTATCCCCGAGTAACAGAGGCTATATTATTTAATTCCACGCGGACGAAGTCGCGCACAAAAGCTAATTTAAAATAAAATATCACCTGAGAATAGTATAACTTCAAGACAGTGAAAGAATTTTTAAAATCGGTTCAGTAGTTTCGAAGCTTATACAATTTATTTTTAGGCCATTTACATGCTTTATGTTACTACCATTTTTTTAAATAAATCGGTGACAAAGAACTTGTTTTTATTTACCAATACATAAGAACTTATTCTTGAAAGTTGTATGGGCAATATGGAGGTTATGTTCTCTATGGGTATAAACTAAATAATTACACATGCAGACAAGCATTGTTTAATCTCTCCACCTACAAAGTATGCTACGCTTTCTGAACACGCCGTCTTATCATTAACATTTAATTTTACCACTAGTTAAAATTCATACAACCAAGGGCATTACATATAAACTGTTAATTTATACTGCAAAAAAAGTGTACAAAAAAAATCGCCATCCTGCTCCTTCTCTCTGATGATATAGAGCTATAGATATCATCTCTTTCAAAACTCTCAGCTGGCATTTTTTTAAACCTATTTAATTTACTTTATTCATCCTCTACGCAGACAAAGTCACCGGTATTGGTACCGGTCTCCGATATGAATCAATAACGCGGACATTTTTACATAACTCTGTCTACCCCAGCGAGCGTTAAAAGTGATTACATACGTCTCAATTGATTCCACTCGATTAAGCAACTGTTCAAAAAACGCTACCATACAAATGCCACCCCCTTGCTGCATGCAAAATCAATACACACCCCCTAAGTTACGCACCCCCTGCCCCGTGCGGAATCTTTATTAGCCGTACACCCTTTGCTTGACGCTATCATATAAAACTTACGACAATCCTTGTCTGCATTCATTATAAATCACTTACATATGTTTTTTTCTGTATATTTGTCTACTATTCGTGTCCAAAACATAATACAGATTTTATTGAAACTTTACTAAATTATTCTGAAGACGCCAGAGAAGGTTTTTGTCCAAAAAAGTCAACAAAAATACTATCGAATCAAGTACTAAATTGTAAAATACTCTGTCAACACCTCAATACTTTAGCAAAGATATTCGAAAACGTACAAACAAAAAAACCCAAAAGTTTTCTTCAACGCACTCATTGAATTACTGGCCATTAAACAAAACAAACAATTCTCAAACGACTTTAAGCTTTATCACCAACGTCATACATTCCATTTCCTTTCGCCAGAACATAGAAACACTAAACAGGACGCAGTACGGGAGCAAAAAGAAATCCATGCATTCGTCTTCCGTCAGACTATTGACTATTAAGAAAACATGTCAAAAGGAGTACAAGAGAGCCAGGAAACGTTTTAAATGCACCTGTGCTGAATCAATGCATTTACTGCTTTATTCCAAAACGAGAATCATCGTTATTACTGTTGTACTTTCTAATTTTGGTACTGGTATATTCATAAAATTTATTCCAAAATACAGAACATCCTTGTTCCTGGCACTGCTTATGATACATAATTTGGTAATGTGACCCCTGGTCTATCTTATTTAGTTTCTAATGTTCTCCAGTATTGTCGACGAATTATTGGTCCTCGTTTATCGCAGTACTTTATAATTGATTTCGGAATAAGGGGGCTAGTGGTTATTCCTGTAAGAATCTTACCATGTTCAGAGAAATGAAGTGTTCCCCTTAGTGCTTACAAATATCTGAAGAACTTTGACCTATGTTTAAGGACGCTTTACAACTGAAAGGTCACATTAACATTTTCAACTCGATGAATTAAAATTAAACTTTACAATATTTTAATACGAAATTCTATAAACAATTAAGATAGCATTTTAATTACAGTGTTATACATTTTAAAATATTTTTAATTGGATTAAAAACCCAAAGATATGAGATGAAACCAGAGACATGTAATTAAACTAAAATAAGAATTTATTATTACTTATTTCAGAGTGAATGATAGAAGTGAAATAAATGTTTTTGTACAAGTTTCAGGTTTTAAAAACCCATGATTAAACACCATTTTTTAACAGACTTCTAAAAGGTTATAATTGTAAAGCTTTAAAATTTTAGTAGGTTGAGTAATTTTAACAATTAAAGAAGACAAAGGAAAGAGGAGTAATAGGAAAACCCAGGACAAGTTATAAAGACCAAATAAAAAAGAAAGTGGACATCGTGTCGCATCAGAATGTCAAGATGTTGGCACAGGATAGAGAGGGTTGGAAAGGACTCCATCGACAAGGTTGAAAACTTTAAATTAAAGAAGAGTAATTTTACTTTAGTTTCATATTCTAAGACATTAAAATTACCTCTGTAAACTACTTTACTTTCCTTAATACGCGGCAAAAGCTTTATCTGAAGTGGGAGAAAAAAAAAACAAAGCTATAATTTATATCAATCCGAAACTTTTAAACTTAATGTTTTACTATTTAGGCTATTATTGACCTTCTATAAATAGTAAGTGATTGTCAAGAATGATCTAACCCTGACATCATTTGATGACGTCACCAATATTTAGATTGCAATGACTTCATTGTAAGATACGAAAACATTTACGATCTACGGTCCCCTGGATATTACACTAAAGAATTTTATTAAAGAATTTCTAACGCGCTAACGAATTTCTTTGTCATTCGAGAAATTTCTATTATAAGAGAATATAGGCGTTTGAAAGGATTACCTTTTAGACACGTGTATGGAAGAAAATATCTATACTAATATTATAAAGAGAGAAACTTTGTATTTTTTGTATGTATTGAAATAACTCAATAACTGGGCCGATTTCAAAAATTCTTTCACTCATAGAAAGCTACATTATCCCCGAGTCACATAGGCTATATATTTTAATTCCACGCGCACGAAGTCGCGAGCAACAGCTAGTTTTAGATAAATAAATAGAGACCACCCACGCGCATTTTCACCTCATGAAACACGACAAATCTTCTTGTCTTAAACAACTGACGTATAGACTTCACATATCTAAAGCTACACATATAAACATGTAGGTATATGTTACATAGCGGTGCTGCCCTCTAGCAGGTGGGCAAGTTCCGTGTTAGTACCGTTACTAGGGCTGGAGATCGAACGAGAAAAAACATTACTTCAAAGTGTTCCTTGTAATGGTAACAATTTTAAGTATCAATTGCTTTTCTTTGAAATAGCTATCAATCGTTAACTACTTTTCCTTATAGACCGTCTCGGTCATTCTCATTGAAAAGATAGAGACAACAATATCTTTTTCTAGAGACGTTTCGACTGTAAACCGACGGGCCTCGAAATCAAGTCAAACTATGGTTCTGGACCTTAATTTTTGTCCAATTTCCTTTCACTACCTTTTTCCTTACAAGAAAATCATGCGAAGGGGAATTGGATTTTCTAAGGGAGAGGAAATATCCTATTTCTGTATCTCTCCTCCGTCAATTAAGTTAACGCATCCGCAATTGCAGATGTCTATGGGAAGCACTCGTTTATCTATTTCGGCGAATCTAGGTAGACACTTGCTCGTTTGCCACATAATATTAAAAAAGTATTTTCTTAACATCGAATCCCACGACCTAACATAGAATAATGTCATCTATTTAAGTTTTACCGCTTAGTGTGATAGAGTTGAAAATTGAATATAGTATGACCTTTATAGAGGTCACATGGAAAGGGCAGGTCAGGTCAGCAACTCATTGTATAGCTCAGGGACTTGGGCTAGACTCTTAATGATGCGGTTACATACCTACTACCATAGCCTAGTTGACAAGGCGATGGGACGAAGATAAAGTATATTTTAGATATGTACAGACAAGGAATTAAATTTACTATATTATCTACAGTCCAATCTGAATAAGCGAGAGTCCAAGGGACTGCGACATTCGTCTCGCTTATAGAGGTTTCTCTGTAAACCGAGTTTCTCGCTTATGTAGGTCGGGACCAGAGAATGACTGTCGCTTATAAAGGTTTAACTGTACTATGTAATTTCGCAGGGTTATCAAGGAGATATAATTTAACAATTATATAGCTTTGTCAACTTCCCGATCAGGGGGGCTACTCAAAGTATAATACATTCGCTACGAAGCGATTTTATTGTCATTGTCATACATTTTAGTCGATTACATCGGCGATATCGTCATTCGAAAAGTAATTAGGGTAGTCCCCCTGATTATGAGTGTCAAGTGACATATCATTTAACTGGTTAGGAAATAAAAGTCCTTGACTACATTTCCGTGACGTCACACATCTTTACCACTAATCGAATGTTTCAAATCTTTGCATTAATTCGCTAAACTTCTATACTGACTTGTATCACAAATTACGCAATTTACTTAAACTTTACCTAAGTTTAAGTAATCTTAACACTCTTGTTATTACGCAACTAACTTATAATTCTGGTAAACTTAACTCCCTAGAGTACGTAATACATCTAAAAGCTAAGTAATGCTTCTAAGTAAACGTTAAGTAGGGTACTACTATAAATACATTAAGCACGTTAAGCTAAGTTAAATTATCATATAGTAACTAAGTTAAACAATCATGGTCACCAACCCATAATTCGTCAACCACTAGTCAGCAACAAATGTGTAATAATCCGGCTATACACGTTCAGTTTATTTACTATACAGTTTTAACTGTGCACTTAAAACTGCACGAACTAATCGAACTGTATAGTTCTGAGCTTTGCCTTCACAAGTCAGTTTTAACTGCGCAGTCGAACTGTACAATTAAAACTGATACTGTAGCCGGTTTTATACATTGCTAGAACATGCAATCTTGTTTTTAATATAGCAACTTTTTATAATGCAATATAATATTTTTCTATATCTCTTCCTTGGTTTAATTCGTAAGTAACAAAAACTTTACCAATGAAATATTTGGTATATTCGATACGAACATAGCAAATATTTGACAATAGTCCGTCTTCGTTATCGATTGCGCAATACAAATTAATAATTCCAAAGGGCTATTGTTTCATACCGTTCGTTAGAGGTCAAATTTGTACATTGCAAAATAAACTTTAACTTTATGGTAAAAAGGTTTTAATTCGTTTGAATATATATCTTTAAAGATGTTAGGACAATAGTTGATTTATGAGTAAACTTGAACTCTACATTCAGATAACCTCTAGACCGAAATGTTTTTAACATCATTTAGTTTATCTTAACATTTAATTTTTATATATTTAATTAGTTTCGGTCATAACATGTACTTGGATAGAGCACTGGCCACTACAGGCCAACTCCTTGCTCGCCGCACGTCTTTTTTACTTTATTAATTTTTGAATTTTATTTGTTTATTGTCATTCTTTTATTCATTCTTCTTTCTTCATTTTGTCTTTTTAAATCTTTTGTAAAAAACATAATCACAACTTTTGGACTGGATGGGCTTGGTTACTTTAAAACTCCCTTTTTCATTTTGCAACATAATAAATTATCAAAAAAGCTATCGAAGTTAACATATCATTGTAGGTTTGGATATTTTGGGCAGTCCATACCATAAAATTCTTAATTATTGAGCCGGGACAACGTTTAAAACCACCTGGAGGTTTACCCAAAATATCTTTCGATTGCAATATCGCTGATGGAATCGACAAAAATGTATGAAATTAACAATGACATTCGATAAGTCATGTGCTTGTCACGTGTCACTTCCATACATTTTTGATGTTCCCTATCGAATCGTAGCCAATGTACTTTGGGTGACGAGAATCGTAATAAAATTAATAAGTTACACAATTACAAAACTAGTAATACTATTCTTAGTAGATGAGTCTTTATATTACTAAAAATAGTCAAAGTAGGACTAGGACATGTGCGTGGTTTAGTGACCTTAAGTAGATGTATAGATTGTTTACATACTGACATTGACCCACTATATTATTGACCAAAGCTTGCATAATTACATAGAAATGCACTGCCTTTATTTCTTCAAAGAGATTAAGCAATTACACATGTTTTTCGCCTATGGAAACCAAGGGAAAGCTCCTAAATTAATTATTATCAAAGGTCTTAGTTGACTTTCTAACATCGATGTAAAAGCGTTGATGAGGCGAGAACAAAGTCGGGGTCACTAAAATAAAGAAGAAATAATAAACATAAGGCCGAAATCAAACGTCACAAATATTTAAGAGCATTATCCATGTTAAATCCACGCTTGAACTCCAAATTGTACGGTGATCTCGTTTAATTTCGACACCACTTAGATTTTGAGTCGCGTTGAACATTCTGTTCTTAAACTAGTAAAATCTAGAGAGAAAAAAAGGTTGAGAATCTCTGGTTTCGAAATAAAGGTATGCATTTATTCAGAGCTGTGTTTGTACTGGGACGCATAATACGAGGGTTTCTAATCTACATCTACGCAGTTCCCTCCGAACAAGAATATTAAACAAAACAACACTATTGTATATCCCTTGAACCGGCCCCGTATTTACCAAGTCTTGAGACGTCTTCTTACATCATAAGTATGTCATTCTTATAAATAAACTTAAATGCACTTAGCATTGGATTAAACGAATCAACTGTAGGACATAACAACTATTGTTTTAAAAACACCTACTAAAACAAAGAAGCAAGTTAGAGTTTGCAAGTAGAGACGAGGCTAGCGTAACTCTTAATTCGCCTATTACAGTTTGAAATCTGACAAGGCTGTACCAGGATGTAAATGCACACATATACTGATTCCTCAGCCAGTACTTTACGCTTCGATAGGATAACAATACTCTCACTCCCGATTGCATCCAACCCGGTAACAATATTGAAATAACGGCCCGAGCCGAGGTTCCCGAGGGAGCCCTCGAGCTTAGTTACTCTTAAACGAAGTTTAGGCTAAGCGCCATATCACCTCAAGCCCGGTTAATCTGTAAATGCCTCCTCTAGGCAAACAGTGACCTTCAGTCACAAAAAGAACGATTGCACTTGGAGATAGCAAAGTTCGTTTTGACTTATTACGTCAGGTAGAACGTCAGCTAAACATTCTTATCTGAGCTTTTCAAGGATGAGTGAGATGACGAAATATTTTTGCTCTTTCTTTCGTGGTATGTTTTTATGTATGTCAATTCCATCGCGTAGTTCAAACTGATTTTGACGAGTAAAGTATTCCAAGGGTGTTTTTCTTGTGAGTATCACAGGGTACAGTCAGTCTGGATTTTTAAACTGTTGTAGTTTATCTATATTTAAAGGTGCTGGTAAACTACACTAAACGGTATCGTTCCCGGTGCAAAGGCACCAATCACACTCGAGGCGTTGCCGCGCTGAATGGCAATGGATAGCCTTTGCACCAGGAACGAGCCGGCACGGGGGTCTCTTTGCTTATCCCTAAATCCTTGTACGTACTAGGATAGTATTTTAGTCGAGTAGAAAGTAGCAAGTATACGAACAAAGGACTTACTATTCTACTCTACTAAAATGTTGCTGTTCGGACAAGTTTAGTTACTAAATTACTACCCTAGCGCGTAAGTTTAGGCTTAAACGAGTCCGATCAGTAAATCCTTTGTTCGGATAAATGCCACTTGCTACTCGACTAAAATACTATCCTGGTGCGAACAAAGCGTATCACCTCCTAAAAGGCCGGCAACGCATCTGTGGTTCCTCTGGTATTGCAGATGTCCATGGGCGTCGATGATCACCTCGGTGTTCCCGCTGCTCGTTTGCCCCCTTTTCTTATTAAAAAAAAAACAAGGCTTAACCCTTAATAACCTAGAGTTTCAATTTTGACTAATCTTTTAAATCGAATCTTCACATAACTTTCGTAAAGCAGGCTACTAAGGGTTAATTCTACGGCCTACTATTTAAACTAGTTTAGTTCATAGTGTTTGAAGTGGAAATATATATTACTATCTACATTGTACTCGCGATGAGCATAGAATATAAAACATAAATAAATCCGATTAATGTTTAGACAGGTATCCAATTATAGCATTGTAACATGTTAGGAATGTGTTAATCGGCCATTGTTGTTCAGCATTCTGATCTATCTATTCAATATTTATTATGGCAATAATATTCTACCGCACTAAATATGACGACAGGCGCGTATCGTTCAACATAAACAATCAACTATTTTAAATATGATCAATCAAATTTATAAATAAACATTTAGAACGAGTCGATGTTCGTCGATTTACTAATTGAGATTCAAATACGTACTAATTATAGATCGGACATTACAAGCATTTCCTTTCGAATAGGTATTTAATGGAAAATCTGTCCTTGAATAAGCACGTCACGTCTCGGCTCAAATGAAACTATATTTCTGTCTACTGTTCAGTTAATCTTTGTTCAGCTTACTACAAAATAATTTAAACAATCACGTATTTAATGATACAAAAAAATATCGTCGACAAGGCTCTTTAACGTATTTCAGGATCTGTTGAGTTTTAATTATACCTATGTAGCGTTAAGCCTTGTTCGCACCAGCATAGTATTTTAGTCGAGTAGCAAGTATAATAGCATTTATCCGAACAAAGGATTTACTACTGTTCGGTAAGCCTAAACCTACGCACTAGGGTAGTAATTTAGTAACTAAACGTGTCCGAACAGCAACATTTTAGTAGAATAGATTAGTAAATCATTTTTTCGGATACTTGCTACTCGACTAAAATACTATCCTAGTGTGTACAAGGCTTTAGCGGAGAACTCTATGGCTTCATTAGACCGAGTTCGGGATAAAAAAAACGTTGATTTTACTTCGGCGTAAGGCCGTCTTTGCGTGACATCGGACTAATGAAGACGTAAGATGAGAAATGTTTAAAACGATAGTTTGAAAAATCATATTTACGAAAAATACGCGCTAGTCGTGGAGGTGCCGAAAATAGAGGCCATCATGGGTCGAACCTTTAACCTCAAAAACTTCACCGGAAAAAACGCCGCCAAGACCGTAAATTTGCCAAAAAATTACTCTTAAGAAATATGCATATTTAAACCTCAGACAATAATCTAAGAGAGATAGAATATAAATATGTATAATAGTAAAGTAAATTGTTTTAATGAAATATTTTATTATGTCTATATAACAGCCATAGTTTATATAAAGAGAGATAAAAATAAAAGAAAATCTTCTCATGGTTTTCCAAGGACAAAACAATATCACTCTATATCTCTCTAACAACACATACATGTTTTTATGTTTCCACAGTGTAAACACTAGATGGACAAGTTCATTTCTATATATCTTTATAAGAACATAGATTTAACAGTTCAAAGATTTCTTGTTGATTTAAAAAAATAATTAACATATTTCTTTGACTAACAACAAATAGGTAAAAACATACATATGACAATAACTCACTAATGAGGAAGGTTTCATTTGTTTTAAATAAATCAGTAACCAGTGAATTAATTCAAAATAATTCAGGCATTTTGTTGAGTATTTAAAAACTATTAAATTAATTAAAAATAACTTCACGGTCTATGGATGTGATAATAATTGTTAAGAATGGATATTTAAAAAAATTAACAAATAAAATACATATTTAAATTATTTGATAAGGAGACATATATAAATTGATACGAGTATTTTTTTTTTTGAGATTTTATGGCCTGGTAACATACGAGTATAATATTTATGATACATAGATTATAAATAGGTCTTAATTTATGAATATAATTTAATGTTGATCCAAATAAAATTAAATAATAGATAATTGATTAAGAAAATGCTCAAATATACCATGTGGGGAAGAAATAGACCTAAGAGAGAAACTTAAACTGCAGTGAAATTAAAAATATTGATTTTTTTAATATCTTCAAAAAATACAATTTATAAGTTACATAAGTTTTTTTACTAAATAGAGTAAAATGTGTTAATTTGATTTCAAAATATGTTACGTCCAAATAGCGTGGTAGTTTTTGGTTGTGTAAAAGACGAAAATTATAAATTAGAAATTAAACAGTTCACATAAAATACTACGATTCGTTAATTTCTTTATAAAATAAAATGTGACTATCGTATTATTGTTTTTTTTTAATTATCTTGGAAAAGGTGTAATTCGACTTGACGAAGTTAAAAACCTAAATGGAAAGTATTGTAGAAACGAATATTTGAGTAATTATGAAACAGTTTAGGAATATTTACCTTCATATCCGATACGATTTGCTGGTACAGGTTCCATAAAGGAGAGCAATCCTTCTCCGTTGTTCCTTCCATTGTCATAAAAACACTTATCAACTCAACAAAACACAAAAAACACGATTGAAATCACCTCACGCAGTACATTATGGTGGAACCGCTAGTATCCAACTGTTGCATTGCCGTTAAATATCTCGTTGCCCACCATCAACAACCTACATTTCACTATACAAACACAATGGTAACAGTTCAAAATATCATAAGCAACAAATCAATATTTATAAACAAGAATACCCTCCATTAATCGAAACAGGGGTAGAAAATGCCCTATTGCTTCTAATTTTCACGTTAATAACCTCGAACGTTCTAACTGTGTATTACTGTTAAACATTTTGTCACACATTCATTCATGAAAATTAGTTTTTATCATAATTTTCATACACAAAACATAGAAATGAAAAACTAAAACTGCGCTCAAGTTCGCCTACAAGGGAGCGACAAGCACATCGGCCAGATTCGGTTTGTTTGGCTGCTTTCTATACTTCGCTGCGATTCGTCGATTGATTCTTGCGGTTGCCATTTTAGTAATTTTCTACTGACCACGGTAGCTTTTTCATTTCACATTTTCACTTCAAAAAAATATTTGTATCGCCTCCTATCTAAAAATCATATTAAAATACTTTAATTATGAGGGATACATTTAAATTAATTTATTTAATTAAGTAATCTTTGGAATTATTCAATTATTTTAATCTGTAGAAGTTTCCGACTGTCAAATTAAATGTGACAAGAGGCGACATGTCAAGGTTTTTAAAGTTTTAAAAGCGTAAATAATGTTTAAAACGTATTTAACAGCAAAGGGAATACACATTTTAGAGTATTTTATAAGCTTCGTTGTATAAAATCTATAAATATCTAACAATGTCTAAGGTTTTCAATAACGAAGGTATAAAAGCTGGTTGCATTTACAGGATAGCCCTTGAGAATTTTGTGTGAGTAATATACAATTTTGGCGCGCTAAAACGTTATTTTACAGTTTCTAGAATTTGTCTAGTTTAAGTATTAATTTATTTATTTCAGGACATATAAACAAGTCGTATTATATCCAAGTCAATCGTTAAATTTGATAATCGGACCCAATGGAACTGGAAAATCGACTTTTGTTTGCGCAATTATTTTGGGTCTCTGCGGCAAAACCAGTGTTATTGGACGCGCTAAAAAGGTTAATCGTCTTATTTATCTCTATTCTATTTGAATTCAATATAAAAAGTAAGTCTTATACTGAACCGAAAAAAATCTTGAAAATTTTTCTAAGTCCTAAAAACAGTGCACCCTTTGCGACAGTCCGACCCAAACATTAGAAATGGAACATTTGAATGGAAGAGTGAGACTTAAGTATTACTCACACTACACCGTGTCCCGGCCGGCACGTGTCACGTCTGGGTCAGCGCCGTCAGTATTTTTATTTTCATATTTTGTATTGACAGAAATGACATGGACCCGGTCGGGGCACGGTGTAGTTTGTCATCCTTTACAGCCATGTTTGCATCTTTAAAAAAAAACATTTTTATCAGAATTCCTAATTTAAAAATATTTTTAACTTAATAACTATTCAGTAAAAATAAAATGTCTTCATATTTAACATTTAATAGATTTCACCTATGTTTTACATAACATGTTATTTTCTGGTAATGAAAAATCCACGTATTGCCAGATATCAGAGTATGTGAGAAGTGGATGCGAGGAATCAACTATAGAGATAGAACTGTACAGGAACACGGGCGAAAGAAATGTCATAATAACGAGAAACTTTAATCTAAGAGATGTGTCCACTTGGGCGATTGATCATAAAACTGTCAGAGAGAAACAAGTACTTGAATTGATAGCATCTTTAAATATACAGGTAAATTGTTAACTTTCTACTTGTAGTACAAATGTAGTTCAAGTAAATGAATAAATAAGTTTTCTTTTAAAAAAAAAAGGTTAAAGGTTTTTGACCCATGATGGGCTCCATTTTCCGCAACTCCACGACTAGCGCGTATTTTGCGTGAATACACATATCATTGAATTTCTTCGCCGATATGTGCAGGTTGTATCACAATGTTTTCCTTCACCTAAGAGTGTCGGTAAATATGTACATATGAAAATCGAAAAACAAATTGGTACATGGCGGGATTCGAACTCGGGACCTGCAGTTTACAAGTCAAGAGCTAAACCCCTGAGCCCCACGCTCAGTTTTCTTTAATTTTGAGGTGCTAATAGATTTTTTCTCTTTACCCTATGGCTTCATACAACCGAGATTGTGGTAAAAACGAAGGTTTTGCTCCAGCGTAAGCGTTTATCGCGAACTTGGTATAATTAAGCTGTAGGTTTACAATATAATCATAGAATAATTTCTACAAAATCTCCAAACGACTCTGAATTTTCAGGTCGACAATCTCTGTCAATTACTCCCACAAGATCGTGTCCAGGATTTCTCAAAGATGAACCCGCAGGAGTTGTTGCGCAGCACACTGTCAGCGGTGGGAGGGCAGGAGAGCGTGGCGCAGCTGGACGAGCTGATAGAGTGCAGGAATAAACATAGAGGATTATCAACTAAAGTGCAGAATAATGCACAATTATTGCAAGAACAGATACGGCTTAATGAAAGGTGATTATATTATTTTACACCAAAATTATAAGCGTAAACACACACTTCTCTGTAATCTAGAATGATTTACAATTTTTTGTAATAAAAAGCCATGTCTAAAGCCGGAACAAAATTTATGTAGAATTGAAAAAAGTATGCTTAGATGGTTTGTACATGTTGAGATGATGAATGTATGCAGGTTAACGAAGAAGATTTATAATGCGAAAGTGAGTGGCAGTGTTGGACGGGGTCATCCGAGGTGGACTTGTACCGGTCAAATTGAGAAATTACTCAAGAAGGCCAGTATTAAGAGTACGCGTAACCGACGTGTATGCGTTGATGTATGAATGTAGAAGCGAGAGGTGTCAGGATCATGCTAAATGAATGTCCGTTATCTCGGCCTACCCCTCTGGGTTACGGGCGTGAGTTGTGTTGTTGTTGTTGTCTAAAGCTGGCTACAAATTTCAGTTTTAACTGCACAGTTAAAACTGACGTACACAAGTCAATTGGAACTGCCCAGTTGAACTGTATAGTTTACAGTTTTGCCTTCGCAGTCGGACTGCACAGTTAAAATTGTGCAGTTAAATCTGAGCGTCTGTAGCTAGCTTAAGGTATTTTCACACTATTAAATTTAGGGAAGCTGGTTGAAAAAAAAATCTACAAATCGAATCAGCACACAAGAAAAAATATTCACTGTTAACAATTCAAATTATTGTCGAGTATTTTTTGTTTTTTTTTTGTAAATTTCCTATTTTTTAAAGTTTCGTAAATTTACTCAACCTTCTGTAAATGGATGAAGCAACACACAACAGCTAGTTTTATTAAAGAGCTATGAAATATTTTACCAATATTACAGATTAAAAACGGTAATAGACGGTATGCATCAAAGGAAAGAAATAGAGAAACAAATAGAGATTTGTGAGAAGAAAAAACTGTGGGTTGAATATCAAACGTTAAGAGAACAAGTGTTAGAATGTGAAAGAGATAAGAAGGAAGCAATAAAATTAGTTAATACGCATAAAAATAATATGCAACCTTTAGAAAAAGTTATTGATAGAGCTAAAGTTGGTATCGGCAAATTGGAACAAGAAAAATTGTCAGCTGTAAGTATTTAACTTTACAAAAAAATAGATCATAATTTTTTTTTGACCATTAAAATATATTTTTTTTTTTTAAATTTCGTATCAGATCAGATTGTCTTGCAAAAATCGTATTATTTGATTTGTTTATTTTGAAAATTTTAAAAAAATATATAAAAAATTGCTCAAAATCTCTGTATTTTTTGACAATAAAAAATATAAAAAAATAATAATTAATTCTTGCATTAATTCTAAATATATTAGACTACTATAGAAAGACTTTTTCATGAAATTTAATACGTATGTAATTTCATTATTTTTTGCTAAGCTAATTTTTTTACAATTCAAATTTGATTGTGACTCAAAATCTCAAAAAAACATACAGATGAAGCGAGAATCTTTGGAAAGGCAATTAAAAGTAACATCATAAAGACACAAATTGCTAACACACATTTTTTTAATACAGAATCGTGAAATAAATTCACTAAAGGACAATATAAAAGAAGCGATAAATTCAGCTCGACAACAAGAATACTCATTGAAAGATCTAGAAGCGGCATTGTTGGAGAAATTAGAACGACAACAGAACAAAGAGAGAGAATTACTTGAAGCTAATGCTAAATTGGAAAAATTGAGGAATGATAAAAAAATGTTGATTGAAAAAATTGGCGATGGTAAGTTTTTTTTTGATAATTTTTTTTTGAAATAATTAAAAATGCGCTGTGAGTTAGGTTTGTTTACGTTGGCTAATCTCTAGTATACAAATTGTATTACAGTAAGTAAGCTGTATATAATAGTACGTTTTATTTTGTTTAAGGCTTGGCTCCGCCTTCAAACCTATCAATAAATAGATATAGCTCACAAATAATAGTATTTTATTAATATTAAAGGTCTGAATGGTTTGCATAAGAGGTGTATAAAATTTATTCTATACTATGTTATTTTATACTTTTTAGTTTTTTTAAGATTTTTATTTGAATATGTTTTTGCGTTTTGGAAGGCGGTTTTTTATCCTTAAGCAAATGTAAAGATTTTTTTGCTTTACTTATCAAAAATAATAATATTTTTTGGAAACTTAATCATTAAATATTCCATCTGAATAAAAATATATATATATTTTTGTATATTTTCAGAGACTCAAATAAAAATGGAGTTGGCAGAGTTACAAAAACCTATAGCTTTAAACAACGCGAGTATAGAGAGATTCAAGAAACAAAAATTAGAAATACAATACGACTTGGAAAATAATATTAAACCACAAATTAGACTTTTTCAAAATAAGTAAGTTTTTATTGAAATCATTTTTTTATTTATTTAATTTATTTTTAGAAGACTATTTTTTATTTAATTTTAATAGATTTTTTTTATTTATTTTTATATTACTATTTTTTATTTATTTATCAAAATAAAATAATTTCTTTGCTATGCGCCATCAAATTAAAAAACTAAAATCGTAGATCTGATAATATTTGGTCGCTTAGATACTAAAATTATAATCTTACGTATTTTATACAATCAAACATGGATAAGTGAGAAACCTCTATAAGCGAGAATTATTCTATAGTCCCGACGAGGTACCTCCATAAGCGAGGAACTCGGATTAGAGGGAAACCTCTATAAGCAAAAGTCATTCTGGTCCCGACGAGGTACCTCCATAAGCGAGGAACTCGGATTAGAGAGAAACCTATAAGTGAGACAAATATCACTATCCTTTAGACTCGTTTATCCAGGTTCGATTGTATACGAAAAGCTATTGATATCAAAAAAATCGATGTTTCTTTTGTAGAATAAATAATTTACAAAACGTAGATATAAAGCGTCTGGAAGTGCTCCGCGCGTACAGCGAGGACAGCTACAAGGCGGTGCTGTGGCTCAGAGATAACAAACATATGTTCGCTAAACCTGTGTACGAACCTATCATGTTAGAAGTAAGGTTTTTTTTAATTTTTTGAATTCTAAAAAAAAATATTTTAAGAAGTAGGAAGACTTTCATAAAATTTTAGACTGTAATTTATTTTTTTTTTACTAAGCTATTTGTTTGTAAATATTAAAAAAATATGTAGTTTTTACTTACACGCCTTAAAATAATTGTTACCCAGTTGCAAAAAGAATTTTAATTTTGTAACTTTCTTTAATATTCTTCACTTCGAAGAATAAATCCATTGAGAAAATTTAAAATTGAATTACAATTACATTAATATACTAAAACACTTATAAATAAAAAAAACACTCCTTTAGATAAATTTCACGGATACAAAATTCGCACAATACCTAGAAGCGACAATACCCGCGCGCGACCTCGCCGCGTTCACATTCGAGAGTACCACAGATATGAATTTATTCCTGCACACGGTCAGACGGGACCGGGGACTGAAGCTAGTCAATGCTATCTGCAGCGGGAATGCTATTAATATACGGAAAATGGATATCGGACAACTTAGGTACGTATGCATAGTAATAATCGAAAGACGAAAAACAAAGGTCAAATAGGGGTCATTACATTTTTAGTTTATTTTGTGTATTAAAGTGTGAAATAAGGATTTTTTTAAATGAGAAAAATTTTTTTGCTATCTATACTAAAATTATAAAGAGAGAAACTTTGTATTTTTGTATGTATTGAAATAACTCAATAACTGGGCCGATTTCAAAAATTCTTTCACAGTTAGAAAGCTACATTATCTCCGAGTAACATAGGCTATATTTTTTAATTCCGCGCGGCCGATGTCGCGAACAATAGCTTGTATTTAATCGTTCCATACGAAACTGCGTATTAATGTGCCAACCAACTAAAGCCTTGTTCGCACCAGGATAGTATTTAAGTCGAGTAGCAAGTAGCAATTATCCGAACAAAGGATTTACTACTGTTCGGACTCGTTTAAACTTAAACCTTGCATAGGTTTATGCTTAAACCTATAACTGTACAATTGGACTGCATTTCAAATTGACGTGTGTAATTGCACAGCTAAAACTAAACGTCTATAGCCGACTTTAAACAAAAAAAAAACAATATATTTTTTTATTGTATATTTTCAGCTATTTAGGTTTCTACACATATTTAATTGATACAATAAACGGTCCGGATCCTATAATAAGTTATTTGTGCCGTCAGTACGGTATACATAGAATACCGATCGGTAACGAACATACATACAAGAATAGCGCGAAAGTACCCGCTAATATTACACATTATTTTACTGGTAAGTTAGTTTATATTTATTTATTTTAGTTCCTTTACCCTTAGGCTCCATTAGACCTGTGCGTCTCCTTTCTAGATTAAGGGTAGGCAACGCATCTGCAATTGCAGATGTCTATGGGCAGCGGTCGCTTCTCTATTTTAGCGAATCCAGGTGCCCGTTTGCTCCTTTATAATATAAATATTATATTATAGTTTTAAAAAATAATATTCTCAGTTTTGTAATTTTTTGTCAAAAACTAGATGTCTTACTTTTTTGCGAAAAATTTTGCGTTCATTTTTTTGTAACACTGTCGGTAATCTATACTAATATTATAAAGAGGAAAACTATATGTATTAAAATAACTTAAAAACTACTTGACTTAATTCAAAAAATCTTTCACCATTAGAAAGCTACATTATCCTCGAGTAACATAGGCTATATTATTTAATCCCTCGCAGACGAAGTCGCGAGCAACAGCAAGCTTCTTACTACTTAATAAACAAATAATAAGCCTCCTGTAATTTATACAATTGGACCTAGATAAGCCAGAATCTAAAGCACCGATTTGTCTCGCGTATAGACGTTTCTCATTAATCCGAATTTCTCACTTATGGAGGTAGCTCGTCCCTTAGAATGACTCGCTTACCCTAGAGTTACCCTTCAGTAGACCGAGTTCGTGCAAATAATTGAGATTTAGCCTCACAATAAGGCCGTTTTTCGCATGACACCGTTCTAATAAAGCCTTTAGAGTTATAGAGGTTTATCCAATTTTGACTGTATTTATATATTTAATGTTTTTTATTAGAAAAGCATAGATTCAGCGTGCGCGTGTCCGCGTACAGCGGCGCCAAGAGTAGCTCTATAACAGAGATACGTCCGGCGCGCCTCCTCGCCAACACTGTGGACATGGATCAAATACATCATTTAAACAACCAGTAAGTGATGGAAAACATCGCGATGTCTGCACATATCGGTGAAGAAATTCAAAGATATGTGTGAATTAGGCCAGCGTTGACTATGGCCTAGTCAGTACCAGGCGTTTAAGCCTTTTACGCGCTTGGATATCATTTTAATCAAGTAGCAAGTAAAAGGTTAAAAGGTTAAAGGTTTTGACCCATGATGGGCTCCATTTTCCGCAACTCCACGACTAGCGCGTATTTTGCGTGAATACACATATCTTTGAATTTCTTCGCCGATATGTGCAGGTTGCATCACGAAGTAGCAAGTAATAAGTATCCGAATAAAGGATTTACTTATCTATTGTACTAAAATGTTGCTGTCCGGATACGTTTAGTTACTAAATTACCACCCTAGTGCGTTGGTTTAAGCTTAAATGAATCCAAACAATAGTAAATCCTTTGTTCGGATACATGCTACTTTCTGCTCGACTAAAATACTATCCTGGTGCGAACAAGGCTTAACAATGTTAAACAAAGTTAATTAGTACTAATTTGTGCTTTTCATAGCGTGCTTGTTCTTAATAAATTCTTCGTTACTTTAATATTTTTATTATTCACATATAATTCGTATAATAAATGTTTTTTACCTTCAATTCGTAATCTATTAATAGACTAAGTAAACATGAAGAAACATCACAACAACGTAACGTAAAGATGCAAGAAATAGACAACAAACTGCTCTCACTCGACACCGACTTGAATAAATTGAACGCAGCAAGACGAGTTATACATGAAAATGTTGAAAAGGTAAGATAAAAAGATATAAAAAAATACTTTCAAAGTAATATATATATTTTTTCATAAATGCATACTTATACCGTTCAAATTGAGGAATTACTCAAGAAGGCCGGTATTAAGAGTACGCGTAACCGTCTTGTATGCGTAGATGTATGAATGTCAGGATGCAGCCAAATGGAGGTCGTTGTCCTTGCCTACCCCTCTGGGGTTACGAGCGTGAGCGTTGTATATTGTATTGTATAAATGCATTAAAAATCATTAAAAAATACTTCCAGAGGTCTCGGAAATATAGTCATTCTATACAGAGAAATATATTTTATTATGATAATCAAATACTAGCTTTTTTCCTCGATTTCGTCAAAACGAAATTAAAAAAAAAATCTATGTATTCTTCCAAACTATGTTCTACATCTGTGTAAAATTTCATCGAAATCCGTTCTAGAGATAATTTCTTACTCCATCCATACAATTCTCATTTATATTTGTAAGATTAACTAATTAATTTTAATTAATATTGATTAATTTTAATTAATGTTGATTAATTTTAATTAATATTGATTAATTTTAATTAATATTGATTAATTTTAATTAATATTAATTAAGTATGAAAAAATATTAAATTCAAGGTAAAAACGCTTTCCGCACAAATCCGTTTACAAGCAAAGAAAGTAGAAGATATAGAGAAGGAGCCGACGTTGGATATGGAAACAGAAAGAAGTAGATGTAAAAAGCAGCAAAAAGATTTAGTCAAAAAACTATGTGAATGTCAAGAAAAATTAACAGGAACTATGAGGAGTTTGCAAGATAAAGTTATTAGTATGGAGATTTGTAAGGTAAGGAAAAAATATTTATATGTAAAATAAATATGTTTGTTTATAAAGGTTGTATATTTTTGTCACGTTCCAAAAAAAATTTTTTTCATAATTTTTTTTTTCAAATCAATTACACTCATAATTATAGAAAATAGATATAAATGTTAATCATATAAAAATTAATTTCCAAAAAAAAAACAATTAATTTTTTTTTTAAATTACATTTCCGAACAATGTATGAAAAATTATAAAAAATTACATTTTTAGTTAAAATACCCCAGAAAAATACCAAGATTAAGCAGATTTTTAACTAAATATGTATTTATATTCAGGTAAAATTAGATTTCAATAGAAACTCCATAGTACACGAAGAAAGTAAATTAAGAGAATTGAAAAACGACATGAGAAATGTACAGGTGAGTTTATCATCATCACCAGCTCATTATTTACCACCGAGGGGCTCGGAGCCCACCCTAAAGCCTTGTACCAGGATAATATTTTAGTTGAGTAGCAAGTATCCGAACAAATGATTTACTAATCTACTAAAATGTTGCTGTTCGAACACGTTTAGTTACTAAATTACTACCCTAGTGCGTAGGTTTAGGCTTAAACGAGTCCGAACAGTAGTAAATCCTTTGATCGGATAAATGTTACTCGACTAAAATACTATCCTGGTGCGAACAAGGCTTAAGGGGTGACTAGGACATAGTCAACGCTGGCCTAGTGCGGGTTGGTCAACTTCACACATATCTTTGAATTTCTTCACCGATATGTGCATCACGATGTTTTCCATCACCTATATCTCTTCATAAATAAATAAACGAAAACAAATTTGTAGTCTTTCGACATACATCCGATTGGCCAGATATCGAGAGGGCGTGGAATTGAGGGTATTTGCAATAAAATAGCTATTGTAATAATTACGACGGAATTGATAACTTGTAATACCAGATAATACAATTACAATTAACAGTGTTAACAATTATCTAATTAGCGTCCAACGAGTACGTGGTGGCGTGCGCACTTTCTCACTATCAAAATCGAACTGTCATAACTTATAAGATGGCCGCCCTTCCAGTGCTCGGAGTTCGCTATGGTCAATGATGTCTCAAAAATGGATAGGCGGCGTGTCAAGAGGCGGGTGCGCCGACAAATTCTTTGCTTATATTTATCTCTTTCTTGTGAAAATGGGAGGGTAGTCAAAAAATGTTGCGGCGCATCACTAGTTGCGACTAGTGACATATCGACGTGATAGTGCCCCTCACTAATCCGCCATCTTTCTTTCTCTCTGGAACGCGGCCGCGTATCCCCTTCCTTCTTCTATTTCTTCCTTCCTTACTATCAAGACGTGAAAAGTGCAAAACTAGCAAAAATACTTCAAAGGTTAATATCCATATTAACACACCATATATATTTATTATTTTTGAAAATATTCTACATGCGTGTAAAACACAGGTCCCCCGTAATGGTTACTGGCGCCTTTGTGCAAAAAAGGATATCGACGCTCCTTAAGCATTTTTAATTATCTTTTTTGATGCTTGAAATATAGCAAAGAACTTAGCCTTTGGCTTTGGTGCCCTTTAAGGATGGGGACCTTGGCATCATAAATAGTTTTGGAGATATTTAGTATAAAATATCCATCCATATTAACCTTCTCAGTTATAATATTTTAAGCAAAAATCCCCATTTCTTCATCCCAAAAAGGTTAGCAATAGTTTTATTTCTCTTCCAGGCAACACTAGATAACATCGAAAATCAATTAACCCGTGTCAAAACTAAAGCCAAAGAGAAACTAACAGATGCTAAAAAATGTTGTAATAATAAACTACCGAATGACCCCGACTTTCCTCACACTGAGGACTTCGCTGTATTACCCAGTGAAGTCAATGAACTTATGGCGCATTGCTTCGAACTACAGGCGAGAGTCAATTGTATGGACGAAGGTGACGATAGGGTGAGTACACTGACAACGACTGTACCTGATCACACGATTGTGCATGACTGTACACGGTATTACACGATTGTACACGATATTACACTCTTGTAATTGCTATTACACAACTGTAGCCGGTATTACACGACTGTAGTCGATTATTACACGCTTGTAGTCGATATTACACGATTGTAGTGGATATTACACGACTGTATTCGATTATTTCAAGCTTGTAACTGATATTACACGCTTGTAGTCGATATTACACAATTGTAGGCTATATTACACGATTGTAGGCAATATTACACGATTGTAGTATATATTACACGATTGTAGTATATATTACACGATTGTAGTCGATATTACACAACTGTAGTAGATATTACGCAAATGTAGTAGATATTACACAAGTGTAGTCGATTATTGCACGATTGCAGTCGATATTACATTACTGTAAACGATATTTACACGATTGTAGCCGATATTAAATCACAGTAAATGATAATTACACAACTGTAGCCGATAATACATCACTGTAAACAATATTTACACGCTTGTAAACGATATTACACGCTTGTAGGCTATATTACACGATTGTAGCCGATATTACACAACTGAAGCCTATATTACACTATTTCTCAGGCAGTAAAAGAGTACGAGGAACGCGAGCAGATGATAGCCAAGTTGAAGAACGACGTAGAAAGTTCCGGTGACGTCAGCAAACAGCTGGAAAGTAAAATGAACCGAATCAAGTATGTTATTTTACTTTTTATTTAAAATACAAGTTTTAATATTAAATTTATTTCATACTAGCTGTTGTCCGTGACTCCGTCCGCTCGGAACCAATTAAAGAATTGCTTAAGCTACACGGTGTCGGTGCCGGGACGTGCCACGTCCGGGCCCGTCAGTGTGTCAATACAAAATATACAGACGGATGGAGCATTGTCAGAATATATTTTATATGGTCACACTGACGGCGCGGGCCCGGCCGGGACACGGAGTAGTGTGAGTCATCCTTAAAACATATTCCGCTTTATTCCGAAACGAGAATTAGCGTTATTACTGTTGTACTTTCAACGTTTGGTACATTCATAAAATTTATTCCAAAATACAGAACATCCTTGTTCCTGGTACTTCTTATGATACATTGGTCCAATGAGACCCCTGGTCTATCTTATTTAGTTCCGCATGTCCTCCAGTATCGTATAATCGACGACTTATTGGTTCTCGTTAGCAGCACTTAATACATTTTTCATTATACATTTCTTGAAAGAAATCCTAATAATTATATTTTATATGAATATAGAACAAAATGGCTGCCGCCATTAGAAGCGTTATTGCGAGACATAGACAGGACATTCGGTGATATGTTCGCGAAGCTCGGCTGCGCGGGAGAAATTAAACTGGACAAAACCGGCGCTGATGTAAGTATACACAGAATCGTCCACTTTAGTCCATATACTTCGACGGAGTTCGCGATAAAAACTGACTTAAGCTGTAGCATCTTTGCTATCGCAAACTCGTCCTAATGAAGCCTGAACTCGTTCTAGGGTAAGGAAATTATGAGAAGGGAAAATTATTTTGACAGAGGAGGGGACTCACAGAAAGTAGAAATATCCTCTTGTAGTGCGTCTCCTCTTCTTTCAGGCAATTGCAGATGTCAATGTTAAGTGATCGCTTCGCTGTTTTGGCGAATCCAGGTGGTTTGGCCGTTTGCCATCACAACATACAATAAAATAATTTGTTTTTTGCTTTCTATGTCCCTATATCCCTATGTATACTTAAACCTTTAAAAAACACAACGAATTTTGATACAGTTTTAATAGAGTGATTAAATATGAAGTTTTATAACTAGCGAGTCGTTCTGGCTTCTCACGGGTGCTATTATAATATTTGTTATACATGTAGAAAAGTGGATTATCGATATCAAGTAAAATACTAGTTCTGAAAATAAACACTTTATTAGCACAAGAGAGATCGTCGTTCGTCGTCAGTCGTCGTTCGCGCTTCGTCGGATACTTTCCCACTTTCGTTCCATCTCGCTCACACTCCCGTTTCATACTACTTACGTTCCATTCCCTCACGTATTTGTACCATGTTTTTCCTTTTGTTTAGGAGGATTACGATAAGTACGGCGTGAGCATCCTGGTGAGGTTCCGCAGCACGGAGCAGCTGGCGCAGCTGACGCGGCACGCGCAGTCCGGCGGCGAGCGCGCGCTCACCACCGCGCTCTACCTGCTCGCCCTGCAGCGGCTCACCACCGTACCTTTCAGGTCTTCATCACCAGCTCACTATACCTCACAGAACTCCTCGCCAACCTTGAACAGTGGTAGAGCCGGCTTTAACATCATCGCTCTTATTGTCCGTCTCGCGCTGACACACACACACACAGAAGACACGCGGCTAATGGAACATATTCCCTCTACACTCTATACAGTGTGGTGCCGGAGGACTCATTTTAGTCCACTTTCTCTTCCCAACATTTCCTTATAAGATAATGATGGGAAGGGGACGCATAGGAAGAGGAATTATCCTCTTGCTGTGCGTCTCCTCCGTAGATTAAGGGTAGACAACGCATCTGCAATTGCAGATGTCTATGGGCAGCGGTCGCTTCGCTATTTCAGCGAATCCAGATGGCCGCTTGCTCGTTTGCCACTTTATAATATAAAAAAATGACTGGTACCATGTAATTGAACCTTTACAGTGTTAGTGTACTTCATTAGTTCGAGTTCGAAATAACAATGAATATTTTTCTTCTGTTTTTGTCGCGAACTCGGTCTAATGAAGCCGTAATGTAATAGTTGTTTGCAACAGATGCGTGGATGAGATCAACCAGGGCATGGACGCGGTTAACGAGCGCAAGATGTTCCAACTCCTGGTGCAGGTCACCACCGACTGCAGCGCCCAGTACTTCCTGCTCACGCCCAAGGTACGTACAAACACTAACGAAAGCCTTGTTCGCACCAGGATAGTATTTTAATCGAGTAGCAAGTAGCATTTATCCGAACAAAAGATTTACTACTGTTCGGACTCGTTTAAGCCTAAACCTACGCACTAGGATAGCCATTTAGTAACTATACGTGTCTGAACAGCAGCATTTTAGTAGAATAGATTAGTAAATCCTTTGTTTGGATATTTGCTACTTGCTGCTCGACTAAAATACTATCCTGGTGCGTACAAGGCTTTACAGTACTTAACTAAAATTTTAAATTTAATATATAAGACTCTTAAGAAGTTAAATCTTCGTTTTAATCGCGAACTCGGTCTAATGAAGCCATACGGTAAGAGAAACAATCTTAACTTTATATTTCTATTTGACGTGGCTCGATTTTGATATCTATTAATGTCTATACTAACATTATAAAAAGAGAAACTTTGTATTTTTGTTTGTATTGAAATAACTCAAGAACTACTGAGCCGATTTCAAAAATTCTTGCACCATTAGAAAGCCACATAACTCCCGAGTAAAATAGGCTATATTGTTTAATACCAAGCGGACGAAGTCGCGCACAACACCTAGTTTACAATAAAATTGTATTTTAATTTCAGTTGCTGACAAATTTAGAGTATAACTCTAAAATAACTGTACACACGATAATGAACGGGCCTCATGTAATGCATCATAGCAAATGGAAATGTCAAACATTTCTTGAAAACGCAAGGAAAATGTCTCAATAAATAACCCAGTGACGCTTATAATATCGTCCCTTTCACTCTATTCGAGAACAACAGAGACGGCGATATGAGAGAGACATTTGTAATACTACCGTCCCTTTCACTCTCTTTGAGATAACAGAGATGGTAATATACAAGTGTTAGTCAAAACCAAAGTGATTTTTGTACAGTGACGTCATTACATAGATACATAGATTATAAAGGACAGAGTGGACAAGTGGTATTTTATGGTAAATGCTAACATCTCTTTCATTACCTAATCTTTGATTAAAATCTGGTGAAATAATTGAAATAATTTTTGTACAGGTTTTAACGTTAAGTTTGATATCTCGATACTTCCATAACTTAACTGTTTTTGTATATCATACGAGGTATCAGCAATTAAATATTAAAAAGTTGATTATTAATAAACCAAAAACCACTCGAAAAATCTACTTATCCTATAGCTTTATTAGACAGAGTTCGCGAAAAAACGGAGAGTCTATATCGCGAACTCTGTCTAATGTAGCCGTAGGATTAGAGACTGAAATCTCAGATTTGGGTCTTCGTGTGCGAAGAATCATACACATATTTGCCATACATTTGTTTGTACAAACTATTTTGATAGTTAAGTATTTAAGTTTTAATATAAAAATACCTGTTTTTTAAATTATGTTTTAAATAAAACATTTTTTTATAAGCGTATCTTTTATTTCATCATTCGTTAAAATATAAAAAAGCTTAAAAAAAGTTAGACTATAAAGTCAAAATGTACTTTTTTTTTTGTTGAGATTTTATGGCCTGGTCAAAATGTACTAAATTTTAGCCATAGACAAAAGTAAGCAAGGCACGGTGTCAAAGATTAAAAAATCACACATTAAAATCAGATGTCATAGAGTATAAAATCCAGAGACCATTCACGTCAAAGAGTAGGTACGTCACAGATTATGAAAGAACAGACATGTTACATATGACCACACGTGTCAAAGAGTAGTTTAGTCACAGAATAGACATGCTACATAAAATATTATTTTTAATATAAATAGTTTGAGTTAGTTTGTCATCTGCACGCCCTTCCCCGTCCACTGCTCGTCCAATACAACATCACATTCGAGGTCTCTGAGAGCAGATTTGATATCAAAACCGAAGTCCTGTCCGAAAGTGGCGTAAGTCTGTTTCAATATATCTTCTATACCTAGCTCTTTGAACTTCGCGTTGTAGTCGCGACATCTAGCGACCATGTTGCGTATCGCCCAGCAACCGTTTTTCTAGAATAAGCAGAAAAAATGGTTTTAAATTTATGATGTTTAGTAGCTGACGCCCGCGACTTCGTCCGTATTAAATTAAAAATTTTAAACAAATTCTGCATAGATACAGAACATACGAGTAGTCTGTAAGAATATATAGGCTGCTTAAAGTTTTTTTTTATTCCAAGCGGACGGAGTTGGAAGTGACAGCTAGTTTGTTTTTTTTGTGCGTGTGTTTGTGTAGATATTTTGTTGATGATGAATGAATGCAGGTCGACGAAGAAGATTTATGATGCGAAAGTGAGTGGAAGTGTTGGACAAGGTCGCCCGAGGCGGACTTGTACCGGTCAAATTGAGGAATTACTCAAGAAGGCCGGTATAAGTATGCATAACCGTCGTGTATGCGTAGATGTATGAATGTAGAAGGGTAGAGGTGTCAGGATCGAGTCAAATATTGTCCCGAGGTCATTCATTGTGTCTACCCTCCTGAGTATAGGCGTGAGCTATGTTGTGTGCGTGCCTGTACTGGTGCGCTGCGCGGGTGCAGCGCGAGGCAGTGCGCGAGGGGCTCCGGCGCGCCGCAGTCGAGCAGCAGGCGCGCGTGCGCCGCCTCGCGCAGCGCCAGCGCCGACACGCAGCGCAGCGTCTGCGCCGTCACTCTAGCGTCACTCTGACACGACACAATTGAACGTCAAAATTACGGAAATAAGCATATAATACCAAATCTTATAGCCTTTTTTTTTCCAAGGTGGAATCACGTTATAGATCCCAGTGCTCTCGGGGGGAGCACATTTAGGTATGTGGGGATCTCCCTCTTCTACTCAATTCCCCTCGCGGGAAGAGACAAAAGGCATACCACACTAAACCACCTTGTTTCCTCTTGGCCAGAGTAGGCGCTCCTCGGAGACAGCACCGTGCAATGCGACTTTATTCAATATGTTATAGCATATCCTAAACAGACTAGAGGTCAGAGTCTAAATAAAAACTAAATGCTGCTTTCTATTGCTCGAAAATAGGTCTATTTAGCAACACAAGTTATACTTTAAATTAAGAAGAAAAGAGCTCAAAACACACAAAATATGAGTTAAAAATACTTACAGCAAATCTACTCAGCAATGAGACAATAATAGGCACAATCCCGCTCTTAACGAGCTGCCGTTTCACGTCATCGTTGCCCGCCAACGCTGTTATGCTAAACAGGGTGTAACAATGTTACTATGGAACAAAGAAAACTATAAAATCGATATTTATCTGGCAACCGAAGTAAAACAGTCAAAACCCTAGTTAAATTAGGACGCGATTTAACTTCACTATCGTTAAAAAAATCCAATAAATAAAAAGTGTTACTAAAACTATTGTGACGAAAAAAACTTTAATACAAAAATGTCCGCAATACAAAACGGTGATTATCTATCCTTCAGCGACAACAATACAGAATTAAAAACACTACAGTACTGGCAGAAACATAATCAAGAAGTATTAAAAGGTAACATCGTAGGTGAAACCGATCATAACACTGCCATCACTAAAAACTGCATTGTCAAAGTTAATCAATCATCATGCAACGATTTTAGTGATAGTACTGAACAAATTAAGCATAGAGCAAGACATATAAACTATTGGAAAACAGAACTGGACAGAGCTATAAAAGATATAGACGGAGAAATAACTATACTAGAAGCTCAGAGACAACAATTAAAAAATGCTATAGATACTTTAAAAATACCTGAATATATTACTGAAGAATGTCTACAAATAAGACGCAACAGAATGGAATCTGACGCAATATATGATGAACCACAAGACGCGTTATTCAACGAAGCAGTATTGATTGAAAATATTAAAAGACTACACAAAGATGCATTAAGAGATATAGAAAATCAAATGAAAATGAATATAACCGCTAAAAACGGCTTAGAAAGAGACTGGAGTAATAAATATTTAGCTTTTAAATATGAAACTCATAATAGTGAATTAAAAACTAAATCGATTAACGTTAAACAAACTTCAGGAGCTACGAGACTTTCCGAAGGACAATCGGACGTACAATTATGGGAAAATTTAACGCTAAACGGATTAGAACAATTCAAAAGCGCGATAGACAAATCTAAACAACTAAGAATTAAAATAGATGCGATACTAACAAATACTGCAAGGGATTTACGCTCCCAAGATATAAGAGTCAACAAAGCATTAAGTGATAGAATCGCTCGAACGGAACAAATCAAAACTGAACTGGAAAATCAATTGAAACTAACATTATCTAAGATAACGGAAGCTGAGAACGTTCTGGAAACTCTACACGAGGAAGTATTGAAAGTGTCACAACGTATACAAGTTGCACAAACGAGATTGAACTTTAAACATATAAGACCTAACGTTGAGAATTGCAGAGAGGGTTCCCTCTTCAGTCTGATAGATGAAGTTAAAGATTTGAATAATAGTATGAGTTTATTAGAAAAGAGAAAGGTTGAAAGTCAGAAATTACGAGCTAATTTGATACATGAACGGTCTATAATAGAAAATGAGATAATAGTTAAGAAGAAATCATTGTACATAGATAATGAAAGATGTCTGTTTATTAGATCGCATTATCAATCTGCTGAGAAATTGTGTGGATTTTGAACATTATTAAAGTTAAGTTTCATGACAAAGAGATATTATATATAGAGGGAGCTCCATAGTAGTTTGACAGCAATATCCGTGCCGCGTAAGAAATTATTAAAAATCAAATCTTTGCCAATTTCATGGAAATTTTCCCAAGGTTGGGAAAAATGAGTTTTTTTTAATTCATTAAAATGTTAATTATAGTTTTTATTTAAAACAATTTAAATCCATTTTTTTTAACAAAGACTATTTATGTTTTATGGTTGTTATACATTTTTAAATCGGGTTTTTAAAATGTCTCGATTAATTACAATATTAAACTTTACTACTACGAGAGACCTCTGGAGGTCAACGAAACTTCCTCACTTTTATGCTTCGAATGCTCCATCTATAGTATAATATATCTTTGTTTAATGCATTGTATTAAGATTCAATAACATTTTGATCTTTAAAATCATGTTTTTTCAATAATTAATAAAGTTAATAGCAATATTCATTTAAGTTTTGACAAAATGGGCATATCAAGGCACTTTTAAAAAGCCTAACAAAGCCTTGTACACACTAGGATAGTATTTTAGTCGAGTAGCAAGTATCTGAACAAAGGATTTACTAATCTATTCTACTAAAATGTTGCTGTTCGGACACGTTTACTTACCAAATTACTACCCTAGTGCGTAGATTTAGGCTTAAACGAGTACGAACAGTAGTAAATCCTTTGTTCGGACAAATGTAACTTGCTACTCGACTAAAATACTATCCTGGTGCGAAGGTGTAATGGTCTTATACTCACAGCTTAGTAGCATGATGTATAACAGTGCTGTCATCGTAGTTATCAGCGAGGATGGTGAATAGAGCGGCGCCGCGCTCCGCAGCTAGTGCGCACAGCTCGTGTCTTACAAGTAGACATGATATTGTACTGAGTAGGTCACTTACTAGAGGCGGCTTGATGTTATCTGTGAGAGATACTAGCTGTTAGCTGTGACTTCGTTTGCACAACAAATATATAGCCTAGGAACCGTTCAAGAATCAATAAATCAAGGTTTAATAATAATAATAATAAAGCCTATTTTATTTTCCAAATCTAAATTTACATTTTAAAAATATAGTAATTTGTTAGTATAGTTTTGCTTATATTATATTAGTATTGTTAATTTATTTTCTTTGGAAATGGACCCCACTTTAGGTGAAGGTATATGGAGGGTAATTTGCTTATTTCTAATGACATGGAGATGTCCCAGTGATGATTATGTATGGCTTTTTTATATTATAAAGTGGCAAACGAGCAAGCGACCACCTGGACTCGCTGAAATAGCGAAGCGACCGTTGCCCATAGTCATCTGCAATTGCAGATGCGTTGCCTACCCTTAAACTACGGAGGAGACGCACAGCAAGAGGATAATTTCTCTTCCTATACGTCCCCTCCCCCGCTAATCCAGTTCCCCTTCCCATCATTTCCTTATAAGAAAAAGATAGGAAGAGAAAGTGGACTAAAATGAGTCCTCCGGCACCACACTCGTCAGACGAAACACGGAATAGCTTCCATTTGACGCCTGTCTACTCTGCTTACTTGAACGGCTCCATATCATATAGGAATGTAGCTTCCCAACATTGAAAGAAAATAAACAAATTACTCTTTATAATATTAATAGACTAGTTGTTACTCGCGACTTTGTCCTCGTAATTATAACCAAAAAACATTGAATAATCTTCAAAACTACGCAACCAATTTGAACAATTCTTATACCATTGAAAAGCTACTATCTCCGGATGATATTGGCTATATTTTTGAAGTCCAAATCTTAATTTATAAGCTAATTTAGTTATAAACAAATCTTACTTTCGAGCAATCTAGTCAACGTATCGAGCAGCTCGGCGCCGAGCTCGCGAGCATGCTCGTGAGCCTTGCCGAACTCGACGCGGACATCGTCATCCAATGTCAACTTTCTTATCAATTGTAAACACTCACTCAATAACTGTAATACAAAATATCATAACACCCCACGGCTTTATTAAGCCTTGTACACACTAGGATAGTATTTTAGTCGAGTAGCAAGTATTCGATCAAAGGATTTACTAATCTATTCTATCAAAATGTTGTTGTTCGGACACGTTTAGTTACTAAATTACTACCCTAGTGCGTAGGTTTAGGTTTAAACGAGTCCGAACAGTAGTAAATCCCTTGTTCGGATAAATGCTACTTGCTACTCGACTTAAATACTATCCTGGTGCGAACAAGTCTTTATATCGAGTTTGCGATAAAAACAAAGATTTTACTTAAGTGTTTTTATCACGAACTCGATTAATGAACCCGTAGGGTAATTGATACTTATTAGGATTGTAATTTATTAGGTTCTTGATTCGCCAAAATAGCGAAACGGTCGCTGGATAGACATTTGTAGATTCCTTGTCAAGTTTAAATAATGGACAGGACAAAAAGAATATTTTTGTAATACAAAATATCACTAATAGATACACACGGCTTTGTTTATAAAAAAATACTATATAGTGACAACTGAACAATCTGATCTTGATTCGCCGAAATAGCGAAGTGAACGCTAGATAGACATTTGTAGATGCATTGTCTACCTTAAACAATGGAGAAAATAAACAAAAAGAGTATTTTCCTTTTCTATGTATTTTAAGTACTGTGAAGGTAAAGGGGTCACTCTTTTGCTTATTTTTGATAACATAGCGGGTGGGGAGGGGCTTTAAGCCTTGTTCGCACCAGGATAGTATTTTAGTCGAGTAGCAAGTAGCATTTATCCCAACAAAGGATTTACTAATGTTCGGACTCGTTTAAGCCTAAATCTTCACACTAGGGTAGTAATTTAGTAATTAAACGTGTCCTAACAGCAACATTTTAGTAGAATAGATAAGTAAATCCTTTGTTCGGATACTTGCTACTTGCTACTCGACTATTATATATACCACTCATAAAATAAACAGGATACCTACAATGCTTAATATTTAATATGATTATATAACTTTTTTTATGTTTGTTCGTTTTGCGGAGGGTTAGGGCTCTGCTTACTTTAAAGGACAAAGTGTAATGAAGGTCAAAATCATAATAAATGCATTACTTACGTCTATATTTTTACTTTTATTCAACAAATCATTCAAATTCCGTCCAACACCGGTACCGAATATCATCTGTCTGTTCATCTCGTGTCTGACACAACATATTGATGACCATTTTAATGTATTTATTAAAATAAAATCATCATCTATTTCATCGAGATTTCTGGAAAAAAAATATATTGTCCCTTTGTTGCTTCATACAGTTACATCTATCCAAATATATGGGAACTCTTAAAGTAATAATCGAACAAAGACAAGCAAAAGTCCGAGGGACCCCGATATTCTCCCAAATAGAGGTTACTATTCCAGTTTCTCGCTTATAGATGTAGCTCATAAGGACCATAGAATGACTCATGCTTATCGAGGCGTAAAACAAGCGTAGCACTATTATTTAAATAGTTTTTTTTTAAATTGAAATGTATTATACAGGATGTCCCGTAGGTCGACGTCAAAACTGACACAGGTGATAGGTCAAGTCCTAAGAGACACCAGAAAAATATAAAATAAAATCTATTTCTAATAGTTTTTGAACTATAGCAGTCAAGCGTCAGTATCTGTCTCACTCGCACTTCATGGAATTCCTCTTCCTCCAATTCAAACTAGAAGTGGCAAACAATACCATTCGTTACACTTAAATCATATTTAGTACTATTTTTTCCCTAAAATTATTTTTTCCCTGTAATTTAGGATATATTGCAGCAAGTGCTTTACTATTTTAGAATCCTTGTTAAATGCGCCAACTTTTTACGTGACGTGCCATACTAGCGTTGGTATATTTTTTTTTTCAGGACAATTAAAGTTGGGCGAACATTTAATCGTTCCATTATGGTTCGGATAAAAGTTGCATTATCTTCTAAGCTGTAGCAGTTAGATTATAATACTAAACAATAGGTTATACAAACACTATTCAATACTGTACTTTTTTCGAAAATTTAAAAACTGCTATAGTTCAAAAACTATTAGATTTTTTTATATTTTTCTAATGTCTCTTAAGACTTGGCCTATCACTTGTGTCAGTTTTGACATCGACTTACGGGACACCCTGTATAATAAATATGTAAATATAGATACATTAAATAATAACAAAATAAAAGTATTTTTAAACATATGTAAAATATACCTTTTCATTATTTCAACACCTTTTCTATTAAGCAAATCCGGTTGTGAGTCCATTAAAGAAATCAATGTATTTAGTACTTTAATAATAAAATCACCATCTTTTTTATTATTAATATTCAAATAAGAATTCAGTTTTGTCTCAAGTAAATTAATTAGAATTGCATAAGCGCCCTCCTTGCCTGCTCTCACTCTATGAGCAATATCTTTGTTACATTCTTTCTGAAAAATAGAATAATTTGTGTACTTTTTTCAAACATAGCAAAAAAAATTAACATGAGTGCTGTAGACATCCATAATATTTAAAAAAAAAGTGTAGTGATGTAATATTGTAAAATTATATTAGAAGACTAGCGACCTGCCCCAGCTTCGCACGGGTGCAAATCGGTATATTTCTGATACTAAATACTGCAGCATTTGCAATGTAAACACTAAAAATGTGTTAATTTACGACATCATATTAAAAACCACTAAATTATGAGTGTTACTCTACTATATTGTGAATATATTTGTTCGGAACAGATGCGCTGTGGTTTGTAATTCGGATAACTTTTGAATTTGGCGGGCAACAAGGTTAATGTAGGTAGATGGCCGACGACTTTTATTCTCCGCACAAGGGGGGTATATGGAAATACCCCGCCGCTACGGTTGGGCGCGGGACTCGCGGCTTGTGCGGGGAGTCAGGTCGTCGGCCATCAGCAGTCGGTTCTGGAACGCCTTCGCGGTATACACTCGGTCAGCGCACAGGGTCTCTTTCGGTTTTCGGTTGCATTACGGTTCGCTTACGGGAAGCGGTGCATTTTGACTTTTGGACTGAGAACAATTATTGACCTTACTGACTCGGACAGAATTACTAGGCACCTACAGGACGGGAAACAGTGCATCGAGTTGGTAAGTG
This sequence comes from Papilio dardanus tibullus, assembly GCA_013186455.1. Classification (NCBI taxonomy): domain Eukaryota; kingdom Metazoa; phylum Arthropoda; class Insecta; order Lepidoptera; family Papilionidae; genus Papilio; species Papilio dardanus. The sequence goes on along the minus strand of QDHC01004736.1, from coordinate 128,199 downwards.
CCACTTTATTCACATTGATTACAATATTACGCCACCCTTCGTGCATGCATAGTTACAGGGTAGATTGTGCCACAGGACCCGAACCTGTATTTGTTGTGCACATATTATACATGAAAACCTTCCTTATGAATCACTCTATCTGCTAAAAAAACCGCATCAAAATCCGTTGCGTAGTTTTAAAGATTCAAGCATATATAGGGACAAACATAAAAAAGTGTTATTGTTTTATACTATGTAAGGATAAAGATAATTACCATCAAAATATCCAATTCCTGTAAAATGTGTTCATCATTGTTTTGTCCTGCATTTGACAATTCTTTAAGTTTTTTAACAGTCAAACTGATCAGATGTTCTTCACCACTATTCAAATTTAATTCTTTTATAATATTGGATAAATCCACACCCTGTTAGAAAAAAATAGTATTTTAAGTTTTAAAATGTTTATTTTATTGTATTAATGTTTATTATATTAGTTATTTTAATTAAGAATTGTGGCACTTAGCTAAACTTAAACCGATGGAACTGTAGAGAATCTATGAAAATCTTTTTTGTAGCATTTTTTTAAGCTGTGATTGGAACTCTGTATAGTAAAATATATTTATTGGATATGTGGATATATTGTATTACAATTACATTTTTATACCTGTGCTTCGAACTGTGCTATTGCCTCTTTTACAGCCTCCTCTGGGCTCATATCAAATTCATCAATATTCTCCTTCACAACATCATCGTAGGTCTCCTGAGTTATCACACGAACCATTTTTAATATTGTAATGAACTTATTTAATTAATTTAATTCAGAAGAAAGCTTTTTTTCACTGTAAATCGAATTTATTGAAACAGCCGGTGATTCACAGAAGTTTTGAAAACAAATTCCTTTTTGACATTGACAATTCGACAAAATGTTTTTTTTTTTTGAGATTTTATGGCCTGGTAACACGACAAAATGTTAAATTCATTTGTCAAAATCTCAAATTCTCTGACTTCTTGGTTAATATTGTGATATGAGGTTTTAAGCTAAATTAAATAACATGTTAAAGCATGTTTTCCAATATAAACAATAATTAAAATGTTTTGTAGAGAAACCACATGCAATCATATTTATTTCTTTTATTTTTTCGAAATAGAAATATAATCTCCTGGTACAAATATCCGAATTTAGTCGATTGACAGCAATTTGACATGGCTTAAAGGTCTTTGTTACCAGGCCATAAAATCTCAAAAAAAAAAAAAGCAATTTGACAGGACAGTTTGACAGAAAAGTATGTTGGAAACGTTCTGAAACTTATTTTAATTATTTTGTTAAAATAAATGCAATATTTTCCTAATGTAGTTACGGAAAATGTTTTTTATAAATGTCTAGTCTCGATTTCATTATTACACATTTATTTGAGTTTTTCTAACTAAATTAAATTAGGTAAGACTGAACAGATAACATTTGTAATATTTTGATTTGACTGTGTTTCCTGATTTCCTCGTTTCTCGCTATTGCAGATTTGGATGACGCATACTGTTATAAAAAGCTGTGAATGTGAATAAAAGTGTATAATTTCTTGTTTAATACGTATAATTATTTAGTTTATTCAGAATTAACATTTGTAGCATAGTAAGTGAACACAATGAGTTTTCTTGGTAAGTTATTTGGTGGGAAGAAGGAAGAAAAGGGACCTACGACGCACGAAGCTATACAGAAATTACGTGAAACTGAAGAATTGTTGATAAAGAAACAAGAGTTTCTCGAAAGAAAGATCGAGTTAGAAATACAGACAGCTAGGAAAAATGGAACAAAGAATAAGAGAGGTAAAATTTTAGATTTATTTGTTCTAAATAATCTTTTGTTGACATCCTAATGACCTTGTTTTATTAATTGTTGTGTCATCTAATTAATTGTAACATTACAATTAACTATACTTAAGCTTGTATTTAACATTCTTAATTATAAACATATATTGATATGAGTGGGAAACTATTTGATTTACATTGAAATCTAGATTGTTTATACTTGGAACTCAAAACATCTATCAGTAACTTGTACTATTTTAAAGACGTATATATTATATACTAAAGCTTATGTATATTATCACTTCAATATATGACCGTTTTTTGCATGACATTTGGCCAACAAAGCCCTAGGATTAGGATTTCTTATATTCCTTTATAACTCTGTAACTATGGTTACTAATATAGTTTATTACTGTGTAGAATATATATTATTTCCAGCCAGCCTAACTAGTAACTTCTGAGTTTGATTGATCAATCTTTTGTTTATGACTCTTCTATTTTGGATTGGGCCAGTGTCGAGTGTTTATAGTTTGGTTCTAGTTTGAGGGAGAATGTTAAGGCCATAAAATCCCCAAAAAAAAAAGTTAGAGAGACTGGCAACTTTACTCTGGTATATTTACTTTAAAAAAGTCTCATGAGCATACGTAGACTAGGATTTTAAACTATTGGTTTACCTGCAACTGTTAAGTAACCTAAAAAAAAGACAAATTACTAACTTTGTTAAACTACTAGCAAAATATTTAACAATGGCAACCCCTTTTTCAAAATTAACTTTATTTAAATAGGGTATCACTATCAAATATGAAATATATACTTCCAGCTGCCATCGCTGCTTTAAAACGTAAGAAGAGGTATGAAAAGCAATTGACGCAGATTGATGGAACACTAACACAGATAGAGGCCCAGCGGGAGGCTCTGGAGGGTGCTAACACGAACGCACAGGTGCTCAACACAATGAAGGAGGCTGCTAATGCTATGAAATTGGCACACAAAGATATGTAAGTAAAATAACACAAATACAATACACTTAAGCCTTGTACGCACCAGGATTTTAGTCGAGTACAAAGTAGCAAATATCCTAACAAAGGATTTACTAATCTATTCTACTAAAATGTTGCTGTTCAGACACGTTTAGTTACTAAATTACTATCTTAGTGTATAGGTTTAGGTTTAAACGAGTCCGAACAGTAGTAGTAGTAGTAGGGGCTATGTTTCCGCAACTCCACGACTAGCGCGTATTTTGCGTGGTCCGAACAGTAGTAAATCCTTTGTTTGGATAAATGCTGCTTGCGTCTCGTCTAAAATACTATCCTGGTGCGAACAAGGCTGTAGGGTTAGCGCAGACAGAACAGAGCACAGCTGAAGGGATTTTATTAATACACATAAAATAAACTTTAAAATTAATAAAATGAAGTGCTTAAATGTTAAAAAAATGCTTGCGCATTGTCGAAGATACACTGGAATCCCTTATGCACTTTAATAATTTTAAAGCTTATTTTCAAATTTCCTCTCCACTGCTCTCTGTTCTGTCGGTGCTGACCCTTAAAGAGAGCAGAGACTACGGACTCTAGAGAGAGTTCTTGGTACATCTATCTTGACTTTTCCATATTAAAACATCTAGTCTAGTTAGGCTAGTCTATACTAATATTATAAAGAGAAACTTTGTATTTTTGTTTCTATTGAAATAACTCAATAACTGGGCCGATTTCAAAAAATTTTTCACCATTAGAAAGCTATATTATCCCCGAGTAACATAGGCTACATTATTTAATTCCACGCGGACAAAGTCGCTTACAATAGCTAGTATAGTATTAATTAAATATTTCTTGTTCGCAGTGATGTGGATAAGGTGCACGATATAATGGACGATATCGCGGAGCAACACGACATCTCTCGGGAGATCACGGACGCTATCAGCAACAATGTAGCTTTCCCCAATGATATTGATGAAGATGAGCTGGAGAGGGAACTCGAGGAGTTGGAACAGGTATGCCGCTTTTTTTATTTATTTTGGAGAGGTTTGTTTCTTCTTTCCAGTGTTGCTATCTCACAACTGCAAGAAACTACTTATTGGATATTAATTTTAATTTACATCATAAAGTATTTTAAAATAGATTGATAGTTTTTCTGACGGTCAGAAGTGTATGTAAAAAAAAATTCTTCGTTTTTATCGCGAACTCGGTCTAATGAAGCCGTGGGGGTAAAAGGATATTGTTCTCAAACCGTTTTAAAACAAAAAATAATCCAAAACAAGTACAGACATATTTTGCCAGTGGATTTGTGTGTACAGTCCGCTTATCCAAGATTGACTGTATATCAACTCTAATTATAAACAGTTTGACCCTTTGTTGATTGAATCGTATTTTTCTGAACCTACCTTTGTATCTTCAACTAGTCAAAATATATTGAAGATTATTAAGACATGTGTAATATTCCAGGAGGACCTGGACAAGGAGATGCTGGGCATCAACGTGCCCACGGACACGCTGCCCGACGTGCCCGCAGCGGAACTCGTGCACGACAAGCCTAAGCCCGCGCGCACCAGGAAAGATGGTCAGTTTATAATATGACAGGTTTGAGTCACATCGGCGTGACAGAAAAAAACTACCCACATTGTTTTATTTATGACAGACAGGTAAGGATATCTGACCTGGGGGCTATCCAAATTAAATTCGCTTTGTGATTCTATAGCGAACGTCAAAAATGTATGAAACTGGCAATGACGTTCGATATCTCACACGTGACAAGCACATGACTTATCGAATGTCATTGACAGTTTGATACATATTTGTCGATTCCATCAGCGATATCGTCAATCGAAAACTACTTTAGGTAGCCCCCCTGATGAGTATTAGCCAAATTCATAGATTAAAAAAGGTAGATAAGACATGACATATGTCAAACTGACAGCGACTGTGACACATTTACACGAAATATACGTAACGTGACAAAGACAGTGACATAGATCTTTGGTCCCTTTCTCCGTATGCGATTTTGTTTGTTTGGGTCTTGAAATAAGACCCAAATAAATGTGACGTATCACATAGTATTGTGGCGCTCCAAGCGTATTTTTGGGGAACTAATTTTTCATATGTCCCAGGCAAAGGCTTGAGACATGATGTTATTGGTTTAAAGCCGTAAAGTAATGACACAACATTCGTATGACGTAGTCTAAGGCATGTTTTGTCCCTCAACCGTATAATCTATAGCCATTTCTATATCTTTCTCTTTCTACGGTATATAGGTTCTTATTTGGACTATTTTTTTTTTTTTTTTCAGAGGACGACGAAGAGTTTGCAAAGCTGCAGTCGTGGGCTACATAGAGCGAACGCCTTATTCGTATTTTTGTGATATTTTCAATAACCAATCGAGAGTACTGAAGCTTTTTACTTTTTAAAATTAAATATGAGAATTTGTGTGATTTTTTTTTTATAAATAAAATTTAAAATATTTTGTTACAAATACATGAACAGTTATGAATACTGTCAAACTTGGATAAGCGATAAACCTCTATAAGGGACAGCCATTCTATGGTCTCGACGAGCTACCTCTATAAGCGAGAAACTCTGATTAGACAGAAACCTTTATAAGCCAGATAAATATCGCAGGTCCTTGAAATCACCAAGTTCGGCTGTTTTTAGGAGCATTTTTTTTTAATTTTTTGGTGTCCTAAAAATTTTTTTTTACATTAAAAATATCTTATTTATTAAAAAATCACACATTTTTTCTTATGGAATCGTATTTATTACCTTTTTACTGTATATATGCGTGAAAAAATAAATCTTAGTATATTAAGTTCCGAATTACAAAAAAAAAAGAAGCATCATTAAATATTTTTCATTTATCTTAGACATGCATTAAAACATTTTAGCATAGGTTTTTTTTATAAACATATAATACATAAAAGTACACTTTGTCAAAAAAACTAACAAAAATAACTATAGAAAAAAAAATTTTTTTTTCTAAAATCATCTGATTTTTTTTTCATAAAAGTTGATACAATTATAGGGAAATACAGTATTTTTAATACAAAAAAAATTGAGGAAAACACGCCTTAATAAAAAAAAAATTTGAAAATCATCAATTGTTAATGTCCCTAGCTGATTTTTTTTTTTTTTTAATGGTCACCCTAAAAAGTGTCATCATTTTTTTTTATTACGTATCTAAACCATTGGTAGCCAATATTGAGTTGTATATTAAAAAAAAGTATAAATGCATAATTCTAGTAAATTGCTTATATTTAAATGAATGCCTTAAACTGCTTTCATAGTATATATATTAAAATTTAATTATATTGATAAATAAACCATTATTAACATTTTCACAGTCGAAATACATACAAAAAGAATATTCTCGTCTCATTCATACTGTTTGGAAAAATCGAGACAACAATATTTTTGTAAAGCGTGAAGATTGTTGCTTTTGTTTTTTACAAGCTTAGTTCTGAATAGCTTTTGCTATATAAGTACAGTCATAAAGAAAATAGTTTAAAATAATTAGACGCTTGAATATTATTCAAAAACCACTCTTAAAAATATACTCTACAAGGCTATTGTTCGCGACTTCGTCCGCGCGGAATTAAAAAATTACTCGGGGATAGTGTAGCTTTCTAACAGTGAAAGAATTTTTGAAGTCGGCCCAGTAGTTCTTGAGTTATTTCAAAAACATACAAAAATACAATGTTTCTCTATTTATAATATTTGTATACATATAGATTTGTCAAAGGATTTCTGTTGCAAATTTAGAATCTCATTATTCCTTTAATACGAATTTTATTTGCCGAGTTAAAACATTTTTTTTAAATATAACAAAAAATACATATGTATTTTCTTTGTGACTGTACAAGAGTTATTTTAAAGCTAGAATCAGAGTTAACTAAGTTTATAACTGTTGGTTTCCACCATATGTATGTGTCGGCAGTGGAAATTCATATGGATTTGTCTGTGAAATTTTTCATCGATCAAATTGGCTTAATTGTCCTCTATTACAATGGACTAAGGTTGTAATTCGTATGTGCTACTTTGGTTGATGATTTTTTTCAAAACATATTCGTGATAGTTTGTAAAATATAAACGTTTTTTTTTATATATTTCAATTATAATAAAGATGTATCTTAAATTTACATTTTTCTGTGGCACTGTGAGACTGAAAACTATTGTCTCTGGTCTTAATGTTGCCAGTATCGATTTAGAAAAGTTACATAAAATGGTAAACTCGCAGTGTTGCAATATTAAAAAAAGTAGCGTTAGCATGTTATTGCGTTTTAGGGATACAATGTAAGCTGTACTGACTTGTGCATATTGGTTTAATATATTTTATTTTAGGAAAATGTTTGTTTTATTTATTTACCCTAATATATTTTTTAATAATAATTAAAGAACAACGTAGCAAAATTAAGCTCACACAAATTACTTTCAGTCAAATCTTAATAAAAAGCACCGAGTACTTTTAAACTTGCTTTTAATTCATTTTTGTAAGTCATTTAAAAAAACAGAGTAAAAAAATATTGACCGTTATATTTTTTTGTTTAATATTTTAACGGTCCTGGATACAAGTCCTTTTAGACCTTGACTGTTATCACTTTTGTCTGGGTTGCCATAATAATTTGATCAAATAAAACATTATTTAAACGTAGTTTTTCAAATTACAATATCTTCTACCTTTAAAAGTGTCACCTTAAAACGATTTAAGCTTCAATTCACGTCGCGTTTATTGATGGGACGTACGTGTTATTTTATAATTATTATTCATTTAGCATCTTGGCTACAATGTGTTGACACTTGACGTTGATACATTATTTAACTGGCTGTTGCCTGCGACATTACCAGCTCACTATATGCTCTTACCAAGGACGCGGAGCCTACCCCCTGAGGGTTCACTAGACCATAGTCAACCACGCTGGCCCAGTGCGGGTCGACTTCACACATCTTTGAATTTCTTCGCCGATATGTGCAGGCATCACGATGTTTTCCTTCATCGTAAGAGCGTCGGTTAAATATGTACATATGAAACACATTGGTACATGACGGGATTCGAACTCGAGACCTGGAGATTGCAAGTCAAGAGCTAAGCTACTGAGCCACCGACTCTCTCGTTTGTGACGCCTGCGCATAATTAAAAAAAAACTTTATAGCCTATGTTTTCTTCCAGTCTATGATCTACATTTGTGTATTTCGAGATACGTTAAACTGTTTCAAAGATTGGCATTTAAAATATTAGTAATAAAAAAATCGTTTAAACATTATATCCTTGATAAATATAACTAAATATTCTATTAATTTCACTCTAGTACTACACAGAAGTAATTAATTTGAAAGCAAGCAAATCCGGCGGAACAAGATAGCAATCGTTCAATAATTATGTAATTGCCCTAAACGTATGCGTTCGCGTAATATTACAAACATTTCAAAAGAAATTGAACCTTATTCCTAATAAGGTTAACGTTGGTTTTACCGTGAAGTTTGTACATTGTAAGCAAAAATGTGCTGTTTTTAAACATATTCTGTCAAAGGAATTGAGTTCATAATGCCAATGAATAAAGTCGTTAATCGTTTATATTTAAAAGATCGCATATCCCTGCGTAAAGTGCGTTGTGCGAAAAAATATTTCGTGTTGATAATAATTGTGATTCATCGGACGCCGTTAGCCTTGCGGCTAGAATTTTGATAAATCATTCGACTTTCCCTTGAAGGATTATTCTGGAAATTGAATTACTATGCAAATGCGAAACAGGTAAGAGATGGCAAAATCTCAAAAGACAGATGGGCAGAGTAAGTACCTAGTCAACAGCAACGAGCCATATTTCGTTGGAAAGGTCTTTGCTTAAACTTTTTTTTTAATGAATGTAAATTGTAAGTTATGGTTCTGGAGTTATTGTCAAAAATAATAGCAAAATGTACATTTTCAAGGAAGTAGCCGGGGGCCAATAAGCCCATTTACCCGGTAGTTGGTAGGGCCGGCGCAAGTCAATTGAAAAAGGATGTGATGAGAACAAGGGATACATCGATTTTGTAGTAGAACTGGTACGCCACCCTCATCTCTTACACCCTGCGATAAAAACAGGAAAATAATAAGTTTTAATTAACAAATTACATAAATAACATAGAGAAAATTCATCGTAGCTCTATCGCAATTTATTATCAGAATAAGCCTGCATACAGTTAATTTGCATCGCGTCCCTAGTCTATATGAAGCGGTGATGAGGCACAGCGTCAGTCTTCAGTCTCATCGGGCACACACGCGGTCCATCATGAATATTGCTATATTTGTGAGTAACGTATCAATCCATAATATTAACACATTCGCTGCGAAAAGGGGTCTACTCCCTGTATCTGTTGTGTTTACAGTGCGGGTAAAGTACGGGGTCGATAACGCCTCGTACCAGATGAACTTGTCAAAGTAAATAATTAGAAGCACCTGGTGTTTTTGTGTACAAAATTATTCTAATATAATTTCTCGATATCCTAATAATTAAAAGTAGCTTGTTGTTTTTATTTGGTGCCTTAATGCACATTTTAAACATTTAAGTCAATTTGTTCTTCAATCTTTGATAGCATATCAATCATCCCACCCATCTTAAATACTATATCTATTTAACTAAATCATTGTTCGCACTACATCAGTATTTAAGTCATGTAGCTAGTAATATAGTAACTAAACGTGTTCGAACAACATTTTAGTTGATTAGTAAATATTTCGGACATGAGTTACAAATTACTTGTTATGCAACTAAAATATTATCCTGGTAGAAGGTTTTAATGACGTACCATTTTAACATTTTAAATTTAATTTCAGATAACCCTTCTCTACATAATCGGTGCATCATCCACATTACAACATATATCAGATAAAGTGGCCACACATATAAAGACGTTGACAGAAAAAGCTGCAACAACAATACACAAGATCGCATCAGATATAGACCCGAAAAAACTAGAACAATTAGATTTATTACATATAATAACGAAGAAGTTAGTGAAGAAACCACATCCGGAGTTCGTATTCATAGATCCTTACCAAGTTGATAGATTGAAGTATTACTTCGAACATAAGAAACCTTTGCCCCATATTACTCCGTTACCACCGATAAAATATCCTCCGCCGGTGCCTCATAAGCAGTATGGAATACATTAAAAAGCATATTAAAACTAACTAGGGTGACACGACGACCTAAAGTGGGATGTGACCTCTGATAAGAATTCTCTCCAAATTTGATGATACCGCGCCATCCCGACCTAATAAAAAGTATATTAGTTCTAGTATTACTGTGGATTTTCTCATTGTTAGCCGAGAGCTTATCTTGAGTTGCGAGAAAATATTCGTAACGTCGATATTTGAAGTATGTTCGTCGTTGTTTACGCCACGTGTCACCAGTCCCGCGTGCCCCGCGCTCATTCTTAGCGGTACGGTATTCCGTTCTACCCACTTATGCGGAGAATAAAAATCGCTTCCCAAATTCAAGTCACCCTATATGACGATCCGTAGTGCATCTGTACCGAACAGTCACATTTTGGTCCTTCGAGCCGTATTATTTATATATTTTGTCAAAGATGCAAGGGCTGAAAATATGTATAGATAATAAGAGCCTTTGTACACAAGGTTAAGCTAATCTGACATTTTAGCTCAAATGTCACAATATATTGTCAGGGCGACATATCTTAGGAAGTCGCTTAGACACTAAAATCGAAGTTTTGTTTACCCTTGTGCCTGAAATGCCTGTCAAGGGTCAATGCCAGTGTAATTCTACGGCATTAAAACGTGTATTTTATATATAACTAGCTGTTGTGCGCGACTTCGTCCGCGTAGAATTAAATAATAGCCTATGTTACTCGGGGATAATGTAGCTTTCTAATGGTGAAAGAATTCTTGAAATCGGCCCAGTAGTTATTGAGTTATTTCAATACAAACAAATATACAAAGTTTCTTTATAATAATAGTATAGATGAAAGCAGTGTTATTTAAATACCAAAAATATAAATATAGTAATACCAGTAATTAGTTCGTACAAATCGACTGAAGACTTTACCAATGAAGGAAATGTAAATAAAACGAAATATTGAATAAATGCTTTTTATTATCCTCTAACTTACAGCTTCATTAGACCGAGTTTGCGATAAAAAATGGATTTACGCCGAAGTAAAATATTTGTGTATAACGCGAACTTGGTTAATGTAGCCGTAGCATTATGTTAGTATAGGAATAAATGGAAACTTATTTTCAATTCATAATTAACTTTATTAATCATAAAATACTATAAGAATTGAATTACAATTAACAATAAGTAGATTAAATATAATTTACATAAAATAGACATCTAACACGTTTAATACTGCTTAGGCTTCATTAGACCGAGTTCGCGACAAAAACGGACTTAAACCGAAGTATAAAACTCCGTTTTTATCGCGAACTCCGACTAATAAAGCCAGAGCATAAGTGAAATTAAAACACAAGCCTCTTTTATGTCAATGTCGTAGGTTCATGTAATATTGACACATTTTCTGACAGAAGCAACCCATGACGGTATATACAAGGATATTTTGGCACTTTTTTGACATTGACAGGGTGGCGCCTACAAAGTTGTAGCGATAACAAAAGGTAAAAATTTCCTAACATCTTTCAAAATCCCTCAGCTGCCTTTCCCTGATTGGCTAAAATGTGACGCTGTCAAGATGACATTGTTAGTTCACATATTTTCCGAGTGACATAATATCCTTGTAGACCTATACCTCTTCAAGACAACCTTTGACATTTATTTGCCAATGTCCAAATCATTCAACAATTTGTCAAAAATATCGTCAGCGATTTCTTTCTGCATAAAATCGCTCATAGCGTTCTGAAACTCTCCAAACTCCGTCTGCGCGTCATCGACCAAGCCCAGTTCTGTCAGAATTGACAGGTTGTCAGTGTCACTTTTGACGGCGCCGTCGAACGCGTCAGTCAGATGAGGCAACAGCTGTTCAGAGTCACCGTCATCGTCTTTACTTTGACGTCTGTTGACAGTTATATCTCTCTCTTCATCAGACGGGTCCTGGTATTCTTGAATTTCCTTACCGTACTCCAAATCATCATCGTCTTGATTATCCTTTAAATTATTAGCTTTTTTATCTCTACTTAGATTGATTTTATTAGAAGCCCCTATTAGATCAGGATCCGAGAAGCAGCAGACCCCAGTTATATTCAAAAGCTTAGTCCCTTGAGCATCATATGTGAAAATCAGCTTTGTGCATGTAAGTAAACTTAAGTAATATTTACTGGAACTTAAATGCGTGATTACGCGAAACTGCCCAACTGGATAGGATAACTAATGGCCATTCACTGATAGTATATACGAGTCCTATCTAATCATAATATAAATTAAGCTTTTGAATATAACTGAGGTCTGCTGCTTCTTGGATCCCGACCCATATTTATTTATTTACGTGGCAGAAAGTTTTAGTCACGCTATTAGACTACTGCCGTAAAACCTAAAGTTTAAATGGTCCAATAAATAGAAAAAAATATCGAAAAAAATGCAAAAATAAAAAATGTATATTGCTGTATTCCTAGTAAGTACAATCGCTAGCAAAAATTGTTATTCAAAAATAATCAATTAAAAAGTTATAAAAAAATGTTTTTTTTTCAAATTTTACACTCAAATAAATTATATTATTACCTGCAAAGTCTGCGCCGTAGATTTGTACTGGAAGGCATTCTGTGACAAATCTACTTCAACTGGGAACAGTGTCGAGTTCTCTTTCAGACTTTCCACAGTTTGTCTAGTGAGAAAGAGATAGTTGCCATTATTAATAACATGAAATTATTATTAAATTCGAATGTTTTGAAAAAGAATTGATAATAAATTATAATAATATTATAAACAGAGAAACTTTGTATTTTTGTATGAATTGAAATAACTCAATAACTGGGCCGATTTCAAAAATTTTTTCACTCATAGAAAGCTACATTATCCCCCGAGTAACATAGGCTATATTATTTAATTCCACGCTGACGAAGTCGTACACAACAGCTAGTAATAAATAACTTACTGATGGTAAACCGCGAGACCTTTTATAAACCTTTTAAGTTGATAAGCGACGTCCTGAGTCTTCTTATTGTCTAAAAGTTCCAATTTCACCAAAACGTCTGATCTAAGACGTGCGAACCTCGTTCTAGCTTCTTGACGACATCTTAAAATTAACCTAAGAAAAAACATAATCAATAACTACATAAATAACCGAAGATTTACAAAAATATATAAATTTTGCATTCAAAGTAGATTCTTTAAGCTCCTGACGGTGACAAATAGCAATGTTTCTTTTGAATATCATATCTTTTGCTATTATTTTTCTGAAGGTGTTTTTATTATTATTTTAATTTACCTGTATTCATAATTGCCAGTTTCAACCCTATACAATGGTTCTTGTAATGCATTATATCCATATTCCTCGTCATCCATTTCCTTTACTTTAAGACAGTATGAGAGATATTCAAACTTGGTGTCCGCGTATTTTTTGATAGTTAATTTTGTATCGGGTATAGCTTTATGTAGGTAAGTACCCATATCTGCTAGAATCTGAATTGAAATGTATCAATTTTATACAAATATTCTAAACATAGAAAAAGTAAAGTTAAGGCTAGTAATTTAAAAATATTTGGGCAAAACCCTTCTGAACTTTTTTAGGAAGCAACAAACAAAAAATATAGTTTATTTATTTAAAACGGCTAAAACTCACGTGTAATTTTCGGTGAACGGTACCGACTAGTTTCAGTGCGAGACGCGCCGCGACCACGACCTCCGAAATATAAGCACTCGCCCTGATGATGGACTCCCGAAGAGTTCGAAACTAGTCGGTACCGTTCACCGAAAATTACACCTGAGTTTTTAGCCGTTTTAAATAAATAAAGTATAATAATGTCTCACGAAAGTTTTAACAATTTAAAAAATATAGTATAAACATTCTCATACAAAATAAGAAAAAAATCCTTTCGCATAACACTGTAAACCATCTAATACACAATAACTATTTTTTTTTGGATTATTTGCGATTCTGTATAGTGAAATAAACTTAACTATTATGATGTTTTTTTAACCAATACTAAATTATGAAGACTTTATAATAACTTACTAACGGTGAATGAAAACATCGTGATGTCTGCACATATCAGCGAAGAAATTCAAAGATATGTGTGAAGTCACGCAAAATACGCGCTGGTCGTGAAGATGCGGAAAATATACCCCATTATGGGTACAAGGTACTACAAGGTACTTACCGGTTTCAATGTCTTCAACATTTTAATACCGTTTCTCTCTAACTCCCTGTGGTACTGACCGAACTTCGTGAAGGCCTCCGAGGCCCTCGCCTGAGGCTCCCGTACCCCGATACCGGCGAATACGTCCCCTAAATCTTTATATGTTTGCAGTAAATCAAAATAAGATTTTAACATCCTGAAATATTCCTTTATATCTATATTTTTTAAATTACAAAGTCGCAAAGGAGCAAGCGGTCACCTGAATTAACTGAAAAAGCGAACCGTCCGCTGCCCATAGACATCTGCAATTACAGATGCTTTGCCTACCCTTAATCTACAGAGGAGACGCACAGCAAGAGGATAAAACCTCTTCCTATGCGTCCCCTCCTCCGCCGCTGTATTAAAGCGCCTGCTGAAATATATCTGTTAAGTTTTTTAACTAAATCTTTTGGGTTTCATTTTGTCAGGTAGACTTTCCTATAGTATTTTGTTCGTAAGTAAAATAACATTTATAAAAAAAGACACTCAAATGTAAATTTTTGAGTCACCATTATTCAATAAATTATAGATATAAATTATATAGAAACAAATATTAAATTATTTTGTTCATGAGTGTACTTCAATAGACTTGAAAATTATGTATATGGTACTGGAGAACACTCGGAACTAAATAAGATAGACCAGTCTCATTGGACCAAATTATGTATCATAAGAAGTACCAGGAACAAGGATGTTCTGTATTTTGGAAAAAAATTACGAATGTACCAGTACCAAACGTAGAAAGTACAACAGTAATAACGCTAATTCTAATTCTCGAATAAAGCAACCGCATTTGCGGTTCCTCGAGTGTTGCAAATGTCGCAGGGCGTCGAAGATCACCTCGGTGACCCAGCAGCTCGTTTGCCCCCTTCTCTTATAAAAAAAGCGGAAGTATTTGGAGAATTAATTTACCTTTTAGCGTTTTCCACTAATCGTTTATAAGTTTTTTCTGTATCCTTCATTGCATTTAGTTTAGCTACGAGCGTGTCATTGCAGAGTATAGCGCGAGAGAAACCGAATGCGTCAGCAGTGCCCGCGGACATGTTCTCAACCATTCTGTGCTTCATTTTCTTCATTATTATATCCAATGATTTACCCTGCTTCGGGTCCGCGTGTAATTTGTTATAATTAATTGTTACTTCGTCCTGAAATATATTATTCGGCTTCATTAGACCGACATCGCGATAAAATTTGCGATTTTTTTCGGCTTAAGTCTGTATCGCGAACTCGGTCTAATGAAGCTGAGGTATCAAAGATATTTAAACTAGGTGATTTTTTAACGCCTTTTAGGTGTAGGGTAAAATAGATAGTAACTGACCACTGTCATTATCAACTTTTCTATCTTGTTAAAATAAATTAAGTATATGAAATAATCGATTAAATAGTATGTTTAATTAATGCAATAACCTCCTTCTGTTGGAAGTCGGTTGAAAATAATACATTCTTTTATTTATTTGAGTGAATATTAGCGCCTGTATTCTGTTAAAAACATAATTATCTCCTACCTTTGCATTTTGTATCATTTTTGCTACTTCGACTTTAGTCTTTCCTTTCACAGTCTGTCCATTAACACCGACCAACTCGTCTCCGCTTTGTAGAGTACCATCTTTCGAAGCCGGTGAGTTTTCAAATATCTGTAATAGAAAGATATATCCTTATAGTATGTCTATAGTTTCCCATTTACCATATTTATAAATATACTAGCCTTCGACCACGGCTCCACCTGATGTAAGTGGTGACCATATGAAAAGGGCAAGAAGAAAAAACTAGTAATCGTCGAAAACACTTCAAAGTTCCCAGAGTTTAAATTAAAATCTACTTCTATTCTCACCTGCACGATATACAAGCAAGGGCACAGCGGTGCCCCTCCGCCGATACTGATTCCGATCAAATTCTTCTCATCCTTGCTTAGTACTACACTACCTGACGTCACTGTCATGCCCCTACAAAATTTAGTAAATGACTAGTATAATTTTTCGATAGTTGTTCGTAATAGTAATTAAAACAGGTAATAATAGATATTTTATAATAAATTTATAGATTTCTAGCAAATGTAAAAGGTAATTAGAGGTTTTAAAGTACATAACACAACATATATTACTACAACTTATTTACATTGAAAAATACTTAAACTAAACTAAATCTTACACAAAATGAATTTACCTACATATCTAAATCCATCTAAGAAGGTATTAAAATTAGCGGGATAACGGATATTAAATAAAAGATTTATTTATAGGAATATATTTTATTTGTGAACATCTAGCATTCTAGCATATTCTACATACTTACAAAGCATTTGCAAACATTTTAGTAGTATGGAATCACGTGATCAGATGAACTTAATATTTTTCCAGCAGATTTTTAGCAAAATATAGTAACTAGGGTAAATTAAATGGTAACAGTCCTATGTCACGGTATTTCTATTGTAACAAGGACAAGTCAAGGTTAGTAGTTACAATTACTAAAAGCATTAGACAGGTGGCTTTGACTCTATATTTAACTTATGAATTCACTTAACCTAGATAATTAAGCTTGATAACTTAATTCTAATTGTACGACCTCAATTTTAGTTCGATTGAAATAGAAGTTTTTTTTTAAATATGGGGTACAATGAAAATTAAATTACAACTTTGGGATAAAGAAGTAAAAGAGAAATAAATCTAGGGAAAATCGGTTTGTCTGAATATACATTTAAAATGTGACTAAAATTTTCCGTCTTTTTTTACTTTTATTATTAATTAATTTAGCGTGATTTTTCTCAATTGTTGGTAAATTATATCACTTAGAAATGGAAATTAGCGTGGAAATTAACGAGCTTAAAATTAATTGTACTAAATATTTAGCATATCTAGCGAACACGTAATTTTCTTTAATAAAACTTGCATCAGCTCTTGATATTGGAGTAAATATCTTTCTTGACGTAAATCGTTGAAAATGCAATCAGTCGAATCTTGATTATCATCTTTGGACGAACTGAAAAGTAATATAATTGATTAAATTAAAATTAAGGTGAAATTGAAGTTAACGAAGTTAAAGAAGTTCGAAGATGTTATGTAGCCGAGTACTGTCTGTTTAACCCGACTGATTATTTTTTATGAAATTTACGATATCGTTAATTATTTTTATTTCAAATTTAGCGCTTGGTTTTTTCGTTAACAATAAAGGCTGATTTGTAGGCACACGATTCTTTTTTTTTATTTTATTGTTGCGACAATTTTCTTTGCGCTTTATTCGAACTAAATTACGGAGCTAAAAAAGGACATTATTTTACGTTATCTCTGAAAGTGTCACTTTCACTACATGACATCATTTTTAACAGACTTTCAAAATAAGGAGGTTATATTATATAACAATACTGGACTCAAAAACGTACTGCTTGATTATTATTCAGTAAAAAAAAGTCAAAACTCACCTCTCTACATTATTTAGTTCATTTTCTGTGTTTGGTGAATCCAGTACGATGGAAGCGCTAATAAAGTATTTTATTAAAATCAAAAAAAATGAAAAGAACACACGATTACTTTTTTTTTAAATATTAAGGCACCGTTACTTTAGTGCTTACCTCTCGTCCAAATCCATAGATAATAATAAATTGTTTTTGCGTTTCCTGGCAGCGCGGCTAAATATAAAAAAATAAAGAAAAGAATATAAAAAAGTAAGCAAATAAAAAACACGTCGAAGTGTTCAAAAACTTAAGATTTTGTTAGTTTCCCGATAATTTTAAAACTTTTTAAATTACATAAAACACCACACTTTGTTTTCCATCTTCCACAAATATTCACGGTTTTTTAAATCCAGTTTCTGGACATTTTGTGCATTTTTATCGATTTAAAATAAATTAATAACTCAAAAGATATACCTACTGCGTAACCCTGAGCTTCATTAGACCGATGTCACCCAAAAAACGGCCTTACGACGTAGCAAAATCTCCGTTTTTGTAACGAACTCGGTCTAATGAACCCGTAGGGTTAAAAACTAGTGGAAAAATCAGACTAAGTTCTCTATCTAATTGCGACAATAAATACTATGAGAAATCTAAAGTTACGCTATTATTTAAATTTCATAATTACATTTTGTCCTCATACATTGTATGAAGTAGTAGTGATGAAAGTTGCGGATATATTTTCGGTTCGAAAGGATAAATATTATTATTTTGCCACATTCTTTCACTAACAAAAACGACAAAAAGAACACAATAAATACGTCTAAATCATTCCTCGAATATAACACAAACAATAGACATTTCTGCAATACAAAAAGGAAGGATATTACGTCGACTTGATAAGCAAAACTGTCGATAACAAAAATGTTTTAAAAGCTAAACAACTCACATACATTTTGTCCTCTTCGAAAAAATAATCGTCATCGTATTCCTGCATCATTTTTGTTTTATTTATTATAAAATAACACCTTATAAAACCGTTCCTTGTGTCCTAATAATCGTCAAAAATATTGATTTTTCGTATTTACGTGGGAGGATGCGTCGGTAAAACAGTACGCATGCGCAGTTTGGAGCACAGAAGTGACACAAAATTCAAATCTATAGACAAGCTAGTAGAGAAAATAGAAAAGGAGATTTGTCATATTTTTGTACGAGTTGATTAAATTATGTGTTTTCCCGTAGAACCAACCGTATTTAAACTTTAAAAACCTGTTATTAAAACAGAAAAAATATTTTATTAAAACTAACTAACCTAGTATAGACACCTGTCCATACTAGGTTATAAGGCAGACGGATACGGCAGTCTACATTCATACTGCTTATCATCCACAATCCTCGGTACAGCTAGAATAGCAAACCGACAATTTTTTTTTATTTTACTCAGAAACATGAATATTTATGTTAAAAATATTTACATGCCAATTACCAAATCTTGTTGACTCTACTTTATTTATATTTAAAGTTACCAGCATTTAAATTACTTAACACAGTAGACAAAATCGATACAATGCTAATACAAAAAAAAATTGTGTAAGATAACTGTCGTGTAAGGAATGGCGGCATTCGGCAGTTAGTTGACGCAACGCTATCAAGTCAGCCAGGCATAATAACCTGATGATTGTGCAATAAAGCCTGAACTGTTTTTAAATGTAACGTTGCGTCCATTTCGCTTGCACGGACAGTACGGTAGAGCACGCTATTCGAGTTGCTTACCTTCCCTTTTAAAATGAACAAAATTATTGTGAGTGTTTTTATTAACTAGAGCAATCCCGAAATATCAGATTAGTGTTATTAAAAAATATTAATAAAAATTTATAAAACGTAAATTATTCGGTTTTATGGATTAAGTGAATGCTTAAATGATTTCCCTTATTATTAGTACAATATTACTGATATTTCGTCATAAAACTAATTTGTTTTAATACATATTTTTTGTGAAGTTTGCAGTTAATCCCGCCAAAATGTGACGTTTCAATTTGTTTCCAGCTGTCAATTTATCTGTGCGTGCTGTTTTACCGACAAGTTTTATGCGGCGATGTTGGACCGATTGGTGGATTTTTAAGGTCGAATCTGGTTGGACATCCTGTGATCCATGAGGAGCAGAGTTGGATCTTCGACCCGGACGTCGCTGTGCGAAGGAGAAAGCAGTTTATAGAACTAAATGGTGATAAAGGAGATAAGTTGATCGAGAGACTCGGATTGGGCATCGATGGGTATGACGAAGAGAGATTGAAATTACAAAGGGCTAGGGACGAAGGACATTTGGGTGGTTTAAATAGTTTATTACCTTGAAAGCAAATGTTAGTTTGGAAAATAATTAGTTTAAGAGTCGGGGAACTTTTGTTCTTTCTAGTCTATAGTAATTAAAGAAGTAAAGACGCTATTATTATAAAATGCATTTTTTATTTCATAGTCGTGACAGTTCAGCTTCAGCTTTTGATATTATTGAAACCTTTCCTTTCAAACCTTTGCAGCTACGTGAAATGAACTACAAAGTTATTTTACAATAGCATTTTATATTTTGCGTATTAGAAATAATACTGACCTTCATTTGGTTTTTGCAATACATCTAAATAGTGCATGACCTTAGATTAATTCTATGAAAAGACAGAATATCCTTTGCATAATGTTCTTTGCGAACAGAGCAGATTTTCATCGCAAATAGAATTGAGCTTTGCTAGATTGGAACAAGGTTTAATTTTGCACGTATTTAGTAAACGTACTATATGATATATCTAGAAAGATACTTTTGAAACCCCTGATCAAAGATATATTATACTATAGATGGAACACTCGAAGCCTAAAAGTGAGGCATTTTCTTTGACCTCCAGAGGTCTCACGTAGGGAAATTTCCCCTAGTGTTGAACTCTAAATTACATTTGCCGACATAAAAAGTCGACCGAATGTAACCTTCTTTCTCAAATTTTAATTTTATTTTATAGTATTTACTAAAGTTTAATATTATAATTAATCGAGACATTTTTAAAACGCTATTTAAAAATTTATGACAACCATAAAACAAAAATAGTCTTTGTTAAAAATTGTTTGGATTTAAATTCTAAATAAAATAATAATAATGAAAAACGATAATTAACATTTTAATAAATATTTTAGATTATTCTACTGTTTATTTTAAAAATTATAAAAAAACACACATTTTCCCAAACTTGGGAATTTTTTCATGATACTGGCAAGATTTTTCTTTTTTAATAATTTCTTTCGCGGCACGCATTTTAACGTCAAATTACTATGGAGCGCTCCCTCTATGTATAATATAATATCTTTTTGCCCCTGATATTATATGGAATGGTGCAAAAGATATAAAAAGATAAGATAAATTACTTTTAATTATTTATTGACTAACTTCACACCAGATGAATTTCGATTGCGATGTTAAAAAGAAACAACGAAGGTAACATGCTCGCTAATTATGTATTGGGCAGGCAAGTTGCTAAATCGGTTATTGCATTCGTTTGACATTGAATTTAAGATATTTAACAAGAGTGAATATTTTAAAATGTTTTATTAATTTATCCTTGAATTTTTAGGCATTTTTATAGTTTTAGTAAAAACAAACCAGCAAGACTTAGGCCGGCAATGCATTTACAGTTCCTCTCGTGTTGCGAATATCCATGAGCGTCGTTGACCACCTCGATGTTCCCGGCACTCGTTTGCCCCTTTTCATATAAAATAAAATATTTTTATAATAAAATAATTTATTAGAAATCCTTGGTATTTTATCCAGCGTATTAAAAAAGATGGAAGCAACTAAATTAAAAATATTGTAAATAGCAAAAAGCCAACATCACGCGGTGTTCCCAGGCGGTCACCCATCCAAGTACTGACCGCGCCCGACGTTGCTTAACTTCGGTGATCGGACGAGAACCGGTGTATTCAACGTGGTATGGACGTTGGCGACAGAAATGATGAAATAAGTCAATACAATTAACAAATTAGATGTAATTATGTTATATCAGATATACAAATTAAATACATACTTAAACAATTTTTGACAGATGGCGTCTTGCGTGTACAATATGGTTTGAAAATGCAACGCAAAAGATACGACTACTGCTCGCTAGATGGCGCAAAATCACATTTGAACTTCATATTTCCATTAACGCCATCTATAATTATTTTACCGAAAACAAGTCGTCTTATTCTACTCGTACTATGTTTATAAATAGGTTCTTTTACTGCTGCTAAAATATATTAATTGATAATTATAATTTTTTTATTGATTTCTTTAAGGCGTATTCAGTACCACAATTGTGACAGGTCCGTTGCCAACGTCCATACCACGTTGAACACACCGGTTCTCGTCCGATCACCGAAGTTAAGCAACGTCGGGCGCGGTCAGTACTTGGATGGGTGACCGCCTGGGAACACCGCGTGATGTTGGCTTTTTGCTCATTTTTTATAAAAAAACAGGGGGAATAGTTCGATCGTTTAATTTTTAATAACAAACTAATAATTATCGGGTAGATTGAAAAGACATTGACTCAAAATTATGTCATTTATTCCTTTAATTCATAAAATATTACATTGTCGAGGAATATTCTAATAAAACTTACATTAATGACGAAAAGTTATTAAAAAAAAACACATTACAAGGAATAGGACAACTAGCTTAATCTAGACAGAAATGTATTTGGATAATAATTTTGTGGTAATGCTTATCAAAGATTAGATTTTTGTATAACCTATTGGCTTCATTAGACCGGTTTTGTGACACAAACGGAAATTTTGCTTCTGTGTTAGTCCATTTATCGCGAACTCGGTCTAATGAAGGCGTAGGATAAGAAAAACTTTATCGCATTAAGATTCTTCAGATTGAAGTTATTTTATAATTGTGTAATAAGATCATAATATTTGAACAAATGTACACACAAAAATTTTGATGGTGTATTTTCGTAAATTATTTTTTAAATATAAAATTTTAATAATCTATGAAGGAATTTAAATAAGTCATGACTGCAGTTTAAATTAAAATCATTAAGCCAGGTTATTGCACGCTCTAACGGAAATGAAAAAAAACCAGATATCCGAAAAGTTTTTCACAAAAGTAAACCGATCACCTAGAATGTTCCATATTACATTACTTTTATTCTCTATCCCTTTCTTTGAAATATCTTATGAAAGGGTTAGGAATATTTTCAAAAAGTATTTGTGACTAACCACAGTGTATACACGATATATCTGTCAAAGACTCAAAATAATCGATCGCTATTAATGTTTTTTTAAGCCTCCGAGAGATTTATCAATAATCATACACAGGTATCAAAACCTTCTTCAGGGCTTCATTAGACCAATGTCACGCAAAAAACGTTCTTACGCCAAAGAAAAATCTTCGTATTGACCGCGAAATCGGTTTTATAAAGCCCTAAAGTTATGGATAATTTTAGACGAATCTATAAAAAAAAAAAGACAAATTGTCTAGAACTTTAATGAGTATGGCAATATTGATGTTTTTTTTTTAATCTTTTTTGTTGCTTGTAACACCTGAATTGAATTTTGACTGTTTTGTTATAGATTTGTCTAAAATTACATATTAAAAATATTATAATAAGAAAGTAATTGTCATAAATGCATAATCATACGAATGGTTTATTTCTAAAACTAAATATATTGTGACTGTTTCTCTTAAAATAATAATAATTTTTAAAATAATAACATAAATGAAGTTTTGCTGAGTGTACGTAAAAAGGATTTTTATTTATTTAGTAAGGCACCTCGATTTTTTGGTTTTTATTACTGGATTTATTAAAAAAAAACTGTACAAAATACCAAAAGTTATAATTTTGTGACATGATTTGTGACTGAATTTAGTAAATACAACTAAAAATATTAGATAAGACGCCATCTTTCGTCTATGAGTTGATCCAAAATGGTGATTTTAGGTTATTTTTTGCATAATAGAGTACAAATATTTTCTTAAATATACCGATTCTAGAGAAACTGGTAGATAATTATAATTATATTCTTACTTTCTAATACGAACACCGAAGAAATATAACCTTAATATGGCATTAAAATTATAAATAACGATTTATAATTATCTTTAAAGAGATCAAATTACATTTTTATTGGAAAAAAGTTTGTGTAATTTATCAATTAAATGTGTGGACATTGCAAAATTAAAAAATCTTAACTAGCATATGAATTTAATTAAAAATCTAAACCGACCAAGCTGTAGTAATGGCTTTTTCAGATCAGCGCCATCTCTTGTCAGTGTTATAAAACTAAATAATTGCAATGACTCTTTTTATAAAAACTATTTCCTTCATTTGAATGTAATACTTAGTTTTTTTTTTAAAAAAAACTACATCGTATTTTATATAATCCATGTTATACAGAATTGAATTTTATATTGAATTCAAACAATCACTAACTGACAAGTAGCGCCATCTAGTATTATTTTACTGAAACTATTATAATTCGTTATTTTTCGCGTTTACTCGTGTATGTCGAAAATCTTCTTTTTTTTCGGTCAACAAAACGTGTCTTTAGCTCGTTGACATCGCGGACCTGAAATTGAAAATACAATAATTAATATTAATAAACATATAAAAATGTCAAGGTTAAATGATTTATTGTTAAAAACATTTGAGACCAGTAAAATAAAATGAGTTCATTTTTTGTAAGACCAATTTAATTAGATGACGAAAAATTAATGTTACAATTCAGATTAAATTATTTTTTATCTATATCTATACTAATATTATAAAGAGAGAAACTTTGTATTTTTGGAAGATAGTGGAATAACTCAAGAACTACTGGGCCGATTTTAAAAATTCTTTCACCGTTAGAAAGCTACATTATCCCCGAGTAACATAGGCTATATTTAATAACAATATTGTACTAGCTTTTATGTGATAATACCTAATAATAAGCAAAGAAAAAGCAATAAATATTAGCAAGGAATATTTGTTTTATTTGGCCAGGCGTGCCCTAAGGTCAGTCGACCACTCTAACTGGGACGTGTTTTAAAAGATTAAAGATAAATCCACTGGCAAAGTTGAACTGGGTCGTTTGAAAATTAGATGGCCGTCTATCACACAGTTATATTCGTTTATTTATATTATTCCTTGGATAAGAGAGCGAGGAAACAAATGAGTAACGCCATTGTCAGATATATTATAAAGACACTTGTATTACTTAAAAAAAAAACTAATTGATTTATTGACTGTACAGTCGAATCTCTATAAGCAGTGCAAGGGACCGCGATTGTCTGGCTTATAGAGGTTTCTCCCTAATTCGTTTATCTCTCTTTAAGGTAGCTATAACAAAATCAAAAGTTCATCTATGAAAAGAGAGAAGAGACAAACGTTAATGACATCCGTACCCAAAAACCGATTCTTTAAACAATTTTTTAATACGTATAAAATTATAAATATTGATTTTATTCAGCGTGCGAATCGTAACGAATTTGATATTAAACAGTTTTAGGAAATATTAATTGATTTACATTACATTATGGTGTGATAGGCGGCCGGGTTATCCTATAACGGTTTAGTCGTATTCGAGTTCCTTTTTTAGACTGTGGGAGCTATCTCACTTTCTGACTGATTTGTAGTCATTCCTAGATCTGGGTCTTTGGAATACCTTAATACTAATATTATAGACATTTGTGGACATTTTCAGTGTATTTTGTGCACCCGTGAACAATACCGCGCAGACGAAGTAAGCGGGGCCATCCAAACTACTTTTCAATCGGCGATATCGCTGATGGAATCGTCAAAATTGTATGACTTTGACATTCGATAAAATCATGTGACTGTCACGTGAGAGATATCGAACGTCATTTATACATTCTTGACGTTCGCAATAGATTCGCTTCGTAGCGAATGTACTCCGGGTAGCCCCCAGTCAACAGCTAGTATTCTATTCGTTCAAAAACTATTAGATTTATGAATCAGTATTATCATAAACATGCAAGGCAAGGGCGAATCCATATTTCATTATAATTAACGACGGAGACTAATTGCGATGCCTCGCCTTACCCAGACACGACATCGTCCACGCCCTAACTAATCAAAGTTGAGCGATTTTTTTTTAATTATAAACCTCCTTTGAAAGGTCAGCGGTGAGTTTCAGCCAGCATTTCTAACTATATTTTTTAAAAGGTTGTAAATGACCTTAGGGGCACCTCGATATCGCTAAAATACTGACGTGTTCGCTACCCCTAGACATAACCTCTTTCCCTACGGCTTCATTATACCGATGTCACGCAAAAAAATCGTCATTCTTATCGCGAACTCGGTCTAATGAAGCCATACGGTTATAGACAAAAAGCGTTTACGTATCCTTGTGTACAAAGGGCCTAAAGCTTATAAATGAATTTTTAATTACATTCTTGCGAGCGTAACGAATAATTCTAAGTATTTTAATATGCTTCCAAGGTTGGACTTTTATTAATTAGACATGCAAATTGTGCCTAGAGTTAACTTTCTGCATTACACTTGACAGTGGGAATTATAATTACGAAGGTAATTAACCGTCCGTATCCATTAATTCTTTATTACTTTGCGGCAAAGAGATATTATACATAGAGGTAGCACTCCATACTAATTTGACGTTAAAAAGCGTGCCAAGAAACAAATTATTAAAAAAAAAAAACTTGCCAGTATGATGAAAAAAATTTCCGAGTTTGGGAAATTGTGTGATTTTTTAAAATTTTAAAAATAAACAGTAGAATAAACTAAAACATTCATTAAAACGTTAATTATCGTTTTTCATTATTATTATTTTATTTAAAACAATTTAAATCCAAACAATTTTTAACAAAGACCATTTTTGTTTTATGGTTGTTATAAATTTTTAATTAGCGTTTTAAAAATGTTTCTATTAATTATTATATTAAACTTTAGTAAATACTATGAAATATAATTTAAATTTGAGAAAAGAGGTTACACTCGGTCGACTTTTTATGTCGGCAAATGTAATTTAGAGGTTAACACTTAGGGAGATTTCCCTACATTGGACCTCCGGAGGTCAAAGAAAATGCCTCACTTTTAGGTATCGAGTGTTCCATCTACAGTATAATATATCTTTGCTTTGCGGTATTCAAAGTTTTTAAACGAAATTCAAAATGGCGGCGCGTCGTTATGTCAAGCGTAATGGCGTCCAATAACAGTATGGCCGATTGGTTATTATTATTTACTCTTTTTATATTAAAATTAACGTATTCGTTGCGTTCGATTATCTTAAATTGTTTGAGACATATTTATTTATGTTTAGGGGTATTTTACCTACGTATTTATAGTTACCGATAACCTAATTTCGTTTTAGTTTAAATGTAAAAGCTTCCTGCCTTTGAATTTACACCTTAAATGTCAATCCTTCCTCAAACGCATTGCTAGAACTGATACTTTCCAAGGCATTTACAATTAATATACTATTGTACATTTAATATTATACAATTAACGCAATAGATGCCTCAATATTTCTGCATCAAATGCCGCATATGACATATCACGACATGAACGAAATGCCGGCGACGCACTCGACTGTTCAACTGTACAAAACTCAATAGATCGACTACCACAAAGTAAAAGTTAATATTAAGGAAATAATATTAATACTTAAATAATAGTTATAAAAGGTTTAAAAATAAATAAGAAGCTTCACTAATTTTGATTTTATAATATTGCAGGGCTGATTGCTAATTAAATAAAACTTTCTTTAAAGTAGGTAAGGGTAAAGAAGATCCAGGGTACTTTTCCATTGGCGATATCGCTGATGGAATCGACAAAAATGTAGAAAACTGATATTGACTTTCGATAAGTCATGTGCTTGTCACGTGTGAGAAATAGAACGTAATTGTCAGTTTCATACATTTTTGATGTTCGCTATAGAATCGTTTCGTAGAGAATGTATTGTGAGTAAACCCCTTGGGCCTTACTAGCTGTTAGTTATTAACAAAAATATGAAAATAATGTTTAAAATACTCACCAAAAGATTTAAAGATACAACGTGGGCACCCTCTTCTGCGCTCCAAGAGACAGTTTATTTCCAAGCTTCTTGAAGTTTTCATTTTTACTTCTACATTTTGGTTTTTCGTTCCCTTCCACCGGACAGCCCTTTAGCTCCCAAACTAGATTTGTTAAGGACTTAGGCCTACTTAGTTTTCTACATCTCTTCTCTGGCAGTTTAGGTCCATTACCTGAATCTCCCGATGTCCTTCCACCTGAATGACTCGAGTCTAATGTGCCATCTAGTTCCATCGCTTGGTGAATGTTAGAAAGACTTTTATATCTTATATTGAAAATGGGCGAATCCCCTTTAGTTAAGGGTCTTATTGGACTAGTTACAGGACTAGGTGTCTCCTTGGTTGGGGAATGACTTTTCTGACTGAAGACCATTCGGCTCTTGTTGTTACTGACGCTGTTCTTAATGTAAAGTTTAGGAAGGTTGTTAGGCGCCGGTGCAATTGAAAATTTTTCTTTGTAAACAGTGATTGGTGTTTCTTTAGGTGTGATTGCGGTTTTACGTGTTCGCTTCTCCGCCTTTTGTACGTTGAGAGGTTTCTTGGTTGGTATCGTTTCTATGGGCGGTGGCTCTGGTTTGATTTCTGTGATTAATGGCATATGTATCGGTGTGGCAGCTGGTGACGCTGGAGCGGATTCGTGTCTTGTCGGTTCATTAGAATATGACGCTTTAATATTTTTCGGGAGAGGTGCAAATCCTCTGACATAGTCATATATCTGATCTATTTCATCTATGTACTCATCGGGAATGCTATTCTCATCTCTATGGCTACTGTATATGTGGTTGTGACGAGGCATATGCTTATGCTGATTAGCGTTATCCGATGACATACTTCGTCTTAAGAAGTAACCGGTCTTTATTAATGGAGGCGCGTGTAACGGTGCGTTCAGAAGTCTTTTTGGATCACCTAACTTACCGTCCAACACGTGTATACGATCGACTACTTCTACAAGCAAACGGTTGCATTTCTCAACCAGTCTCGAGAACTCCATGAAGTTTTTAATGTGCTCCTCATTTTTGCATCTTAACATTTTCAAAGGTGCTGCAAGAGGTAAAGCGACTAACGCGTTTCCTTCCTTTTGTAATGGCAACGCGAAAACGTGATCTTCTTCGAAGAAAGATAGAAGTCTTAGTTCTGGAACGAAGTGACTGGCACTCTTTAAACCTCTCGGCGTTGTTCCGTGCACCAGTCTTACAGTTATAGGCAGTCGTTTGGTGAGTAGTGTCTTCGCTGTGTGCACACCACTGATGTTCTCCTCTTTGGCGACAGCTGAGAATTTCCCTCTCTGATCCAAACTTAGCAGTACCATATCACCTTTCGTGTCCGTACACTTTAAATACCTGTTCTTTCCTAAAAACGTTTCACCTTTCGGCATAATCACTTCTCCAGCAGGTAAATTTCTCGCTCCATCAGCGGTTACGTTGCCATCTAGATCTAACTTTGCACAAATGACTCTTACTGGCTCTCGTACGAGGCATCCATCGTCTAGTTTCCTTCTGGCTAGTTCGTTTACAGATTCTATACATCTGACGGCTCTCCCTTCCTCGCTAAGCAGCTCAAAGTAGCCTTTATACGTTTCTGGGATGGCAAGCCTAGGACCGACACTGACCATTCGTCTTCCCTCTTTCAGTTTGATGGCTTGTGCGATAATCTTCTTTCTCTTCCCTGCGGACACGAGTAGAGCCATGCTCTGAAGTCCAGGGCTGGGTAGAGTCGGTACTCCAAGTCCGCCATACTGGCCTTTAATGATTTTGGCTACATTTGGCAATTTGTTCTTGACGACGAATTCTCTGAGGTAGTGGCCCTCGTCCGCCCAGCGAGATGCTGCGACCACGACTTGGCCGTCTGTGGCTGCCATCGTGCGTAAGTCACATCTGGAACAAGAGAATATTTGGATTTAACGGCTTTGATCAGTTTTTGCTTAGGACTTATGAATAATCAAATAGGTCTGTAAAGGGTTGTAACCATAAGTCAATATAGTTTCTTGGTATTAATCTCTAACATTTGGTGTAAAACGCGCTACTTTTGTTCTTATATGAAATTTATTTTTGACCTTTTTTTTGACATTTGATCTTTAACTAGCTTTTATTGTAGATTATTCCGTATTTATAATATAAACTAGATATTTAAAATTCCAAAGCAAGGAAGTCACCGTAATATAACCGGTTGAAAAAATGTCGAATCTTATAATAATGCAAGAGATTATTCTACGATTCGCGTAGAAATCATTAAAATTATGTTATAGATTTTATAAGGTCAATTTGACACCAAAATCTGGTATTTATAAGGCATCAACTAGTTTTTACTACAACTAAAGTTAGAGCGTCGGTGGCTCAGGAGTTTAGCTCTTGACTTGTAAACTGTAGGTCCCGAGTTCGAATCCCGCCATGTACCAATGTGTTTTTCGATTTTCGATTTTCATATGTACATATTTACCCGACGCTCTTACGGTGACATCGTGATGTCTGCACACATCGGCGAAAAAAATCAAAGATATGTGTGAAGTCACGCAAAATACGCGCTAGTCGGGGAGTTGCGAAAAATGGAGCCCATCATGGGTCGTATTACACCACACTCGTATTACTAACCAATGTTAACCACCTAACTACAAATTAGTCAAACTTAACATTGTAAGTGACAATGTTAAACGAGCTTTTAGCTGTTGTACAATTTAGGATTTTAGGACACAAGGCAAAAGGATCAAATAGCTATGGCAGACGATGATGTTATAACTCCTATAGTGTTTTAAAATGGGTGTTCAAATATTGAAGAACCTGTTAACAGTTCGTTAAAAAAACAATAAAGATTAAAATCAGAGTGAAAACAAAGAGTTTACCAAAACTGTTTGCGGTACATTGTGATTAGCTGTATTTGGAATCATAGAGTGACCATAACGTTTTGATGTTTTTCCGTCCAATAATTTATTCCAGTAGGTGTCCGTTAAAACCAAAAGCCAAAAGCATTAATAAGGGTGTATTCATCTATATCTATACTTAATATTATAAAGAGAGAAATTTTGTATTTTAAATTTTTGTATGTCTTGAAATAACTCAAGAACTACTGGGGCGATTTCAAAAATTCTTACACTCATAGAAAGCTACATTATCCCCGAGTCACATATTTTTTAATTCCACGAAGAAGTCGCAAGCAACAGCTAATAATAGACGGCTAAAACGTAACTTTAGGGTATATTTACGGTGAAAACATCGTGATGTCTACACATATCATTGGGAACTTATGAATTAACGCGTGATTTTAGTGAGACTACCAGTAGTCATATAGTGCGTTACTTGGCGCGTAACGCGGTATTTCTGAATTACATCAACTAACTGCTATTGTTTGTGTACATTCACCTTAACATTGCTATACGTTAGGGTTGCCACGATTTAGAAAAAATCATAGGGATAAAATTAGTTGTTAGATATTTCTTTTGTTGGTAATTGTGGCACATAAAATAATGAATGAGGGTAGTTCATAATAAAATCAGTGGTTAATACGATTCGCAAGATGTAGTTTCATTTGTGTAAACACTCATCACTACAGTAATTATGTATTGTTATTAAAAAAATGTTTCGTTAGTAATTTGTAAGTTAAAAGTGCACAGTTATGTTAAAAATTTTAGTAATTCATTTTCTTCCTAATAATAATTTTAGACATATTGATCATTATTTTAGTAAATTACAGGTAATAAAAATCTTTGTATTAATATTAACCCCTTTTTTCCAAACAGAAACGGACAAAAACCATTTTTATATAATTGTTTAAACAGTACAAATCATATCATAGGAATGTCCTGGTAACATAAAAATTATGGTCACACCATAAAAAAGCTACTATACAGTTTGTTTTACGGAAAATGAATTGCATAACAACAGTCGAAGGTTATTCACACGTGCTCGTGTGTCGACCCCTTAGTCCTTACCCGTTTATACGAAAGTGATTCGAAATACCGTTTCTTACCTGAATTGAGGTTAGAAAATGTTTAATTTCGCAATAAATTTTATACGAAATTGTGTTAATTAGATGTTTTTTTTTGGCTTGTAATTAAACGATTTAACGCGCTTGTTCCGGTTCTCCTATTCTGTAGGCGTTGTCCCGAAATCTTGGAAGACTGCCATAATACACC